>JAJHZJ010000751.1:2213264-2703264 GCA_023548195.1 Bettongia penicillata ogilbyi
CATATTATAACATTAATCTACAAATGAAACTATCCTGGACTCATTGCTGGGAGAGCTATGCCAACAGCAGACAAAAGCTACTCAAAATGGACTTTGGCATAAGAAAGGAGGCTGGAATTTGACACGCTTGCTTTAAGCTATCTTCTTAACTGGGCTATAAAACAAAGCATCATGAGCTGTGTATTTTTTTTTTTTATAAGCCTTTATTCTCTGTTGTGGGTCTCCGTGGTAGTGACTCTCTTTAATGGGATTCACATTCACATCAGTGGGTGAAATGAGTCCTTCATTACTGCAACATTTATGGAAGTCTTTTTTTTTTTCTGGGATTTATTTTCATTTCTAATTCTTTTTCTCTCATGACCCCATGGGGATCAGATCTATACTCTTTAAAGTCCCCAAATAGTTGATCACGTTTGCTACTCGCTACTGGGGTATGCTTAGATATTTCCTGAAAGGAAGATGTCTAGTGAGGAAATTCATTTGATTAGACTTGAATCAAGGATGAGAGTGCTGTGGAAATAACTCTGGATTTAGTCAGTGACTTTCCTTTTGAAACTTGGCAGTGTTGTTTAATTACTTGTGTAACTTGGGGGAGGCAGCTACCCTTCTTGAGCCTTGGTTTTCTCATTTATAAAATGCAAGGTTTGGACTGGATGGTTTTTGGGATCCTTCCTAGTTATGTCTATGACCCAACATTACAAATCCCTTCTTTGGATTTGATGAGAAAATTTCAAAGGGAAGTCAACTATTAATTATCTTTGGCTCTCAAGAAACTCTGCTTACCTGGTCACATTTTTTTTTTCAGATGACAAAATATCACTTTGAGAACATCAAATGTTTGAACTTTGTAGAGGGAGTCTTGGCTTTCTATCCAGCCTTTACAAGGCAATGAGCTTGTTTACGACCTGACTGTGAGAGGGCGTTGTGGTGTGTGACCTGTCATGGATTGCTGCATTTCCTTTGGCCTAATTAACATAGCGTCTATCAAATTATCTGGGCTTGGATTTCAACCAGCCAGAGAAGAAATGGAGCCCGAAAGAACATAAATAAGGGCGTATATCTTTGACATTTATTTTCAGGGGAATCTTTGTGAAATTTAGTCATTACTTCCTACGACCAAACTTTAAAGTCATGGTATCTTCTTTTATCATTTGGGATGGCGTTTGTCTGAGCTATAAACCTTCCTAATTTTCAATCGTGGGTTAAAACAGAAGTTTTGATGGTTCAAGTTGCTGACTACAGAATAAGTAGTTCTCAGATTTATCAGTTAATGTGCACTACGTGTAATATACTGGACCACCTTTATTCTTATTTTTAAATGTAGCTAAGCTTCTTTCTGCCAAGTTAATCCTTTTCCTTAAGCATTGTTTTCACATTAGTCTCAACCACAAATGAAGGTGATTTCTTGGGCTCTGTGATAGGACAGAGCTAAGAAGGAGTGGAAAACTCTTACTGTAGAGAAAAGGAAAACAAACAGCTGAGTGATATTTGTGCAAAGTTTTGAGAGCTTAGCACAATTGTTTTCTGGTTTCAAAAACCAAATTATTTTCCATTCCACCATAAAAAGGATCCCTTTTAGAAACAAAACAAAACATGAAATGACTGAATTTTGCCACTGCAATTTGTCATGACAATTCTGCCATTGTAATGAGTCAGCCTGCCACACATCAAAGCCATGTTTGGAAAGGGGAAGGATAGCTTTTGGTATCAGAATATTTTGGTATCAGTTTTTGGTGTCTGTTCCAGAATACCAGTTGGGCAGAAGTATAGGGTAATTGACTCTATAATAATGAGTGAGAGAAGGCAGCTTGTCTAGGTTATTGGGAACCTTGAGTTGGAAGTTAAAACAGATGGTTTTTATTCCTGACTCTTCCCTGATTCAGTCAGGGGATGACCTCAGGCAGGTCACCTTCAGAGCCACTTTTAAGTGGCTTTCAAAGCAGGATGGCTGTTGTAACTATGAGGTCCAATTTTTATGATAAGGTTTTTAGGAGCTTTCCAGGTAAGCTAGTATTTAGCTTAATTGTTAGAAACATTTGTTTATTTGGAAAACTGATCAGCTTTAAGCTCAATGAGTTAATAGTGTGGTATGATAGCCATGAATACTAATGAGGTATTGGGTTGCATTGAGAGGCATAGCTCCCAGAAAAAATAAGATAATAGCATACTATGCTCTGGTGTGGAGTATTTTGGGTTTGGATTTGGGGCACACATTTTGAAAAGGGTGCTGGTAACTTGGATAACATCTACAAGAGGGAGAGTAGGATGGTGAAAGCCTAGGGTTCTTGCCATAGGAGGACTGATGGAAGGAACTGGGTGTGTTTAACCCGAAAACATGACTGGTGCTTCTCCCTTCCCATTAGTGGAGATGTTCCAGTTATCTTCAAGTTATGTCAAGTGCTGTCTAATTTGATGCTGAGTTACTCATAGAGAAAATACCTCCCTTCTTCTGTAGTTTACTAGTAAAGGTCTTGCCTTAGATCTTACCAGGAAGGTTTGGGTAACAGTAATTGGCTAAGATGTTGATGACTGAGCTCATGGACACTTTCTGAACTCATAATGGGCTTTTGGCTTTGGAATACATTCAGCCCCTCAGCAGCCCTACACTGTAATCTGAACAGGAAGTTTGTTCTGAACAGTTTCTCCTCATTATCTAAGGGTGACCTTGAAAAGTCTTCTGTTATTCTAGTGACAGAGTGACAAACCTTGCACAATAAGACTTTGCAAAAGTTACAAAAAGGAAAAAGAAAACTGATGGAATTTTAATGAGTGAGGTATAAAGGGCACATAAAATTGTCATATACAAAGAAAACCATTAACTCTTCTGATGCAAGCTAAAAGTTAAAATGGGTTTGTTCCACTGAGCAAGAAAATCTACCTGAGTGGGAGTTTCAGTATGCAGTTTAGTAGTCGCCCTAAAGGGACTTGTCCTGTCATTTAGCCTTACTTTAATCCGTAGAGATTGATTCATCACTGGGACCTTGAGTCCCAAGATGGTTCACAGTGTTCACATAGGATTTTGACTAATAAAAAAGGTCACCCACAGGAAATGAAGACGAATATAGACCAGATGAAATATCAAATCGTGAATATTACACTCAACATGGAGGAACTCAGACTGAAACTCATGTCTCTCTTTTTATTTCCCTTGAGTTTCCACATAGAAGGAAATGCTCAGTCAACTTGGCAGTTAAAAATGGAAGCTGTGAATTTCCCTGATGGTGTAAGCCTCAAATTTAATTTAGCAATCTACCTACCAGCAACAATTGATTTGAATTCCTACTACGTGCTCAGCTGTGGGCATATTTGTTCTGTGGAGGGGTTTATTATCTGGGTAAAGGAGTACAGGAAGCAATTAGAGAATAATACAAGAATACTTTTACTTGAATGCTAAAATTATACAGTAAATGGGAGGTCAAAAAGGGTAAAGATCAGTGTGTGGTGAAGGCATCAGGGAATGCTTCAATTCTAAGGAAGAACTTGAGTTGGGATTTAAAAAATAAGAAGGATTTAAAGATATAAGGAAGAATATTTTGGAATAAAGAGAAGATAGTACTTTCTTCCCTATTTTCATGGATAATTAAGAGATTTTGCTAAGTACTCTTTCCAAATCTCTTCTGAACCTCTCTCTCTCTCTTACTCTCTCTCTCTCTCTCTCTCTCTCTCTCTCTCTCTCTCTCTGAATATCCCCAACTCTGGAATGAGGGTGATTGGTTCACAAGTGACTGAAATGAATGATTAGAGGAAAAGAAAAATCCGTCATCATATTTTTTTGTTTAATATGTTTAATGAAGACTGAGAAATGTCCCTCCTTCATAGAGCAGCTCCCATGGAATTAATTATCATCTCTACTCAGATGTTTCCCAGATCTATACTCCTAGACCTGTCTCACTCCTGAACTATAATCTCATATTACCCAACTGCCTGCTGGACATTTCAAACTGGATGTCCTATTGACATCTTTCACTCAATATGTCCAAAAGGAGCTCATCTTTCCCCCCCGCAAGTGCATTTATGTTCCAAACTTCCCTATTTCCATTGAGGAAACCATTATTTATTTAGTCTCTTAAGTTTGCAACTTGGTCATTTATCTATATGCTTCCTTCTTCCCGCTATGCATTCAAGTAATTAATGAATCTTTCTTCTGTCTCCATAATATCTCTTATATTGGTTCCCTTCTACTTCTTCCTACAGCCATTGCCTTAGTTGAAGGCCTTTGGACAACTGTAATCTTCCTCTAATTGTTTTCTGCACCTCCAAACTCTTCCCCACTTCAATCAGTCCTTCAGAGAGCACCAAATGGCTTTCTATGAGCTCAGACATGACTGTTCCATTCTCCTATCCCGCTGTCTCCTCTTGCCTCAAGGATAAAATATAAATTGCTCTTAGTTTTTAAAGCCTTCACACCCTGGCCTCAACTTTTCTTTCCAGGTTCATATGTTTCTCCTCATGTGCTACAATCCTACCAAAATGGCCTTCCTGCTGCTTGTCAACAATGACATTCTTCCATCTTTTTCTATGCCTCTGTATTAACCATTCTCCATGCCTGGAACACTTTCCTCATCTCATTTCTGCCTTATCTCTGAAGAGATTCCTTCTCTTCCAGACTCAGCTACAGAGCTACCTTCTACAACGAGTCCCCCCACCAAACCCCCGCACCCATCCTCCTATATGACCTCAGTCCTCTCCCTCTCTAAATTACTCTATATTAACTTTATATTTACCCATATGTCTACATGTTATATTTCCCTAATACAATGTAAACTCTTTGAAAACGCAGCCTTTTAATGCTTGTCTTTGCATCCCCAACACCTGGGAAAGTGCCAGGCACAGAGTAGATGCTCAGGAAATGCTTTTTGATGGACTTGTTGGATAATTTAATCGAGCCTGAGAGTCTGGTTTGCTAACAATGGGAGTTCCAAGGGTGTGACCTCAAGATCGCTTTGCCTATGTACCTTAAATTCACCTTCTCCTCTCTCCTCCATTAAATTAAAATGTTATAAATTGTATGGACTTGGAGTAGTTTCAGGAAAGCCCGGGTTAAAACAAAGCACCCTCCCAATCAGGAAAGTTTCGTATAAGCTGGGGTCCTGGCTATATCATCTACATCTCTTATATCTATATCTAAGTCACCTATATTTATATACATATAAAATCTCTTTCTCTCTCCCTCTCTCTCCTTCCACTCCCTCCCTCTCTCTCTCTCCCTCTCCCTCTCTGTCCCCCACATCGCCCCACATGAGTTTTCTGTCTCTCTAATTTCTATCTCAGTTGCTTTGTGTTTCAGGGCCAACTTTTGTAAGCACCAGTCTGGAAGTGTGAGTTATTTAACCCACCTACACTGTTCTGTGATCTTGCTTGTTTGGTTGGAGGAGAGAATAGGAACATTTTTGTTCTTGTCTGTTTGACGTGAAATCCTTTTCTTTTCTCATAATCTTTTCTTTTCTTTCTTTTTCAGTTACAAACACCTTTAACATGGTTGCCACAGATATCTGGCTGTGCATTGTTTTCTCTGATGGAAGAGTTCAAATGAGAGAGAATTTGGGGATAAGCCATGGCTTAAACTGGCCTGGCTCCCCTCAAAAAATAAAATGGCCAAATTTGTATCTATAAGGACTGAGAGAAAAGTGCCTTCTGGCCATTCCCTGTGCTTCCAAACCTTCACTGCACAGAGGCCTGTGGGCATGTGAATTGGTGGCTACAGATTGGAGGAACTGTGGGCGGAGACTTGGCATCATTTATTTCCTCCCCAAAGCACAAGGTTCCGGGTAATTTGCTCCTTAAGAAAGTCCTGAACAAGATGTTTAAGGGTAAAAGATTGAGCATATAGAAAATATGGAAATGTTTTCAAACATCAGGCTAAGCAGCTTGACAAGTTATGCACAACATCCAGGGAAGAAAATCTGATTAGGAAAGTGATACATGTTAGCTCAGTCGGCTAGAGCGTGGGGCTACCAAGGCCAAAGTTGGGGGTTTGGTTCCCGTACAAACTGATTAGTTTCCTACAGAGAAAACACTGGTGCGTGGCCATGCTGTCCCTCTTATCCATCTCAGAAATCTTACAAAGCCGTGGAGCACTGGTTGCAAGGCAGCCTGGGAGAGACGGCGCACATCGATCGTCATTAACATGGAAAGATGTCAAAGTATGCATATGGCTGACTGCTGGTGGCATTGATAGAGCAGACTCTGTGTGCAAGAGGTAGCTTTTGGTGCATGCTGGTCTTCTGTATAGGTTTGGCGGAAGGACATGCAATACTTATAGCCATAACTACTATCATTTGTAAGGGTTCATGGGATCATGTCCAATTCTTTCATTTTGCAGAAGAGGAAACTGAGTTCTGAAGAGTGACTTACCCAAGACTGTGTGGGCCTGGGCTCCAAGGGCCTCTGTTTCCAAAATTACCATTATTTTTGCTGCATCACCATATCTCTCAATTAATAGGTGCTTATCAAGTGCCTTCAAGTTGCCACTCTTTGTGATAGATTCTGGAGATAGAAGTATGTAATGGAAACAGCTCAAGACTAAGAATCTGACCGTCTAGCCAGAGAAGAAACTATGCACACGTATAAGTACATATGGAATAGATACAAGGTGATTTGTTTCTTGAGGAGGATAGGAAGAAGACTGGGTGAATAGGTGGTGCAGGGGATAGAACATGGGGCCTGGAGTCAGGAAGACCTGAATTTGAGTCTAGTCTCAGATACTTACTGTCTATATGATGCTGGGCCAGTCACTGAACCCTGTTTGTCTCTGTTTTCTCCTCTGTAAAATGAGTTGGAGAAGGAAATGGCAAACCACTCCAGAATCTTTGCCAGAAAAACTCCAAATGGGGTCACAAGGAGTCAGACAAAACTGAAATGACTGAAAAACAAAAAAGAGGAAGGTACCAGCAATTGGAGGAGTTTACAATAACCTTGTGGGAGAGGTTATAATGATTATTATCTCCATTTAACAGATGAAGAACTGAGACCCACAGAGGTTGTGTCCCGCCTACGTAGGTATCGGAAGTAGAATTCAAACTCACATCTTCTTAACTCCAGGAAGAGCACTCTATCCATTTCGCCATTTTTTTTTTTGGATGCATTGAGCCTTTAAATTCACTTCCAAGTGGTTCTTTAAAGTATCAAGCTTAAACCACTATGCACTTGGGAGTGTTCATGCCTATAACTGTTGAGGGGTCCCATTTATGTGGCATGTTATATTTTCCTCCCAAACACTCCAAGAGAGATAATGAACATGCTACTATCCCCATTTTATAGATGGGGAAGTTGAGACTGGAACAGATGAAATGATTTGCCCCAAGTCTCAAAGAGAAAAAAAATCCGAGCTGGGCTTTCCTCACAGCTGATCCAACACTTTTTGTCCACAACATGACATTGTTATCTGTAGTACAAAACAAGAAGAGCATAAAGTAAGAGCTGGGAGATATTGTAGAGGCCATCGAGTCAACTCTCATTAATTTTACCAATGAACAACAGAGAAGTTAAAGTATTTGCCCAAGGTTGCAGAGGTAGGAAATGACAAAGGTAGGTTTTGAACTCTGGTTCAGTGACCCGAGGGCCAATGGTCTTTTGTTATGTCTTATGCCTCCAGTTCAATTGGCTGTTTTTGATGTATTGATCTCCATTAACCCTTTCTGTTTAGAGCTGATGGAAAAAAGATGTCAGACATATACCTGAGAACATATAAAAATATTCCGTAAAATTGTTGTTTTTCGGGAATCCAGTTGTTCTTCGTGGTCTAATGGGGTCCAACAAAGAATAATCTGTCCCTCCTCTCCCCTGAGATATCTCTACCTAACCTTTCACCCAGAACAGCGGAGACTGTGGTGGATAAACAAAGATGGGGGCTAAGGACCTGAGATGGATGTTAGTGGCTTCAGTCTGGAAATAACAGTGAGACTGTTAGGTATGTTGGAGAAAAGGGAAGAAGATGGCTTTAGAACTTTCAGATCAGCTGAGGAGGGTGGTATCCAGACTGTATCATACACTAGAATTTTGGAGCAAAAGCCTAGTGAGACTTAGCAAGAAGGCCAACTACCTGAGCAGAACTTCTGGACTTCTGCAGTTTCTTTTTTTCTCTGTGTCTTCACTGAGTTCTTTCAGTGATGTCCAACTCTTTGTGACCCGCTGTGATGTTTTCCTGGCAAAGATACTGAAGCGGTTTGCCGTGTCTTTCTCCATGTCATTTTATAGTGGAGGAACTGAGACAAACAGGGTTCAGTGACTTGCCCAGGGTCACACGGCTAGTAAGTGTCTGAGGTCAGATTTAAATTCATGAAGATGAGTCTTCCTATTTGCCCTCTCTATGTCTTTACCAAAAAATCCAAACAAATAAATAAAAAACCCAAGGAATAAATGAACAAAAATATAAATGAACAAAATCAATCCTGTGCAAGGGAATAAAGACTTTATGAAGAAATGTGGAAAGCCAGACATATGAATCATCTCATTTATGGAGCATGTATGAAGGGTCTGTGATTATTTTTCTGTACAGGAATTGCCCTCCACCAGCAGAGATCACAAACCTGTCACGAATTAGTCTACAACTCCTCCAGTGTTACTTGAGCTACAAAGAGGTTAATCAATCCGCAAATTTGTATTGAGTCTGCTATTTACCAGACGTTGTGCTGTGTAGTGGGGATGGAAGTACAAAGCATGAAAGGATTTTTGATGCCAAAGAACTCACATTTTAATGGGGAAAATGACACACATTATATGTGTGTGTATACACGTATACATAAACATATGACTGTGTATACAACATAAATATAAAGTTGACCAGTAGGCTAACTGACTTAGGATCATAAAGTGATTACATTTTAGAGGCAGGATCTGAACCCAGAGCTTCCTGATTCTAAGTGCAGAACTCTATCCATCACATAAGCATATTGTCTCTTCTTCATCACCATAATGAAATTGGGGGGCAAATGGTGGGGGGAGAATGTATTTGTACTCGTAGAACCACCAAATTTTGGAGCCACCCAGGACCCTGGCAAATATCTCATGGAGCCCGTAACTGGAAAAGGACCTTCCTTTATAACACACTGGTCATTCTACCTTTGCTTAAAAAATTCAGTAAGGGTAAACCCAGTCATTCAAATCTATTTAGTTAAATTCAGTTTAATTTGATAAATTTTGGATGCATTTAATAAGAGTCTACTGTGAAATCTGAAGATTAAGAAAAAACACAACTTGGAATAGTTGCTTCTCTCAAGGAGCTTATATTCTGCCGCAGGGTGAGGCATGACAGGCAAGCATAACATATATGCAAAGTACATACAAAGCCATTTCTGAAGGGTGATTGAAAACACATTAGCAGTTGGAATTTTGGGAAGACCTTTTGTAGGAAATGTTACTTGAGCATGAGGTGCATGGGTAGTGCAGGAAGGATTAGCAGCTGTGACGTGAGGGCTGCTGAGCCCTTTTCGGGGCTGCTCATCCACCTTTGGGGTCCACCTGTCACCCAACTATGACCTGTGGGTCCCAGAAGCTGTAGCATGTGCAGTAGCCGTACCCTCCCAAAACCTTGTTGGCAGATGGATTAAACCAAGTTGAGGGTAACCACCTTAAACCCTTCAGTGAGTTAGGAGGGGATGTCAACCCCAAGCATGTGAAAACCTTCCCCAGCAGAATGGGTAGATGAGAATAATTTGTTCCAAAAGCCACGAAGAAGACTGAAGAAGGTGCTGTGGAGCACTCAGAGTTTGGTCAGATATCAAAGACATCGAAGGTATCCACTACATCCTGGGCCATTGCCAGTCACCCCATCATTTGCTCTGCCATTGGACATTCATAACTCTTAAAGAGATAGTGAGGCTGATGACTTTGTGCAGCTCTGCCTCACTTAAATCCAATTCATGAGCAAATCAAGAAATTACCTGTGATGTCATTGATCCTTTTCAAAATGAAAGATGAACAATAACCACAGCCACAACTTGAGCATCATTGTATCATCAACGATGGTACAGCCAGCTTGGACCTTTTCGGAGTCTGAATGTTAAATTTTCAGTGTGAACATTTATACTTTAGCAATAAAATTCAGGGCATGGCTTATGGTCTTGTTGATTGCCTGGACTTAAGAATGTGATGTAGGAAATGTTAAGAATGCACATTCAACTAAACAAGCATGTCAAACATACAACTTTTCTTTTTCTGGTTGTTAACCATTTTCTAGCACAGCCCTGCTTGAGCTTTGAAGGGCTCCAAGAGACAAATGAGAAAAAGGAGACAGTCTCAGGCTTGGGAAGATAGTCGGCAAAGATGTAGAGGCAGATGTTGAATGCTTTGTGCTGGGAGCAGCAGTAGTTCCACATTATGAGGAAGTTTCTCCTTACGCAGAAGGACTTGGCTCTTAATCTGGACCCATGGTATGCGCATCCACCCTGGATAGCTTTTTCGCCTTTAGATGGGGGACTATGCCATGTTCCAGTCCCAGCTCTTCAAAGGCTTTTGTATCTAATTCTGCTGGCTGAGGTCACAGTTCCTGCCATCCCTGGCGAAGGGTGCTCTGCCACTGGCAGTGGAACATGACACTATGAGTAAAATAAGATCAGTGACTAAGTGGTTCTGTGGGAATGAAAGGATCCATTCTTGTCCCCTCTCTTGGCAAAGCCTGGCATTTACTGGTCCGCCTCATCTGGCTGACCACATGTCACCAACTTAGGAATAAATTGACTTTAATTGCACTCTTATTTTCAAGACAAAAAAAATAAATGAACTTGCTATCTTTTTTTTTTCCAGATGACTCTCAAAACACTACATTTCATGGGCTGATTTGATTTCCCAGGACTCAGAAGGAAACATGGAGCCTTGTTAGCCCAATGACTTTCACACAAAATGAACCCCTCCCTTTCTCTCCAGCAATAGTTACTAATAGCTTTAGTCATAAGATAAAAATAACGTATTTTGTAATTAATATTTTAATTCACTAAGAAGGGAGTGAAAGTGTGACTTGACTTCTCCCACCCCTTGGTAATAAGGAACCCTGGCAATTTCAAGGGAAGCCAAGCGGCCAGGAGCTTAATACCATTGATTAAGAATGTTTCCATAGCGGCTATTATGTTCCATTTAAAAGAGCAAAGCAAAAAGACGGCTTATTTTATTCTGGAACTCTAGGGGGTCTTATGGCACCAAAGAAAGACAAGAATATGTTTGGGATAATTAAAGGCAATTTGCCTCATCAGGCTTTTTTCCTGTTCAACTCTTCTCCTCCTTTCCACAACCCTGGCTAATTGCCATTCCAGGGACTCTGGAATTTGGGGGAGGGCAGGGAGAGCTCACCAAACTTGGCTGTTTGACCAGTGGCCACAATTGTAATTGACTCTGTGAATGGTCAAGGTTTTTTTTGCCAGGAATTATTGTTTTTTTTTCTCATTTTTTGGTGGGGAGGCAGAACTGTGATTACCCAATGGGGAAAGTCCCTCCACAAATACACACTGGCAACCCCTGAGATCATAGGATCTTAGGTTGAGAATGTCGGGGGATCTTAGATATCACTAAGTCCAATCTCCACTTTTTTTCCTTGCCACCCTCCCACCCAGCTCAGTCTCCACTTTTTACATGTAAGGAGACTGAGGTCCAGAGGTGGCACAAAAGAGAGAGTGCTAGGCAGGAAGACGTGACTTTGAGTTCTGCTTCACATATTTAGTGGCTCAGGACAAGTCCCTTACCTTGTCTCAGACTGTTTCCTCATCAGTAAGTGAGGGGATTGGCCTCAATGACCTCCAAGCTTCCTTAAGTGACTTGCCCACAGCCACACTGGTAGTTGATAGCAGATTTGGGAATTGAATCTAAGTCCTCGGAATCCAAATCCAACCTTCTGTCTGCTCTATCACTAGGAACAGAGAGCTAGCTGGGGCCCTGAGAGTTTAAGGGACTTGCTTAGGACCACACAGTCAGCATACATCAAAGGCAACACGTAAACGCAGATCTTCTTAAGCAGAATGAACTTGCAGTTGCAACCTAAATCAGTGTTGTGATGTAGGTGCGTGAGACTAATGACCTCTAAGTGGATCTACATTACCATGTCATGTTAGTAACACCTTCTTCCTCCTCCTCCTCCTCCTCTTCCTTCTTTTTCCTCCTTCCTCCTCCTCCTTTCTCTTCTTCTTCCTTCTTCTTCTTCTCCTCCTCCTCCTTCTTCTCTTGCCCAGAGTCACACAGCCAGTAAGTCCCTGGGACTGGATTTGAATTCAAGTCCTAACTCCACAGCTGTATCTCTGTCCACTGCACCACCTAGCTTCCCCTACCTCTGACTTCTTGATAAGTTTATTAACAAAGAAAAAAAAGGAAATATTACTTGTTAGTGAAAGGTGGCATGGCATAGCAGATGGAAAACTGGTTTTGGAGTAAGTAAACTTGGGTTCAAGTCCTGCCAATGATCCACACTGGCTGTGTGATTCTGGACTAGCCACTTAAACTCTCAATGCCCTAGGTAACTCTAAGATTTAATTTCTTCACATAAAGTTCCCTATATCAATAAAATGACTAGTCCAGTCCCTAGCTCTGTGATTTATTAATAAACTCTTGTTGAATGAAATTGAATTCTTTCCATGCTATGATGTTTACCATTTTGACATCAGAAAAACCAAAATACCTTTCTTTCTTTCTTCTTTCTTTCTTTCTTTCTTTCTTTCTTTCTTTCTTTCTTTCTTTCTTTCTTTCTTCTCTTTCTTTCTTTCTTTCTTTCTTTCTTTCTTTCTTCCTTCCTTCCTTCCTTCCTTTCTTTCTTTCTTTCTTTCTCTCTTCCTTCCTTCCTTCCTTCCTTCCTTCCTTCCTTCCTTCCTTTCTTTCTTTCTTTCTTTCTTTCTTTCTTTCTTTCTTTCTTTCTTTCTTTCTTTCTTCCTTCCTCTTTCTTCCTTCCTCCCTCCCTCCCTCCCTTCCTTCCTTCCTTCCTTCCTTCCTTCCTTCCTTCCTTCCTTCCTTCCTTCCTTCCTCTCTTTCTCTCTCTCTCTTCCTTCCTTTCTTTCTTTCTCTCTTTCTTTCTCTCTTTCTCTTTCTTTCTTTCTTTCTCTTTCTTGGAGTTTTGATTCCTATGTTGCGAATAGTTATATAAATTTTAGCTTATGCTGTTAGGTGAAAGGAGGTCAGATTGGCGCCTTTAGTCATTGGCATTGGGAAGAGTCATGCAGAGGGAAGAATTGAGTTATTATTTATTGTACTATTTATTATTATTATTAGTTGAAAGCTCAAAATAACACATCTCAGCATAATAACAGAGATGCTGAAAAAAATGATATTTTTGTCGGGCTTTTCATCTCCCAGTTTTAAAACTGATAATCCAAAGCGTGTCTCCTCTCAGAAAAGTAGCATTCTAGGAAAATGGGCAGGGGGCCCCCAGCTTGCTTTTGACCCTTGGGTTTATATAGGGTTTTGTTATTTAGTATATGGTGAACTAAAAGCCATAAGCCAGTAAATAGTGCACTATATTCTTCTCCTGCCTATATGACCATCCCTTAGTTTCCTTTACAGGGCAATGATCCATGTCCTGACTCCACTGATGATACTGAATTACTTCTCTCTTTATACTCTTGCACTTAGTGGTCTTATCTTCCATCTAAAATTTCTTTGCAAATTATATGTACCAATAGAATAACTCAACAGAATACTGATTTGGTTTTGTAGTCCTAACCTGGGCAGCATGGTCTTCAATTAACATCTGTATCCCAGATGTGTCAATCCAGCCTGATCTCACTCATGAGCTCAAGTCCTACATTACTAACCTCCTAATGGCCATTTCTAGCACGATGTCTCATAGACATCTGAAACTCAATCTGCCCACAAAAGAACTCATTATTTCCCCCCTCCCCTCAAATCTACTCCTTTTCTCAACTTTTCAGTTGAGACCTTTCTTTTTTCCACTCAGGTTTTGAACCTCAGAGTCATCCTTGATTCCCTACTTCCCCTCACCCCTTATATCCCCTTGGTTGCCAGATCTTATGGACTGCCTCTATGATGCTCATATTCATTTCCTTCTCTCCAGTCCAATGGACACCACCATGGTTTGGCGCCTCATCATCTCTTGCTTACACTACCGCAATAGTCTCTTAACTTGTCTCCCTGCATTCCATCTCTCCTCTATCCAACTTGTCTTCTTCACCTCTAAGGTGATAGCCCCAAAGCATCGATCTGACTCAGTTGCTTCTTGTTTCCAGAAACTTCATTGACTCCCTGTTACCAGAAGCCAATGCAAATGCCTCATTTTGGCATTTAAAGTCCTTTATTCTACATTACACTTTTCACAACTCTATGGTCTACCCATGTTGGTGCTTTTGATGTTTTCATACAATAATCATTCATTTTTCTACTCTATCCCTGTCTTCATACAACCCATTCTCTATGATTAAAATGCTTTGCTTCTTCGCCTTGGTTTCTCAGAATACCTAGTTTCCTTCAAAACTCAGTTTAATCAATATCTCGATCTCCTCCTTCCCCTGTTCCTAGTGCTTTCCCCCATCATGTTTTATTTATGTTTTATATATATATATATATATATATATATATATATATTTGTGTGTAGATACTGTTTTCATATGAGTGTAAACATTCAGAGCAGCCACAAAGTTACCAGTATTGATGGACATTTGTATAGTCCATGCAGGTAAGAGGAACAAACATTATTATTCCTATTTTATAAGTGAAGAAATTAACTGATGCATATTAGTGTTAAATGTTAGACCTAAGATTATGTCGAGGTCAAATGTTAGGAGCAGAATTCAAACTCAGATCTAGATCTGAATCCAGGAAAGCTTCCAATATAACACACTGACAAGTCCTCCTCTACCCCAGCTACCTCCTACCTTTGCAGTCTTCTTATACCTTACTCCCTGACATGTACTCTTTGGTCTAATGATACCAGCCTTCTGGCTGGTCCAGGAACAAGACACTCCATCTCTCAGCTCTGGTCATTTCCTCTGGTTGTTCCCTATACCTGGAATGTTCTTCCTTCTCATCTCTACCCAATGACTTCCCTGTCTTCCTTTATGTCCCAACTAAAATCCCATCTTTTCCCAGAAGTCTTTTCCAACAGCTCTTATTGTTAGTGCCTTCCCCCTGTTGATTATTTCCTGTTCATCCTATGACCATATAGCTTGCTTTTGATTTATTTATTTGCATGTTTTTTCCTCTATTGAATGGTAACCGTCTTCAGGGTAGAGATTGTCTTTTGCCTCTATTTGTATCTCTAGGACTTAGCACAGTGCTTGACACACAGTAGGCACATAATAAATATTGATTGATTGATTAAAGGAGGTTTCATAACAGGATATCATTAACACAGATTTCCTTGACTAACGAATTATTCTTTTTTTCCTGTTATAGCTTTTAAAGAGGTTTCTTATAGAAGAACTTTATATTTTGACATATTTGCGTTAGCTGTTTAAAGTCATGGTGGAAAAATAAAATTGAAATGAACAGGAGGTCATAGGATCATAGGCTTGGATATGAAAGAGACCTCTAAAGCTATCTAGTCCAACTTTCACCTTCTAAAGATATGGAAACTGATGCCCCAGGAGGCTAATCCTAACCCTTACCCTAAATGCTCTCTAACTCTAAATGTCTCTGATTCTATCCAATTCTAACCCTAACCCTAAGTCCAAAGCCAGGTAAATAGTAAATGTCCAAGGCAGAATTTTAACCCAGATACTCTATACAAGAAGCAGTGTTCAGGTAGTCTCATGGACTAAAGAAAACTCTCCTTAAAGATCCTCTTCTGCCCTTGTACAGACATACTCTGGAGTGTCTGCAGCTAAGTAACAGAGGAACCCAGAGAGGCATAGAAAGCTCACACAGATTGATTGACAGGAAGGGAATTCTCTGATTTCTTTGGGTTAGGAAATTACCTGTTTCTGTGGCTTTGAGGGAATCCAGTGCCTGCCCAATACACAGTTCAAAAAACTCCAATAACGTGGTTAACCCTGCTACATTTGAGGATGGGCCTTTGACCAACCATTCACCAAGGGAAAGTTTTTTTGGCTTTTATTTCAGGCTGGTGATTGGTTGTATGGTAGAGAAGTGGTAAGTAAATATAGCAACAGCTGGACCACCTCTGGTGAGCGGCTATCATTGCATGATCCTTCTCTCTCCCTGGAATGAATGGCTCTGCTGTTGGCTGTGATTATGTGGTGGACTTGGCAAACTCTATGTGAGTTTGTTTATATTTCTACTGACTCTTTTGCCTGACTGCTCCATAGGGTGAGCGTTCTGACTCCCTGTCTTGGGAACTCCATCCCGCATGTCCCCTGTGGCCACATCCCATACTCAGTGGCCTGGCATCCTAACATTTTCTTTGGCTTAATATGTAGAAATAATTCAACCCTGTTTTTGGAGGAAATGTTCAGGAAACTGGAATTAGCCTCTTGGAGGGAAATTGTATTTTATTGTAATCTCGATGACAGTATTATCAGATCACAATACCAGATTTACATCTAGAGGAAACCTCATCTTGTCCAACTCCCTCCTGCTACAAGTTAGGAAACTGAGGCTCACAGAGGGAAGGTGATTGGTCCAAAGTTACATCACTGGCACAATGGCAGAACTAGGTTTGGAAAATAGAGTAAAAAGTTGTAAAACAAAACTTTGCTGACTACCAGACTTCAGCTTTTGCAAATAATAACATGGAGAACTTCTGTTCTGGAGAAATTCTGTCTTATGACTAAATTGAATTAAATCCAAAATGCAGTTGTTGTTTTGAGAGGCAGTTGGGTTTAAGTGACTTGCCCAGGGTCCACTCAGCTAGTACACATCTGAGTCTGGATTTGAATGTGGGTCCTCTTGATTTCAGGACTGGTGCTCTATCTACTATATCCCCTAGAGGTCTTAGATTTTTAAAAGATGCATCATAGTTTCCTAAATTTATATCTGGCAGGGTCCTTACATAGTAGTCTCCTCCATATATTCTCTGATCTACTTATATCCTCACATATAATGCTATCTCTGTTTTTCTTGCCTCCACTTTACTTCTCCTTCCTTCTCATCATCCTTTAGCTCCTATTATTCAAAAGAGTGTATATATAGGTGAAATGGAGAGAGAATACATTAATTTAGAGAGGATGAACTTTTTGCACATCCCTGTGGGGTTATAGAAAAAACTCATCAATTCCTCCTTTATCCTTTGTGTTTACAGTCTGATCCTCTTGGGGCTGTATCACCTGATTCTGGGCATTGTCTCCTCTCCTCCATGATCCTATGATCTTTGTGCCAATTTCACCTAACAAATATTTTGACTTTGTCATATAGTAGCCTAGTGGGTAGAGAGCCAGCTTGAGAGTTAGGGATGCCTAGGTTCAAAGCCCTGCATCTGATTTACATTAAACATGTGACCCTGGGCCATCTTCCCTCTCAGCTACCTAAGAATGTAAGTTGAAAATGAGCTCTTGTGAAAGAAGTATATGTGCCAGGTATTTCCAGAAATGGTGAAATCATGAGCCCGAACTCCATTCCCCCTCATCCCACCCCCATCCACTGTATAGACAGAACAGTGGAGAGGGACATTATAATTACCATTATAATGACCTCAGCTGGTCACAGTCATTTTCTCGATGGATGGTACTCAGATGATATTTCCCTAGAGTTCTAAGAACAGAAGAGCAATTGATAGGTCAACTCTGGTATATATATGTATATTGTGTATATGTGTGTATGTATATATATGTGTGTGTGTGTGTATGTATGTGTGTGTGTATATATGTATATACATATATACACATCTATAATCATTTGTATTCTTGCACATTTTAACCAAAGGGATACCAAAGTGTTTGAATAGCTAATAGTAATCCTTACCAGCGGCTCTGAAATGTTGACATTCCTGTAATGCTTCTTGGCAATACAGAATATCAGAGTTTAGGAGATGAATTTGAAAATGTCAGCTTGATTCTTCCCTTGCTGTCTAGGAGGGCACTGATAAGGGCATCTTCCAGCCACCGGGGAGGAGGTATCAAGCCTCAGCCTTCTCTCTGCCCTGCCCCAGGCAGCTGGCCTTTTGTTTGTAGACCCCAGAGAAAGGCTTAGCTACCCCAACAGCCATGCCTCCAGCTATGAGCAGTGGCTGCAAAGTACACACATTTTCTGATAGGACTGTGCTCCCTGGCTCTCTGTCCTTGTTCATTCTGGGGCTGAAAGTCCTTCTGGGACCTAGCAGCCTGGGAAGGCCATACACAGAAGGCCATACACTCTGCCCTGGAGCCCAGTGTAGAAGGGTAATTGTTCTCCCCAGTGTAAAGGAGGCAAGCAATGCTACTTGTTCGTGTCTGAGAGTCTAATTCTTTCTAGGACAACATTTGGTTCAGTTTAGTTCAGCAAGCATTTATTCCAGGTCCACTAGGCAAGCATCACAGATTTCATATGGCCTTATTACATTTGTATCCTCAGTGCCTGGCACATAGTAAAATCTTATTAATGTAGATTTTCCTTGACTTATCAAGTAGTGGGGTTAGAAAAGCAAAAATGAAAACAGCCCTTACCCTCAAAGAGCTTATACTCTATTAAAAGGAAAATAAACATACACAGATAAGTAAATAAACTATATATACACAGTAATTTCACGGGGTATAGCTAACAGCAAGAGAAATCGTGAATGTCCTCAAGTAGGGAGTGATCCTTCAATGGACCCTTTAATGGAGGCAGGTATTTTAAGTTGTAGATTGATGCAGGAATATACTTCAGGTATTGAGAGAAGCCAGAAGGATGGCATGGAGGCCAAAGATGGAAGATCACATGTAGTAACTTACATATAGGACAGTTGGGCTGGAAGTTATAGTTCTTGGGTAAGTAATGTAATCTATATCTGGAAAGACAGGTTGGAGCCAGGCCTTTTAGTGACAAGAAAAAGAGGCTGTATTTAATCCTAAAGGCAATTGGTACTGAAAGTTCCCTGAACAGGGAGAATCTATTCCTAGTCAGACATATGTTTTATGAATATATTTGTAATGAGTCCTGGGAGGAATGGCTTCTCATTGTGGTGGAAGAGATGTGTTGAAATAGGGCATAAAGGAGATACCACTGGTGAGTTAAGAATGGAGAAGGTGGTTCTAAAACATTGAGATGTTATTGGAGGATTTAATTTCCTCTCAAACAGCTCTTGTAGAAGACTGCTTCTTTTCATTCAGGTTTGGTTTAGGGAGAAGCGAGAATATATCACACCTCACTCAAGTTATAGTAATACTTTCCATCACTTCTAAGACATCCCTAGACATCTCCACTTTCTCTGCTCCGGCCATCAATTCCACCCCTTTTCCATCAGAAATTCTGGACTCTACCCCAGGAACCACTTTTGGCTTGGTTAGGCTAGCTTTGACTTGGCTTATCCTGCTGAATTTTGACCCACCAGCCTACTTCCCTGCCATCTCCTTCCCCTACTCATTAACAACCCCATCTTCCACTTTGGGTCATCTCCTCCCCCCTCCCTTTCCAGAACCTCCTTCCATGTTGTCAGAATATAGGATTTTTGAGGATTGAGACTGGCTTACTTGTTTTTATTGATAGCCCCAGTACTTAACATGATGCCTGGCACATAATAAAGATTTAATCCCCCATCTCCCCTTTCTTTGTCTCTCCATCTCTGTCCATCTCTCATCTTTCTAACCATAACATCGACTGTTCTTCTAGATGAAAGATTATATTTTTTTAGATCCAATTCTACTTAGTTTAAGGAATTTAAGAATTTTGAGTGCTGCCATATTTGAAATTTCAGTGATTTTCTTTGGCAACAGGCTAGAAAAGCTTCTTTTATTTGGGTTCTTTGGAAACATTCATTTCCTGAAGGGGAGAGAATATTAAACAAAGGAACATTTAAGGGAAATATTGAGAAAAATGAAACATTGCATCTTCCTCAATGTGTCAAAATGACTTAGACATCCTAAGTCCTTTGGTGTTTGAACGCAGGCCCATCTGAGCTCTTCTTTAGTCTTTTTAATTACCATATTTGGCTTGTATATTTTTTAAAAAGTCTTCCACCTTAGAGCTCTTCATAGCTTTCTTTTCATGGCAGGAAGTCAGGTGGAACTGTATCAATGAGCTCGTAAGCATCCCAATAAATCATAGCGTAGTAGACTTCTAAACTGCATCTTCCGACTCACGGTAACCTCCAGGAAGAAAGATACGTTTTGTGTGATTGATTGGTACCTCCTAAATGGTCTTGACTCTTTTCTTACTTAAGTGCCTCTAGCTTCCTCTCAGATGCTGTAGACTACTTACCTTTTTCTGGGTTCACAAGATTCCAGGGTCTAGAAGCTTTAGCTGAGGGAATTCTTCCTAATAATTTCCAATTGTTTTAAGGTTTCAGGCCTGCCTTCTGATCACCTCCAATACTATACAATATGGATATTTTTTTGTTTTCCAGAATGCTTCTCACTTCTTACTTGTGGTGACATATCTTTAAATACTTGACTTTTAATCTGGGGCTTTGGACTGATCCAATTGAAACACCATTGATTTAGGTTGATAATTGGATTGTGGTATATTAAGATGATTTAGTTGGCAACAGGATTATTTCCTGAGCATGTTCTAGAGCAATTCAATTTTATGCGTTATGTTGAATGTCTGCTCTTGCTTGTCCTTTGTTTTTAAAAAGGATCAATGATATCACAGGGAATGCCTTCACTTGTGAGTAACTGGATTGAGGCAGTTACACAAAGTTTTCCCTCTTCCCAAGTCATTTAAGTCCAGTGGCAAAACAAAAGTCAGGATGACTGGTGATAGCCTGGGATGCAATGGATGACCTTGGCATCTTAGATGTCCGACCATGCTCTACGTATTCCACAGCACCTGCTTCATCCTTCTCCATGGCCACTGTAACAAATCGTTCTCAATTTTCCCATTCCACCAGAAGTCTTCGCATTTTTGGGGTGTCTTCACATCCCCCTAATTTGCTCATGATTTGAAGCCTGTTGGCTACTCTTAGCCTGGTTTTTGAAGCCTGTCAGTTACCCTCAACAGGGTAACTGACATCTACCCATCTGCCAAGATGGTGTCACTGGGATCTAGCCACTGAACATGCTACGGCTTCTTGGAGACACACGTAAGAGCTGGGTGACAGATGGACATCAAAGGTGGATGAGCAGCCCTCACACCAGAATACCCTGTATGCTCAAATGGCTAGTAGACTTCAGTTTGAGTTCTATCTGTGACATTTATTAGATGTGTGATAGTGGACATACCACTTATAGTCTAGAGCAGGAGTGGAATACCTGCAGCCTTGCGGCCACATGTAGCCTTCTAAGACCTCAAATGTGGCCCTCAGACTGAATTCAAATTTCACAGAACAAATCCCCTTAATAAGAAAAGGATTCTGCAAAACTTGGACTGTAAAACTTGGACTCAGTCAAAAGTCTGCCTCCAAGGACCTAGAAGGCCATGTGTAGCCATATGAAGGTCACAGGTTCCCCACCCCTACTTTAGAGGCTCTTAGTTTCATCATTTGTAAAATTAAAGGGTTGTGTTTAAGGTCTCCATCAACTCTAAATTTAATGATCTATAATCCTATGAACAACTGATGGCAGATTGCTCAGGGATCAGCTAATTTGTTGGGGCATAGAGGAGGAAGAGGACTCATTTGTCTAGATCTGTGACTACACTGATGTGGAGAACTGGTTTGGAAAGTCCCTGCCCTAATTCAGATAAGAGTATGACTGTCACTCAGTCTTAGGGCATTGCCTGGGTTCACTGAGAGGCTAAGTGAGTTATACATGGTCACACAGCCAGAAAACTCAGCGGCAGACATTAAACCCCGGCCTGCCTGATTTAACCCAGAACTTAATAATCTTTTAATTGAACCTATATTTTTGATATATTGAAACCTATTTATAATATTTCCCATTTATATAGCACTTTAAGGTGTGAATGTTATATAAGTTGATGGAATCATAACTAGACCCTTATTCTAAGGCTGCTCCTTTTCCCCACTATGTTGCTTTTTTCCTCAGTAAGTGAGACATTATTATAGGCCCCAAATGGAATAAACCAAAGAATAGACCATTCAGTTCATGCAAATAGGCCTGGTTCCTTATAGGGTCCTTATATATCTTTTCTGTATTTGCTACTTTCCTTGCTTCATCATATCTTTTGTATTTCTGGGATAATTTATGCATTTCTGTGGTTAATGTTAGCATTTCTTTTTCAGGATTTTCTCCACAAACTTTCTTATAATTAAAAAAAGGACTTGTTGATTATTCATACTCATGAATATTCTGTTTTTTTAATCTGATTTTGAAATTGACTCCTTTCCTGGTTTTTCTTTGTTTTACATGGGTTGCCTAAGCAGTTGAGGCAGATCACTCAGTTTGTGTGCATACTTATCATGTGAATGATGACATTACTGAAATTCAATTCAGGCATTAATAAAATCCCACATTGTAATTATTCAGGTAGTTGCAGGAGGTAGTAGATCATTTTTAAATTTTATTTTTCTATTAGTAATGCTAAAGAGACAGTTTCATTTTTCATGGATCTTAGCCCCCAGTTTGCCTTTTTTCCAGCCTGCCTTGGGCTCCAAGTATACTCTCTAGCATTAATCAATCAAGCAATCAACCAGCATATATTAAGCCTTAAAATGCTAAAGAACTGTGCTAAGCGATGGAGATGTGAATAAAAGATCAAAAATAGTCCTTTCCTTCAAGGAACTTACATTCTAATAGAAGAGAGGACTCATACATAAATAGGTATATATAAGACAGATACAGAGTAGGTGGAAGGAAATCTGAGAGGGTAAAGCCTCAATAGATAGAAGGACCAGGAAAGCTCTTCCAGATGATAACTCTCCTCTAAACTATTTGTAGTCCTCTTCAGGCTTCACTCCTGATTCCCTGAACTTTTCCCATCAAATCACAACAACCCCTTACACTGGAATAGAGGTTCCCAAACTTATTTGGACTGCACCCCCTTTTAAAAAATACTCAGCATCCCCCTGGAAATCTACTTTCTTTTACCCTATAATGGTTTTTTTTTTAAATTGCATCATTTCTAAAAAAGATAAAATATTTTTTAAAAAAATGACACATCTTAAATTTAATAGTTTATTGCAATTTTTTTCTACCTTGAAATTTTGATGATGCAATATTCCATCTGTAACCTTGTAGTGCATTATTGTAAACAAGTCATTACATATTCCGGCTGATGCATGCCAGACTTCCTGACAATGTGTGCCACACTTGCCTTCTGATACTTGCTTGTTAAGACCTGCTGTCAGACTTGACCACTGATCAGTTATAATTTGCATTTTGTATGTTTATTTGGAAAATGTAATTACTACAACTTTAACTCTATTGTACAACAGATGAAACATGTGGGAACAGTTTTTCAAAATTCTCTTGTCTTCCTATGCTTCAACCACCCCCTTATTTTTATTCAATACCTCCCTCCATCGCACCTGAGGCTACTACCACCTCCCTATCCCATCTTTCCAGCACCTGCCAGGGGGTGGAATCGGCCACTTTGGGAGCCTCTGCTGGCAGTACACTATGCTCCTGTAGACACTTCTGATTGGTTGGTTACTCTCAGAACCTCTATTTTAAGGAAAGTGCTCCGTTTAACCACATCTTCCTTCTTCCTTGAACTCCACTCCTGACTTTCTAGATTTTTTTCACCATTTTTTTCCACACAGATACTGAATATCTCCCCCACTCCCTTTCAGTTCACTTCTAAACATTGTCTTCCCCATTAAAATGTAAGCTCTTGGAGGTCAGGGAGAGTTATCTCTGCTTCTATTCTCTCTATCCCCTTCTCCCCTACACCCCCCACTCCAGGACTAGTGCCGAGCACACAATAAGGGCTTAACAAATCTTGCTTATTTATTTGACTTGACTATTTTCTTTACATATTTCACATATTTTAAGGAAGTGCTTTGTAAACCATAACATTTATCTACAAACGAGTACATTGACAATAGTTAATGTATTTTTATTAAAAGTAACTCTAAATTTTCCAAGAAGCAAAAACGTTTAAAGAAAATATAGCAATTAAATAGGGTCTCATTTTCATAATTCATAAGAATAAGAGTTATGCCATAGTTATCACAGAAAATTATAGACTTTGAGAATTAGAAAGGACCTCAGAGAGGCCATCTAATTGGACTTGTATGAAAGGACTACTCATTGTAATGTTCCTGACATGTGGTTATCTCTGAATCTTTTAACTTCCCAGTGAAGTGGATTGTACAAAGGGAGAATTTACTAAAATGCCCCTGACTTTTTCAGCTACCAGATAAATTTTGAGCTAAAGGTTAACCCCAAATGAAACTAAATCACAGAAAAATTAGAGCTATTTTTTCAGATGAACTGCTATCTCTTTACATGTCACCCATTTTATGGGTTGGAAGTGAATTTTTTTAAATCAAGTATAAGACTATATTATATATGTACACATGTATGCATGTAAGACTATATATGTATAGGTATACATGCATATCTATCTATATCTATTTTTTCTCTCCACATACATATATGTATATGAAATATGAAATCTCTATTAATTTGCACCCTATTCAACCCAATATTCTAGATAGGTCTTTTTCTTTTCTGTAACCTATAATTCAATGTACTGTCAATTCCTTACAACTTTATATTATCTAAGCATAAAGGGAGTTAATTTGGTACACTAGAAACAGTACTGGCTTCAGCTTCAGAGGACCTACATTCAAGTCTGGCTCTGCCACTTACTATCTATGGAATGTTGGACAAGCTGCTTAACTTCTCTGGGCCTCAGTTTCCTCATCTGTAAAAGGAGAGGGTTGTGCTAGATTACCTCTAAGGTTTCTTCCAATTATGAATGAGAAGTATGGTTGCCATTTGTAGGCAGAATTGACCTGCTTTGTTTCTGACCTGAGCTGGTCTTTCCTTCCTTAGGTAATCTGGTGATGCAGTGCTCTTGGGGGCTTACCATATGAGTGGAAGACTGAGTATGGATACCAGATCAGCTTTTATTGGAGCTCAGAACTCCTGAGCTCAAGTGATCAACCAGCCTCAGGCTCCGCAGTGGGGATTACAGGCATATTCTATGACATACAAGCTTCTCTCTCTCTTTCTTCCTCCCTTCTTTCCTTTCCTTCCTCCCTCACTCCTCTTCCTTCCTTCCTTCCTTCCTTCCTTCCTTCCTTCCCTCCCTTCCTTCTTTCTTTTTCTCTCTCTCTCTTTCTTTCTCTCCTTCCTTCTTTCTTTCTCTCTTTCCTTCCTTCTTTCCTTCCTTCCTTCTTTCCTTCCTTCTTTCTTTCCTTCTTTCCTTCTTTATTTCTTCCTTTCTTTCTTTCCTTTTTCCTTCTTTCTTTTCTTCTTTCTTTCTTCTTTCTTTCTTTCTTTCTTTCTTTCTTTCTTTCTTTCTTTCTTTCTTTCTTTCTTTCTTTCTTCTTTCTTCTTTCTTTCTTTTCTTTCTTTCTTTCTTTCTTTCTTCTTTCCTTCCTTCTTTCCTCCTTTCTTTCCTCCTTTCTTTCCTCCTTCCTTCCTTCCTTCCTTCCTTCCTTCCTTCCTTCCTTCCTTCCTTCCTTCCTTCCTTCCTTCCTTCCTCTCCTTCCTTCCTTTCTTTCTTTCTTTCTTGCATTTTGTATGTTTATTTGGAAAATGTAATTACTACAACTTTAACTCTATTGTACAACAGATGAAACATGTGGGAACAGTTTTTCAAAATTCTCTTCTCTTCCTATGCTTCAACCACTCCCTCATTTTTATTCAATACCTCCCTCCGTCGCACCTGAGGCTACTACCACCTCCCTATCCCATCTTTCCAGCACCTGCCAGGGGTTGGAATCGGCCACTTTGGGAGCCTCTGCTGGCAGTACACTATGCTCCTGTAGACACTTCTGATTGGTTGGTTACTCTCAGAACCTCTGTTTTAAGGAAAGTGCTCAGTTTAACCACATCTTCCTTCTTCCTTGAACTCCACTCCTGACTTTCTTTCTTTCTTTCTTTTTTTCTTTCTTTCTTTCTTTTTTTCTTTCTTTCTTTCTTTCTTTCTTTCTTTCTTTCTTTCTTTCTTTCTTTTTTCCTTCCTTCTTTCTTCCTTTCTTTCCTCCTTTCTTTACTCCTTCCTTCTTTCTTTCTTTCTTTCTTTCTTTCTTTCTTTCTTCTTCTTTCTTTCTTTCTTTCTTTCTTCCTTCCTTCCTTCCTTCCTTCCTTCTTTCTTTCTTTCTTTCTTTCTTTTCTTTCTTTCTTCTTTCTTCAGATAAAATCACTATGCAAGCAGATTAAGAGATTGTTAGCTGCTCTGCTTTGTGTACAGTGAGCTCTAGCAGCTACTTGGATAATTGATGCTTCTATCACTACTCTCTATCATGCCTCCATGTCAGCCTTGTGATTTCTCTTCCTATTTCCTCATCTGTTTCCTGGTGATCTGCACAACGATCTGATGACAATATCAGTTCTGGTTCTTCCTCTATTGATCTTCAACCCTATGGTCTCTAGCCCATTCTCTCCCTTTGGCTAATAGTTTTTTTTCCCCAAAGGAATATGGAGATAGGGACAGGAGCAGTGATTTAGTTGGTGAAGGGAACATTTGGGTGAGATAAGTTCCCTTACCAATGCGGGTTGACAACTTCTCTGTAATTTACATTCATATAGTGTTGCCTTGATAATTGCAGAGCTAAAAATTGTTCAGGTCGCAGGCCATTATGAAAACATTATCCTACCTCGTTTCCTCCCTGCTCCCCCCTTCTCTATCTTGCTTCATGTGAATAGGACAAATCTATCCAGAGCTATATCCTAATTCTGTTTCCATCTTAACAAGTCTCAGTGATACCTATGAGACCGAATGTGTTTTTTTCACATAAAAATCTCTAATTGGCCCATATAGCTACCCACACTTGGTATATCTACAATCACCAGCAAATCATTTAACTTCTCTCAAGTTCAATTTCCTCATCTATAATTGGCAACAATAATATTTCCACTACTTTAAAACATTGCTTTGAGGAAAGAGCTTGGGTAATCCTCACATGTTCACAAATGTAGATTCTCATTATTATTAATTATTCCAGTGAACAATGGAGCTAGTATTGTTTTGGCTGCACTGGTGAAGAACTATGAAGACGGCTTGAGGAAATAAATAGCCGAGACTGTGGTCTGTGGTCCAGTTTTCCTGCCCCATGTAGATGGGAGTTATAGCTACAGAGGCAAAATCTACTAGGAGAATCACAAAATGAATCACCCCCCAAAGCCCTAGTGTTATCAGGGAAAAGAGTGTCTCCGCAAGACTGCTTGTCTATATTGATCAAAGCTGATAGATAATTGCCCTGTTCTCTACTTGACTTTGCCTCTGGGAATAGAGGATCAGTCCCTCAAGCATGGAAGGTTCAATTAGAATAAGAAAACAATGAGTGTATGGATAGAAATGAAAAGTGAAAGTATACTCCCAGTCTTCCTTGGGCAAAGGCTCCCTCTAATACTTGGGGAATGTTTGGGGGGGAGCACTGATACACAAGACAAATCAAGCTTACATAGAGAGCTAGAGGGCAGGGGATAGGAAGACAATGCAGCATTATAGTACCTGGGCATTAAAAACACCCTTCTTAAGTGGTTGGGGTTGCCCACATTTCATTCTGCTTGTAGTGTTCCACCCACATTTCCATTTTGCAGTTTTCTTATTGAGGAAAGAATCTTAAAGATCCATTTCTGAACTAAAATAACTGATTCTGCAATTCTTTCTCCTTCTATTGACCTGTTGATATTAATGGTCTAAAATATTTTCCTCCCAAACCCATATTTCCTAGAGTGGACAGTAAGACTGGAGAGGAAGAAATGAAACGAGGAAATGGTGGAGTTAGAGATGATGGTCTCTTCTAGGTGGCCAATTTCAGCTTTGATTATCTTTTTTGATTCATAGGATGATCCAAGTAGACTTTGATAGGAACTCCAAGCTCCTCATTTTACAGATGAGGAAATTAAAGTTCAGAGGATTTAAATGACTTGTCCCTGGTCACAAAAGTAGATAGTGATAGAATAGGGTTGGGACTATTCCCATCTACATGGGGCAGGAAAACTGAACTACAGACCACAGGGAAACAGGAAAGGATTTCTTGGGTTAAAAGTCGCAAGGGCAGTAGAGGCATAGATTGACACAGTAGTTATCCAGGCTTCACTTGAAAATCTTCAGTGAAGGGGAACCCACTACTACTACAACCACTACTACTGCTGCAACTGCTGTTACCAGTACCGTTGGGTTGGAACTAAGTTCCTCTAATTCCAAATCAAGTGTTCTTTCCATTGTACCTTGATTTGTTTGGTTTGTCCTTAATTAGCCTGGATACAAAGGCTTAAGGTTAGCTTCATTACCAATTTATAGTCTGGTCCTGGCAATTAATCTTATTAAATATTGATTAACTGAATAGAGAGGTAGCCTGACATAGCAGATAGAGGGCTAGCCTAAGAATTAGAAAGGGAAAAGTTGAGGCTTTCCATTTGACAAATACTAACTGTGTAACCATAGCATGATCAACTTCTTAGTTAACTCTTTAAGAGCCACACACTAGGTGCCTTCTGTATTAGTAGAGGGAGTTTTAGCACAGGGAATTCCTGACCCTGGTGGGTTTACCGATGGATCCCAGAAAGCTATAAATGTCAGCTCACAAGAAAGACAATAGTGGGGGAGTGAAAAGAGTCCTGAATCTCAAATTAGAAGCCACTGGTTTTAATTCCACCTTTGCAACTTACTAGCACCATCATAGATGTACTTCCCTTAACCTTATCAAGTCGCTTCCTTCTCTTGATCTATGATCTAAGGAAGCAAGAATTGGTGAGGCAAGGAATTGTCCTATGAGGCAAGATTTGGCTTATGCCTTTTGACAGAAATAGGTATAGTATCACAGGATAATAGAAACCTAGGAGGAGAGGACCTTAAACACTACATAGTCCAATCTCTTCATTTTGTAGATGAGGAAACTGAGTCACAAAGAGATTAAGTGACTAGTCCAGGGTCATAGCACATGTATGGAGCAGGATTCGATCTTAGGTTTACCTGACTCTAACTCCTGTGCTCTAGCTACTGCTCCATTGAGATGCTTAATAAATATATACCTATATAAGTATATGTAAAATGTTTCATAATAATCCTAAGATCACATAGGTAGCAAGAAGGATTTGAACCCAAGTTCTCTGAGCCAGTACAAGGGAAGATCATGGAGAAAGGATTGGAATTAGGGCTATATGACTAAGGTTCATAGAATCCTAAAATTTCAGAACTGGAAGAAACCTCATGAGTGATCTAGTCCCATTCATTTCTCATCATGAGTTCCCTCCTCAACAAGTGAATAAAAAAATAGAAAAATGAGTTAATGAAAAAGCTTTTATGAACTCTTTGTCAACCATTGTGCTCCATGCTGGGGATACACATATGAAAGCAGACAGTCTCTGTCCTCAAGGGGCTTACCTTCTAACCACTGGAGATAACACATAAAGGAGAAAGGTAGGCAGGAAAGGATTTCTTGGGTAAAAAAGTTATAAGGACAGTGGAGGCATAGATTGACACAGTGGTTATTCAGCCTTCACTTGAAAATCTTCAGTGAAGATTTTCTTCTACTTTCTACTGCTACTACTACTACTACCACTACCACTACTACTACCACTATGACTGCTGCTACTCCTACTACAGCTGCTGCTACTGCTGCTACCAGTACCATTGCTACTAGTTCTTCTTCTTTGTGACCCTGTTTGGGATCTTCTTGGCAAAGGTGCTAGAATGGTTTGCCATTTCCTTCCCCAGTTCATTTTACAGATGTGGAAACTGAGGTAAACAGGGTTAAGGAAATTGATCAGGGTCACACAGCTAATAAGTGTCTGATTCTAGATTTGAACTCAGATCTTGTGGACTCCAGATCTGGTGCTCTATCAATGGTGCCACATAACTTCCCCTAAGGGATGTATAAGAGTTTCTTTTAAAACTTATTTTATACAATTTAATCAAACCTATCTTCTCCAAAGAAGCATTCTAACATTCAGTTCAATTCAATTCAATAAACATTAAGTGCTTACTACATAAGGCAGTGCTATCTGGTTACTTATGCTTTTAAATGACTGTTTGATATCCAGTTAACCATCCCTCTCTCTCTTTCTTTTCCCCCTCCTTCTCTTCCTTCCTTCCTTCTTTATTCTATTCCTTCCTTCTTTCCCCTCATTGCAAGGTCAAGAAGAGTGGAAGAGGTCCCCTTGTCCACTGGATGGATCTTCCACTGCTGATTTGTGAGAAGCACTTAGACAAAAGTAGCAAAAAGATAGGCTGGCATAGATGGGTTGCAATCTACATTGCTAAAGGAAGTGCCCATGAAATATTTAGAAGACTCCTGTTGAACCCACATTGATTACATCTATTTGAGGTTGGGCCAAGCCAAAGCCAGTAAGCTTTGGATACAGAGAACTGAGAGGGAGTTGGGGACTGATTAAGCATTCTTGTTATTGGCTAATGTGGTCAGGAGAAAGAGTAGGAAGGGCCATGGTAGGAGGAACTATGAAGAAATGTACATAAAATAGCCAGATCTTAACAACTGCTCTGGATCACTGAACAGTTCAGTTGACTGGGTTTATTATGATCAACCACTAACACAGTTTAAAACATGCCAGAGTCAACCACAAAAGAGCCCATTTGACGGAGAACTGGAGACAAGGCCAAAATTGGAGAACCCAATAGAAAGAGATTCTTTAAAAAATAAAGATCCTCAATTGCTCTAACATATTTCTGAAGTAATTTTCTTGACAGCAGCTACAACAAAAAGCCCCTTGATGGCACATCGCATTTAAAGGAACAAAGCAAACCAACATGGTTTTGTTTTTCATTTGTGCAAGTTCTTTTGTGTGGTTGACAAGAAGGGGTATGAAGGGAGCCACTCCATGCTCCAGGCAGAAGATTATTGTTGCAGTGCATGAAAAACAGTGCTTATTCTCTTTGCTGAGAGAAAGTCAGAATGGCATCTTGGTTTTCATTTGGAGTTATGGATTTAAAAAAGGAACAGTCAGTATTTCAAAACGTGCCCTTGCAGTATTAGAATTGAATCTAATACTGTGATTTTTTGATGGATTTGGAATCTTGTCAATGTGGGTACTCTACATATGTGCAGAATGCAACCCATCTTTGCCTTTTCAGCTTGTATGGCTCTTGTCCATGTCTTTCCATAAATCCTTCAAGGGGCGTCCATTGGACATGTTTGCTGACTTCCTTGAATTCTCTTGATATCCAGTGAATATCAATGAATGGAGCAATCCAATGGTTTCTTTTACTTTTCTCTAAATACATGGCCAACTTACCTCCTTTTCCAACTGCATGTCTTTTTGGTGACATCCTTTAGTCAGCTGTCAATTAATCTAAGCTCATTTTAGCATGTCGACTTTGGAAGTGATCTCCAAAGGGGATACTTGCTATCAGAAGGAGGAGGAATCTTCTTTCTTCTTCATCAAAAAACTTCTGTGCTCCAATCATCTCCCTTGCTTTTTCTAATAGAGACAAGTCCTTGTTTGCCATTTCTCAAGTTTCTCTGCTCTTTTGGTACCAATTTAGAAAGTGAGAAAAGCAATGTAAAACTATCTTCATAAAGCAAGCTGGCTAAGGTCCCATGGTACCTGACTATATACAGAACATCTTGGCTTTTTTCCTATTCATCCATCCATCCATCCATCCATCCATCCATCCATCCATCCATCCGTTCATTCAACAAATATTTACTGAGCATCAATTGTGTGTGGAATCCTAGGTACTGTGGGAGATACAAAGATCAGATCCAACAACAGCAGTAGTTAATATTTACATATTATTTTAAGGTTTTCAAAAGGCCTTCTTCATAATAAACTCATTAAATAGGTACTTTCCCTCATCTTATAATATAGCAGTAGAATTATACAGATGCAGAAAACCAGAATGCAAATTATGTTGAAACATTAGAGGATTACTAAAAAAATGGGTATATATCCCACACTCTCACTATCAGAAGAATTTAAGGAAGGTTTCATGTAGGAGAGGAAGCAATTAAAGAATGGATAGATGTTTAACTTAGGAAGAAAGGACACTAGAGATAGGAAGTAGAGCGAGGAAAACCAAGGAGTTAGGGAAATGCAGAATGTACTTGGGAGGCACAATTCAGAGGTTCTATAGTATATGTGGAGAGGGGTAATACAATAGAAAAGTGGAGTGCTGGCACATTTGGGAGGCCCTTAAGGTGAGAGAAATGCAAGTTTTATTCTTTAAGTAACCAGGAGTCAATGAAGATTTTGAAAAATAATGTGACATCACTAGTTTTATACATAAATGTTCTTTTGGCAGTTATATGAAGGATTAGTTAGAAGCTAAAGGCTAGAGATCTTGGAAATTTTTGGAGCCAAACTTTAATGAAGTCTTTTCATGACACTTGGCAGTAGGGAAAAGAGGATGAGGAGGATGTAAGAGAGCGAATGGGTGTGAAAGTCACAGAGGTTAAGACTTGGTAACTGAGTGGATGTGGGTTGTGAAAGAGAGGGAAGATTCAAGGATAAATTCTAGGTTTACATCATTGAAGACTGAGAAAGTAATTCTGAGTAAAACTGAAATAGTGAAGGCAAAAGCAAGGAGGAAAATTAAGACAAAAACCCCATTGAGTTAGAGTTTTTATCTTTATTTTTCAAATTTTTTTTTATTGCATGTGAGATATTGGTGGGACATTCAGGTGGGGATACCTACATATTGTTGGAATTGTGGGCCTGAAACTCTGGAGATGAAGATTTGAGAATTATCTGAGTAGTTGGTAGTTGAATGAGGAATGAATTGAATAAGATTGCCAAAATGGGAAATTAGAGAGATGGGGGGAGGGGGGGGAGAGAGGGAGAGGGAGAGAGAGAGAGAGAGAGAGAGAGAGAGAGAGAGAGAGAGAGAGAGAGAGAGAGAGAGAGAGAGAGAGAGAGAGAGAGATATGAGAAGGAAGAGGGCAAAGATGGAAACAAAGAAGGAATGGTTTTCCAGCTAAGAGGAGAAATAAAGAAAGTGGAGGTACAAGTTTCTCTAGATCCAAGGAACAGGAGAGTATCTATGAGGAGGGGGGTGGATATTGTCAAAAGTTTCGTTACCTTTAAGAAAGATAAGAATCAGAAAAAAGACCAACTGTATAGATATTATTGGATGATCTTAGAGAGAATAATTTCATTTATCGGTTTGGCATAGTAGCCAGATTGTAAGGGATTGAAGAGCCAGTGAATGGTCCAGGAGTGCATCTGCATGTAATCTGTTATCGGGGAAGTTTGGGGTTTGTGTATCAGTTGAACTCAGAAGTTCTGAGCTACATTAGGGTTAAAGCTGATTGGGCAATTGCACTGTCTGACATCAATATGATATCAGGGGCCATCAGGCTGCCTAATGGGGGATGAACCAACCCAGGTTGGAAATGGAGCAAATCAAAGCTTCTGTGCTAATTAGAAGTGGGATTGGACTACTGGGTGGCCATTATGGTTCTAGCTGGATAGAGAGATCCAGTCTCAAAAAAAAAAAGAAAAAAAGAAAAAAGAAAGGAAGGAAGGAAGGAAGAAAGAAAGAAAAGAAAGAAGCAAAGGGGTAGATAATGAATCTGTAGAGACTTTGGCTGCAGGATATTTTTTCAAAAAGTTTGTTTGGGGTGGGGGGAAGGAGAGGACAGATGATACAGTATCTGAGTGGAATAGAGAGGCTAAGAGAAGACTTCATTAGGATAAGGGGACATGGAGACATTTATAGAGTAAAGAGGTAGCAAATGGAAGATACCAAAGATCCATGAAAAAATAAACCTCAAAGGTTGCTGTATGGGGGTTGAAAGACTGTATCTGAAGTCTAGAAAATCAGGGATTCAAACCTCACCTTTAATGCTTCTTAGTTTTTCTTTAATGGCCAGAGGTGTGGAAGGAAGAGACTGTGAGAGATGATGCTGAGAAATGTTGAGGAATAGGGAGACTCACTTATTCTGCACCATAAATTTTCCATAGGAGCCTGTGGACATAGATTTAGAACTATAAAGGACCTCAAAAGCCATCTGTCCACCTTGCCTCATGTTGTGGATGAGGAACTGAGGTCTGTAGAATATCAGCAATCAGGCTCAGGTAACGCAGGAAGTAAGCAGTAGAGCTGGGGTTTGAATTGAGGTTCTTTGTTCTCAATCCAGCATTCTTTGCATGGGACCACAGCAAAACTATTTGATTTGGGTTTTTTTTCCCCCAGTGATCTTTAGCAGCTATTCCTTTTACTGGGAAATAACTGCCTGTTCTTTGGAGTGCTAATCACTGGCCTGTCACCACCACCATGACCTTTTTTGGCCCATATTGGCCATAATGTACCATTTTCAACTCCCCAATATTCTGATGATATGCTGGTCTTATAAAATCAGTTATTAATAAAAAGGAGACAAAGGGATTGAGTAAGTGACTCTAGGTACTGTTAGTGGTTTTATCATGATTTGATGACTGACTTCCTCGTAGAGAAGCATCAGGGTGGTTGGGTAAAATAAAGTGGCAGAAACTTGACCTGAATTTTCACTCTGACCCTGTTTCCTTTGTGGGGATCTCTTAATCTCTTCAAGATTCAGGATGCCATTCTACGAAAATGATGACAACATCACTAACTGACCCCTTTGGGTGAGTTTGGGAAATGCTAATAGAAATTATGGAAAATAAACATAACAGATTAAACAAACACACCAATAATTGCCTTCTAGGAAACGTTTTTGGAATTATGGTGCTTTTTTTGTGTCCTGAACAATCTCTTCTCCCACTCTCAATTTTATCTTATATATTGCCTCTATGAATTTAGCAGAAGGAAATTAAAAAATATAGATCCGGGGGTTTTGGTGGACAGTGTACTCAAAAATTAATGTTGTTTGGGGCTGCCTTATAAGAAACAGGAGGTCCAGAATAGAGAAGTGCTGTAGAACAGCTATACTCTGCTCTGGTCAGGCCATATCTGGAGAACTGGATTCATGTTTGGATGCTAAGGCTTATTTATAGAGTATATACTGAAGAGATGGTGAGAGGCTGAGAGAAAATGAGAATCAGCTAAAGGGACAGGGTAAGAGAAGAGTCATGGGGGAACATGCTAACTTTCTTCAGGTATTCAAAGTACTTCCCGTGGGAAAAAAAATGAGAATTGTTCTACTTGGGTCCAGATGGCAGAAATGGGAACAAGGCTGAGAGAGTCTGATTTTGACTGGATGACAGAAAACTTTCTGACAACTAAAACTGTTCCAAAGTAGAAGAGATTGCCTCAGGTAGTAATAGTTTCTCTCTAATTAGAGGACTTCAAGTGCAGATAGAACAAGCCCTACTTGGAGGATTGTGGAGAAGATTCTTACTTGTTAAAGGGTCTCTGGGGTTGCTCAACTCTCATATTTGGGGATTCCCTTCCCCCTCTTCTTTCCTTCTCTTCCCCACCTTGCCTTCCTCTCTCTTCTCTTCTCTCCTTTTTCTTTTTCTTTCTCACTTTGACACACATATTTCCTACTCTAAAACACACCTGTGAATCTTTTAGTTTACATCAGTATCAGAGAGTCACAAAATTTTAGAGTTGGAAAAGACATTGGGCCATCTAGCACAGGGCCTTCATTAAAAGGTGAAGAAAATGGAGGACAAAGAGAGGAAATGACTGATCCAAACTGTCACAGGGCATCAGTGTGAAGAAAAAAAACCCCTAAAAACCAGACCATGTGGCACGATGACTTAAAGTAAGATTTGTTTGTATGATTTGTTGGTAACATTTAAAATAACACAGAACAACTACAAACTATTTATTCTCCATCATGGCAGGGAAAAGGCTTAATATTAGATGTGTCATTTTGAAAATGTTTCATTTTAGAAAAATTGGAGTCTCAATTCCCTCAGTCCCTATTCCTTGCCTTAAATTACATGGTATAACCTTTGCATATATGTAAATGTATATGTGGGGATGTATATATGGATATGTGTGTGTCTGCATTTCAATCCCTCAATCAGCCAGCATTTATTAAATGCTTCCTTTATGCCAGACACTATATTAGGCACTGAGGATACAGGTATAAAGAATGAAATAATCTTCACCCATAAGAACCTTACATTCTAATGGGAGAGACGACAATGACACATGTATGTATACAGCTATATCACAGAGCTATTACAAGTTTGGTTCCTGACCATTGCATATCTCAATAAAGCAAGACATGAAGTTTTTGTTCCCTCAATACATATAAAGGTTATGATTATACTATGCTGTAGTGTGAAGTAGTGTTCTATCTTTAAAAAAGGTATATGCTTTAATTAAAAATATTTTATGGCTACTCGATGCTAACCATCTGAGCTTTCAGTGAGTCATAATCTTTTGCTGGGGGAGGGTCTTGCCTCCATGTTGATGACTTCTGACTCATCAGGGTAGCTGTTGATGAAGGCTGGCATGGCCATGGCAATTTCTTAAAATAAGACAACAATGAAATTTGCCAATTCAATTGACTCTTTCCTTTGACCACTTAATGATCATTTTAGGATTATTAATTCACCTAATTTCAGTAATGTGTTTCAAGGAAAAGGGAGGCTTAAGGAGAGGGAAAGAGAGAGAGAAGAGCCAGTTGGTGAAACAACAACAGACCATGCACAACAGCATGGTCCAAGTGCTGGTGTCTGAGGCCAGTGGGATATTTCCTGAGGGCTACACCGAAGCCTGTGACTGTCTGGTCATTGGAGCCTGCCTGTTACCCTGGCTATGGTGAGGCATTGAGGGTTTCTGGTGTTGGGGTTTGCCTCCTCCACCACACTGGGGCTTAGGAACTCCCATTGGTTTGCTGAGGTAGGAGACAGATCCTGAGTCCCAGTTCAGTAATCTATTTACTCTATCATACTTGTGGGTAGTAGGGAAAAATCTATCCAGGAATCAAGATGGTATAAAAGCAAAGGCTGGCAATGAAAATGAAAACTTTCTAAGTCCATATCCTCTGTGATGAGAGGCATTCTATAAGTTCATTGGTGAATTTGGGCACTAATCATTTCAATAAGTATTTGTTGAGCCAATACTATATCCCAGAAACAAAAGAAGACTATTACTAGGTATTCTGCTATCAAGGAATTTTCCATCTGGTCAGAAAATGTGGTACAGTGGAAAGAATCATGGCTCTATTTTTCAGAGAACCTGGGTTCAATTTCAGTCAACAAACATTTATTAAGCACCTACTATGTGTGAAGAACTTTATTAAGCAGTCTTTTCAAAATCTAGCTTCTTATGATTGTCAATTTGAACCCTCTAAAATTCTAATCAAGCTTCATTAAAAAAACTCACTTAAAAATGAAAGGGGATAATAAATGTAAGAACCTGTCAATTTAGGTCTTTTCTGGGTTCGTTAGAGAAATTAGATTGCTTTTTATTGGTTGGATTGATATTGAATATCAGGCTGAATTTGAAAATGTCTGGGGGAAATTCAGAAAACCATGCCTTGCAAAGCTCATGTACAACCTAATTCTAATGAGGGTTCTGTTTAGTTTTCTACTTAGCTTTCTATTTCTACTTAGAAAACAAAACAAAACACATTAAGGGTTTCCTGCATGAAAAGATTTAAGGTAAATAAAGAAATGAGAAATTACCATATAGGTGAGATTGCTTCTTTTAATTATAATTTTTTAAGGGAAGAGCCAATTAAATTAGAATGCATTGAGCTTAGGAAAAACAAAACACTTGGGTGCCAGCCTCACTTTTTATTTATTTATCTTTTTGCTTTACTCCTTTTTTCTTTTTCTTTATTTTAGATGCTCCAAGTTTTTCAAGTTTATAAACCCAGAGCAACACACATAATTAAAGTCATTGAGGGGAAAATACTTAAAAAGTTATTTTTGGGAGACATACAACTTTCATAAGTCAAAAATTGAAATATTATAATAACAATAATGGCTAGAATTTATATTGCACTCCTAGCTTTGAAGTGCACTTGTCCTTACAATAACCTTATGAGGGATGGAAGAAAGGGAACAAATATTTATTAAGCACCTACTATGTGCTAAGTACCATGCTGTTTACAATACATTCTTTCCATTAATCCTTACAGCAACCTTGGGAGGTAGATGTTACTGTTATTTCCTCTTTACAGATAAGGATGAGAAGCTGAAGGATTTCGGGTGATTTTGCCCAGGGTCACACAGCTAAGTTCTTCAGGTGGAACTTCCCCTCAGGGTCTCCTGACTCCAAGTTCAATGACTTTAGGCTCTTCTACTTAGCTGCTAAATCGGGGGATTGGGGAGAGATAGCAGGCAAAGGAAACAGAGATATGGGACACGATGAGCATGTCTTTGGCATTCATATGCCACAGGGCATGGCAGGGTAACAAACATGGCACCTTTCCTTTGAATCTCATGAATATTCTTTATACCACCTTAGCTGCCTGGCTATCATGCTTTATTATTAGCGGAAGGAGGATTGTTCTTTCTCCCCATTCAGTGCACCTCCCCCATTTTTTTTTTTTTGCTGGCAATATTTAATTCTCTTTGAAATAGGCACTCCTCATTCAGTGAGAGTAGAAGCTCAGCTTCTGAAACTTCTTCCTGGGTTGAATGAGTCCCTCAGCCCTCTTTAGCGACTCCCCATCTCCCAGGCTCCCTTGGCAGTCCTTTTGACATCTGCTTCATGCCACAGTCCTCCCATCTCAGGAGGGAAGCTCCCAACGTTGGATTTTGAAAGGGGGTGATTTGAGTTGGAGCCAGAGTGTCTTTTGTGGCTTTCCTACCCAACCTTATCTGTCTCTGGAAATGTGATCTGCATGATAAATGGGAACAAATGAGTTGAGTGATCTCCCGTTCCTTCTCTCCGGATCATCAGTTTTTCCCCAGTTGACTGGCAAATTTGCAGACTTCCACAGAGCTGACATTTTCAATGGGAAAGGAAGAAGAGAGCCCCGGGTTATGGCCTCAGCTGGAAGCCTTGAGTGGGCCAATGTTACAATGCACTTTCTGGAGCGGCATCATTTGGGAGAATGGCCTTCTCCTGTAAGAGTTGGGCTGTGCTTTTATGGAGTTTTCTTTTTCTTCTCCCCACCAGCCCAGCTCCCCTATTCCAAAGGGTGTAGATTTGAAATAATGCCCTTCTCCTTGTCTGTCCCAGAGAGCCGAACAAAGTCAGATGGTATGAGAAAGTATCGGGAATACAAATGCCTTTAACTTAAGATGGAAAACCAAGGGGGATCTGGCATTTCAACTCACTGCCAGGAACTGGCTTCATATTCACGGAGTCTGATGACTGAAAACTCAATCTTTCATGTGACTTGCTGTTCCAGAAAGGAGAGGGGGCATCTGGATGGCAAGAGGCCTCATCACAGTGCTGCCATCATGTGAGTCTGAGATCCCTGGCAGAGACCAAGGGGTTAAAGCTATGCCAGGGGCAAAGCTCACTTTTCTTCATCTCCATGTAATCTCACAAATGATATCATTCATTTCTTCTGCTCTAAATTCCTCTTTCTTCCTCTCTCTTGGCTTTGTGGGACTATTTGTAATTAAAAAAAAATTTTCCAGTTGTCTTTGCTTTTAAACCACATTCATTTCCTCTTAATCTCTCCCCTCCCAATTAAGTCAAACCCTTTCTTTGTAATAAAGGAAAACATTTAAGCAAAAATAATTCATAAAGTGATCAAATCAGAATGTCAGACACTGCTCAGTAACTGCACCTCCTCCCCATTTCCTACCAAATTACCTTATATTTATTTTGTAAGGTCTTTTATGTGCTCATACTGCTTACTTATCTAGAATTGTGTGTGTTCGTCCTTAGTTGCCAAAGAAGACCATGCCATCAGAGAAATAATGACATGACTTGCAGTTGATTCTGTTTTGAGTGAGGGAGGGATGTGCAGGTCACCAGTCTCATTTCTCCTCCAGAGCCACCTGAATCCAGGGAAAAGATATTCATCAGGATGACTGGAGATGACCCAGGATGAGGCAATTGGGGTTAAGTGACTTGGCCAAGCTTGACAGCTAGTGAGTGTCAAGTGTCTGAGGTGAGATTTGAACTCAGGTCCTCCTGACTCCTGCACTGGTGCTCTATCCACTGCACCACCTAGCTGTCCCCCTCATCTAGAATAAATGCTCCTGGAAGGCAGGGATCATATTGATATTGGCTTTGTATTGCCAACAAAATAGCTGATGCTTATTGCTTAAAAATGCTTATTGACAGAACAATACCATGTATATTGTATATACAACAGGTCTTGGGTTTGGAACTAAAGACTTGTCTTAGTGACAAGGAGACAGTGTGGTTCAGTGCATATGATAGCAGGTTTCGAGCCAGAAGACTTGATCTTAAATGTGGGCTCTTATCTTTTGCTACTGATATGACCTTGAAAAAGTAACTAACTTCTCTAGATTCAAGGTTTCTCATTTGTAAATTGAATGGATTGGGCTAGATTACTTCCAAGGTTTCTTCTAACTCTAAATGATTTCAAGACTTCTTTCCATACCCATAATCCTCTGCTCTCTAGGAGAAAAGCAAGATGTGCTTCATCTCCTACTCTCTGTGACCAAGATGATTTATCACAGACAATAAAAGTTTTGTTGTGTTTCAATGCTATCAGCATTTACTTATTGTAGTCACTGTTTATATGTTGTTCTTTTGGTTTCTACTTCATCCTGTATCATGTCACGCAGGTCTCCCATGCTGCTTGGAATGCTTCGTGTCTCTTATTTCTTTGGCATAATAGTAAATACTCCATTGCATTCACGTATCACAGTTTGTCTAGCCATATCCTACTCAGTGTGTGATGATTTTACTCCTAGTTTTCACAAGTGAGGGTGAATCTACCATAAAAGTCACAGGTCAAAGAATTTTTTGTTCCAGAGTTGAATGATACTGAAATTATCATGTCTTCACACTGTCCCTTCTGTTGTCAGCCTCCGTAGGGTATTTAATAGTAAATTATCCAGCTTTCCCCCATTTTTGGTTTTCAATGAATCAGTGAAACGACTCCAAGGATGAGTAGGGATTGAATTCCTGCAGCCACAAAACCTAACGCTATTGCTTGGTGTCTGTGAGGTCCCGATCACTTCTTGTAAAAGAACTAGTGACGTTGGGAAGCTTGTTAACTGAAAACCGTCTTTGTTTTACTTTTTTTTTTTGCAATGGATTTTTACAGAAACCCACCCCAGGGATCGAAGGGCCAGTTGCCTCTTTATTACACTATAGAAGAGCCCCATTAGCGTTCCAGTCTATATATTATGAAATTAAGTGGATACCCTTGGGGTTAATTCCTTGTTGTAATTGTAATGAAAAGAAACAATTTCTAACCCTCCATTTAAGATCTATCACTATTAAAATCCACTAGTCTTTGTGACTCCTGGGGCCAGTGGAGTGCTTCCACGTGTATGAAAAAGGGCACTCCCACAGTGCCCAGTGTCACTAATTTACCATATAACAACCTCCGAGTGGGAAAACTAACAAATGAGTTTCCATTTAGCCCCTCCCTGCTGTTTAGCCATGGTGGGTTAGAGTCATCAGCTGTGTAAAACTATATGCATAGGAAAATTATGGGCCTGGGTTCGAGGATTGTGTTAGATTTAGAGGAGCAAGGGTACAGTATGATGAGATAAAAGTTAGCTTTCAGACAGAGAAATCCCAAAAGCATGGGATGAAAGTACGTCACTGGAAAAACTCTGGTCTCAGAAGTGGCAATTCCCCCCTTCCTGCCACCTCCTAGCTCTCTGCCATTTGTCTTGGTGTGGTTTCAGTAGGGTTTTCAATTTGAAAGAAAGCTTTCTTTGTTTTTTTCTTGTTTATAGTTAATGATTAAAGAAAGGAAACTACATTCTGGAGAGTGACATCTGATTTAATTTCTTTATTAGCCCTTTCCTAGCCATTCAGATACCAAATTTCCAAGAACACCACCATCTGACAGCATAAATCCACATTTGGTACATGCACTGGGGATGACGATAATAATTTAAAATAAGAGAAAGGGACATTTTCAATTCATAATAGAGTTACTCTATGAAAAAGAAAGAATGAGCTGATGGGAGGTGTCGAAGATTTCTGGTGGGAGTCCTTTTTAATAAATGTGTTTGTTCAGTTGTGGTTGACATGATCATTCCTCTTTTTATTTCCCTCCTTTCACTCATCATAATGTGAGCTGCTTCAGAAGAAAGAAGAAGCTATTGCATGCCTGACAGGAAAGAGAAAACTAAGAAATAATTGTTATATTAAAAAAATTCCCTTCTATTGCCTCGGGAAATGTGATGAAAGGTTCTATTTAGAGTTGTATTTTTTTTTATGATGTATCATGTTGCATGTCAGTATTTATTGAAAAAAATATGGTTTATTTTGGGTGAATAGTCCCCATTGATTCATGTGGTGTCTCTCCTCTGTGACTTCTGTGTGTTTGAGGTATCTACGAGAAAACACAGGAAGTCATTTAGTCCTCAGTGATTCACATTCCATTTGCCAGCCTTGCCTTTCCCAAACTTGCCTGCTCACTTGTCATCTCAGAGAGCCAGTAGAGGTCTGGTAATGGTCCATCATGTCCAGGTCATTGGTTTGGATCGGTACAAGGCAGGTGGTATACAGCAAATGAGAAGAAGAATTCTCAGTCCAGTTTCTAGCTTTCTCCAGTTTAAGCAGCCAAAACATTTAGTTAGCCTAATGATGGGACTCTTCCCTTATCCTTTTTTGGTCAGTTGTGAATGAAGTTTCCGAAGTTGAATTACTAGTAAGTAAATTTGGGGTGACTGCTTTGCCCTTTGATGTGGGGCCTTGGTTACTTTGATACTCATATGGCCTGTCACTTAAATCCAACCATTTCCAATTTTATAGAAGGAAGCTTCATTTTTAGGTGAATTTTCATTCCTAGTATCATAGATTTAAAACTGAAAGGCACCTTAGAGATTGTCTCATCCAATTTCTTCATTTTACAGATGAGGAAATCCAAGCCTAGAGAAGCAGATTTTCTAAAAAAAGAAGAGGATTTCCTTGCAAAACTTGGGTCGTATGTACCACTAGAGTCTTATTTCTTGTGACTGACCTCCCCTTGTCATAAGGATAGGAGGAAGGATGTGGAAAAGCATGAGGTGAATTTGACATCATGGATTTGGTGCTGTGAAGCTACATTAATGGGGGAAATAAACTTCATTTTTTGTGGTTGAGCCATGAATCATCAGATCATAAACTTAAAAAGCAGAGAGAGACTTTGAAGATTATCTCACCTAATTCTCTTACCTTACAGATGAAGAAACTCCTATCCAGAAAGGTTCAAGACAAACTAATCACTTAATCTGTATTGGATCCTGAATTTGAATCTAGCACTGTGTCAAAAATCAATGCCCCTTCCATTATACCATGATCTCTTACAATATATCCCTTAATAGAGTCTATGAACACAAGAGCACTGAGATTTTTCTTTCAGTTAAATATTTATTACTAACAGAAGTGCTGGATATATGTAAGTGGTATAGATTGTGTTATCACTGTTCATTCCCAGTCTTTGGAATAATGATGTATACTTCTGAAGCACTAGAATGGACAATAGATTTAAAAATTATCCAAACAAAATTCTATAAGATTAATGAAACAGAGAACTTATTGATGTAAGGCAAGTATAGAAACATTACTATTTATCCTTTTTCCATCTGTAGCTCTACTTGAAAAGCATTATATGAACTGATGCTAAGTGAGGTGAGCAGAATCAGGGGAACATTGAACACAGTTACAACCACATTATACAACAACTATCTTTGATAGACTTAACTTTTTTTTTGGCAACACAAGGATTTCGGATAGCTCCAAAAGACTCACGATGAAAAATGCTGTCTGGGTCCAGACAAAGAACTGTGAAGTCTGAATGCAGATCAGAGCATACTATCTGCTTTCTCTCTCTCTCCCTCCCTCCCTCTCTCCCTCCCTCCCTCTCTCCCTCCCTCCCTCCCTCTCTCTCCCCCTCCCTCCCTCCCTCCCTCTCTCTCTCTCTCTCCCCCCTCTCCATCTCTCTCTCTCTCTCTCTCTCTCTCTCTCTCTCTCTCTCTCTCTCTCCCCTCTCCGTCTCTCTCTCTCTGTCTCTTTCTGTCTCCTCTGTCTCTCTTTCTCTCTCCTCTCTCACTCTCATCTCTTTCCATCTCTTCTCTCTCTCTCTCTTTTGTTTTGTTTTGTTTCTTCTTTCTCATGGTTCATCCCATTGGTTCTAATTCTTCTTTACAACATGACTAATGAGAAAATATGTTTAATATGAATGTATATGTGGAGCCTATATCAGATTATGTGCCATTTTGGGGCAGGGAGAGGAAAGGGAGGCAGAGAAAATTTCAAACTAATAGCTTGTGGAACTGAATATTGAAAACTAAAAATAAATTAATTTTTAAAAATTGCTATTGAGAATGGGAGTTGAGATAATTATCCTTTCCCAATGCTCCCTAGCTTATATGAATTACAGCAGCATTTAAAAGTACAATACAAATCCAAAGGACAAAGGTGAGTAAATAATGATGATAAGTACTATGCATTTATTCAACAAGTAAATCGGCATTTACTTTTATCAAAATGATTCCATGAAGGATGTTGTGTAAGTGTTACTATCACCTCTTGACATAGGAAGAAACTGAGGGTAAGAGAAGATAAGAAAAAGTAAGTGGAAAAGCCAGAATTTGAACCTAAGGTCTTCAGGTTCTGGATCAGCTAGATGACTCAGTGGGTAGAGCCCTAGACTCTGAGTCAGGAAAACCTGAGTTCAAATCTAGCCTCAGATACTTTCTAGTTGTGTGATACTAAGCAAGTCACTTAATTCTGTTTGCCTCAGTTTCCTCATCTGTAAAATGGGGGTAATAAGTAGAGGTGATACTAGCATCTTTCTAATAGGGTTTCTGTAAGGATGAAGTTAGATAGTATTTGCAAGGTTTTTAGCATGGTGCTTGGAGCTTAATTAACGGTCTTGCTTTTGTGTTTTCCAATTGACCCAACTGGTATCTCTGAAGTTGAAGAAAATATAAAAGATCAATCTTGCATTTATAACATAAAATTTCTATCAGTTATAACTTGAAGACTCTGTCCATTCAGTCTGGGCAGCTGCTTTTTAATAAAAATAATAATTAACATTTATATACAGCTTTAAGGTTTGCCTCACAAATATCATCACTGTAACTCAACTGCCCTGGGAAATAGGTACTATTTTTATCTTAACTTTTAGAAGAGGAAACTGAGGCAGAGGTTAAATGACTTGCTCAGAGTCATGTAGCTAGTAAGTATTAGAGGAAGGCTTTGATTTTAGGTCTTCCTATCTGCAGATCCAGAGCTCTAGCACTATGCTAACCTCTAAACGCACTATAACTATATACAGTTATGTTTAGTTAAGCTCTCTAAACTCAAATGAGTTCCTTATTTGGTGATGCTTACTCTTCTTTTTGATTGGCATTTACTCATATGGTACTGATGATATGCATGGTTAAAGAGCCCAAATCCTCTTTTCTCTTTTCATGGGTAGAAATTGTGCCCACTGTAGATGGGAGCCAAGAAATGTGTTTATTTTGAAATGAGAAAAGATTAAGGCAACATTGAGAAATTCAAAGTGTAAAGCTGCTTTCAAACTTGTTTTATGTGTAACTTGTTGAAAACATGTTCTGTATGTCTTGGTCCCCTTAGGGTCCCCCAAGACTCAAGACACAGACTGGCGTTTGACTCCAGAATCATTGTCTCTCTTTGTTTTATATTCCCCACATAGAATTCTTTAAGGTAAAGAGTAGGTAACTTGTGTCTGTTTCCCCAAATGTAGGTAACATGATTTCCAGCTTCCACACAAACACTCAAGATACAATATAGGAATCAGGCAGGATAAAGTACCAGACACTGAGGTCCTTACTCAAACTAAAGTGCCAAGCATTCAAACTATGCTTCAGAAAGAATACCCCTGATGGACTGGCCACATTTTTCAAATACAAAGTGGACAGATGCTTGCCCAAAAAAACATTTTATGGAGAACTCACATGAAACAGGTGATCACACTGTGTTTGGAAGAGGTGATACAAGGACACTCTCAAAGTTTCTCTCAAAAACTTTGGAACTGATTGTGTGACATGGGAGACACTGGCACAGGACTGCTCAGCATGGCATGTCCACATCAGAAAAGGTGCTGTATTCTCTGACCAAAGCAGAATTGAAACAGCTCAAAGGAAACATAGGATGAGCAATGTTCACATGGACTATCTGTGCCCAATCTGTGGTAGAGCATTGTGAACTTGTGATGGTCTGATCAGCCACAGTCGGACATATTGAAGCTTGACTTTATCATGGTGATGTCATTTTGGTCCTCTTCAAGAAGGAAGGACAGCAACCAACCAGGAATCAGGTTGTTGAAAGTTACCTTTTGTTCCCAGCCCTCCTTATCAAATAGTGTTGGGGAAGGAGACACCAAGTCTGCAGTTTTGTTTTTTTTAATCAATTGCTCTTTGTCATATCGCCTACTTGCAAAGTGTCATGTACTTGTTACCTTAGGGGAGGAAATGAGATTAGAAGGCCCTCTTTTGCTGAGATGGATTTTCCTGGATTATTTTAAAGTTACCTATAAAATAAAGTTACCTATAAAATAAAGTTACCTATAAAATAAAGTTACCTATAAAAGCTGTCCCTACCTTGAAGTCATTGCTGATTTCCGGTGATCAACCCATCAAATTGTGGCTACCTTGATGAATTTAAAATAAAATCCTTTTAATTCTCTTGGTCCTGATTTTGGCCTTGTTAATCAGGATGAATGCCCAAATGAAGAATTTTCCTTTTAATGAGGTATAAATAAATGGTTTTTATGGTACTCACCACAGAAAATGCATAAGACACAGCAACCCACGTTCCAGAGCCCCTTGGTATGGGGGCTCCATCTTCATTGGCGAAAAGCAATGCCCACCTCTGTGTGAGAGGCAAGGTGGAGTTCACACCTTGAGACAAAGTGAGCTCTACTCTCTTTGAACTTTCTCTGAGTCTTCACAAGCTCTTTGGCGCTGCAATCACTTTGGCCACTACTGACTTGCAGCTTTGAGAGAGAGAAGTTAGGAAGGTGATAATCTTACTTCAAGTTGCTGAAGAAAGAATAAAATGCTGAAAGAAGCTGACATGAGAGGAGCTGGTGGTCTCCATCTTTTCCTATCCATGTCTTCTTACACTAGAGACTTTGGGGAGTTTCTTCTTGGGTGAGACCCAGGACCTTCTTTCTTGGTTAAGTTGGGTTACCTCCCTCTTTATTGTCCAGTATATATTTCCCTATTCATACTTTCTCTGGTTTCTGTTTTACTATTGACTTGAATAAATGGATTTCTTTGCTATATGCTATCTGTATTCATTAGATAACTGACATTTAGTGGGAAAGGGTAAAGTGTTAGCTATAAAGCTTGGGTCCTCCTTTCCCCATTAAGAAGTCACAATCAAAAGTTTGGCTTGAATCTGAAATCACATCCTTTAGACTAATAATATTTAAGGGAGCAGATAGATATAATTCCAGCCTGGTATAATATGCTGCCCATTTCCCGTTGCTAATTTTTACCTTTGCTACCCAATTTTGTTTTATAGTCCAGTATGAAGTGACCAAGTTTCTAGCCCCAACTTCCTGTTCTAAGAACCAGAGTACTAAATTAATCTTCTTCCAGGAGGCCTGACTATGTATATTTTGGAAACTCTCAAATTTTAGATTACCCACAGGGTAAGAAAAGTATGCTCTCAGTATTTTTATTTTTTGACATATACACAGAGAAGGAAACAGAAAGACAGAGGAAGAGCAAGGAAGTCCCTCTCAGTCTTGACTTGCTGTTTCTGCAAAGCACCATTATTACTCCTGGGTGAGAGTGGGGAGGAAGGGATCAAATCTCCCCTTCCTCCCCGCTTGCTGCCCTCTGTCTGGAAGGCCAAGGGAAAGAAAGTATGTGGGGGAAAAAGACCATGTTGTTTCACAGCTTGCTTTTATAAACCATGGGGAAAGGACAACGTTTCTGTCAGGAGTTTGGCTCAAATGTTATGCCCCTTCTCTCCACCACTGCCCCTAAACTCTCAGTCATCAATCATTAGAGGCAGCCCCAGTCACTGAGAACAAATTAGAGGAGTTTCCTCTGTCTTCTCAACAAGAAGATACAACACAAATCTTTAGGAAAAGGTGCACATGCTTAACAAGTTTGAGCTGTTTGGGTAAATCACCAAATGAATAAGAAATTCCTTGATCAATCCCCTTTACAGAAGTCATTAGTTAAAAAAAAAACTATAAAAAAAAATTACAGAGTTACACATTTATAGATGCAAGAGATGTTAGAAGTCATTGCGTTGAAATATCTCCTTTTTACAGATGTAAGAAATGCCTTATGGTCACAAAGATCACACCACACAAGGAGTTCTCATGAGAAAATGGTTTCCAACACAGATTGTCAGATTTTAGTATCAGGATTCTTTCCACAGTCTTCCACCACTTCATGGAAGAGATGATGCTGTGGATAGAGCACCAGTGCAGGAGTCAGGAGAACCTGAGTTCAAATCTCACCTCAGACACTTGGCACCCATTAGCTGTGTGACCTTCGGAAAGTCACTTAATCCCAATTGCCTCATCCTGGGTCATCTCCAGTCATTCTGATGAATATCTGGTCACTGGATTCAGATACCTGTGGAGGAGAAGTGAGGCTGGTGACCTGCATAGCCCTCCCTCACTCAAAACAAAGTCAAGTGCAAGTCATGTCATTATTTCTCTGGTGGCATGATCTTCTTCAGCAACGAAGGACACATACACAAGAACTGATCTAAATATTTCCCATGCATTTGTTGATTGATTTGATCTGGGTCTTGAAGAACAGGTATGATCTAGTTAGGTGGATAGTAGAAGCAAAAGAACAGAGAGTACATATGTGGAAAGTCAGAATAGCATAGCCAATTTTGTGTTGGACCCATTCAGGTTGGTTCAAAACCCACCTCTGACACCAAAGGTGTGACCATGGACAATCTCTTAATCTGTTTGAGCCTTGGTTTCCCTTTTTGTAAATGGGGGTATTAATGCGCAAAGTTATCTTTTTTGTTTGGGTAGCTATGAGGTTCAGATGAATGATATATAGAGATTACTTTGTAAACTTTGTGGCTCTATGTAAATATCTAGTTACTATTACACTCAATAGAATAGTAGATCCCTTCAATTACTGAGGATTTTTTCTTCCTCGGTTCCTTCCTTTGTTATACACAATACCTTTGGTTAGCTTGACTATGGGCTTCAGAAGAAATATATTTCAGACTCCTCGTTTGTTGGTATCTTGTTCCCTATTTAATGCAGTCTGTATTCCTTCCCTTCTCAGTTAGTCCCCTATGCTATTGTGATATGCTGTGTGTACCTATTTATTTACATGTTGTCTCCTCCCTTAGAATATAAGCTCTTTGAGAGCAGAGATGACTCCTGTCTCTTTGTCTGGCCGGCTCTTAACTCAGTGCTAGGTGCATAATAAGTACTTACTAAATGTTTATTGATAGGCATCTAGGAGACAGAGTACTGGGTTTGAATCAGGAAGGGTCATCTTGATGAATTTAAATCTGACCTCAGATCTTGACTAGCTGTGTGACTCTGGACAAGTCTCTTTACCCGGTTTGCCCTAGTTTCCTCATCTGTTAAAAAAATTACTGGGAGAAGTGAATGACAAACCACTCCAGTATCTTTTCTAAGAAAACCCCCAAATGAGATCATGAAGAGTCAGACACAACTGAAACAACCAAACAACCACAAATTCTTATCAGCTGGGTGACTGACCATTTTTGCCTCAGGGAAGTTTCACACCATGTACCCTCAGATCAACTTTTTAAGGAATGTCTAGTGAGGGGAGAAGGAAAAGACCCTGGGATACAAAGTCCCTAAGGCCTATTATCTCTCAAATGAGAGAATATTTTGAAGTACTTAGCAGAGTGCTGAACATATAGCAAGTCTTAATAAATATTTCTTTCTTTCCTTGGGCAAAGTAAGTTTCTGGGATACTGCTGGGCAACTGCTTAGGAGGTCATTGACCTTGAAGGCCAAAACACGGTCAGGTCAGGGATAACTCAGGTGAAATGCAGTTGTGGCTGTAGGAGATGAATTAGGATTAGGGCAGATTCCTATTTTAATTAATTATCCTTACTGGAATTATTAGGCCTAATCCGTTCTGAGTAGAAGGAAAGCCAGACTTTTCAGAAAAAAAGGCAATGAATCTGAAATGTCTTTCGACCATGAAAATGCCCAAGAACATATAGATAATGCAATTTGCCTATAGCGCTTAGAACAAAAGAGTTCATTTCTTTGACCGCAATGTTTATGAAAGGCTGATATCAAGATTGGCCACACTGGGCTAAATATCTGATCTGTAGTAACATACTTCTGTGGGAATAGTAAGGTCAGGAGAGGTTTCCAGAAATTCTCAGAGACTTACAAACTCATTTTATAGATGAGCATGGTGAAATTCAAGACTGTGAATGATTTGCTTAAAAGTCACATGATAGTTTAATCATGGAGTTAGGATGAAATCTCAGGGCTTCCAGTGCTGTGTTCTTTTTCAATGTAACATGTTCATTCAGAACTGGAAAAGACCTCGGAAATCACAGTACAACCCTCTGATTTTATAGATATGATTTTAAGTGACTTGCCCAAGATCACAGTGCTGAGTTTTGAATCCAGGCCTTTTGACTCCAAATTCAAGTCTTCCCATGGCCTCCCACAATACAGCTCATAAACCAGTCAGAATTCCTCCATCTGGGTTAGGTTTTAGTTTCATGACTTTCATGTTCAACAGATTTCATTATATTTCCATCGTACCAAAACAATGTCAGTAAATACATGCAGACAACTATATAAATGTATATATTTATATATAAAAAAATCCCCCCTTGGATTCCAAATGTTTCCCATTTTTAGGAGCTGGGAAATATGTACCAGTTATGATAGCATCTGTGAATTTACAAAGGTAACTTTGGAATGGAACCAGACCTCCACCTTAAATGCTAAGCCATTCATAGTATATCACAGCTAATCACCACAGTGCCTGTGCTAGAGAAATAATATTGAAAGTGGAGGGGGAGAGAGAAATTCTGAAAAGTCTCCCCACATCAAAAGCTGTGTTGAGTTGTTATGGAAACTGTGGTTGTAGAAATGCTATCTTAGTGAGGTTACCACCCACAGGCTTGCATCATGTTGTTATGACAAGTAAAGTTACAAATGAACCAGTTGGAACAAAGAGTTTTCTCTTTTTTCACCTGGAACCAGAGAAAATAATGACCTCACCATTACGTCCTCTGTGTTCCAACTGTATTATTTATTATTTGTATACGTCGCATCATCTACCCCCTCAGCAGTCAACAATAGATGCCAAACAAAGCCCCTGATCAAAGCAGCTAACATCACCATGCATCATATCGCTCACTTCAGCAATATGCTTTTAGGTTCATTGCAAATCTATCTTTATGACTATTTAAAGACTGCCATTAAATTGAGGGCTTTTGGTTCAGAGCTTGTTGTTTCTGAAATGTACAGTAATCAGTTGAAATTGTCACCTAGAACAAATAAGATGAGTAAGTAGTGAACCTGGATCGCATTTATTTTTTCTTCTGTTTTAAGGTCTTCTCTATGCTAATTTTTTAATGTCCTTTCTTCTCAGTAAGCATATTCCCCACCCCACCCCCCGCCCCAAACACGTGCTTTTTGGCACGCAGTGCAGTCCCCTTTAAATATAGAACTCAATTCCCTGCCCCCACAGACATCTGGTGGTCTTATGTCTTTTTTTATGTGATCGAATATTGCCTTCATAACCAAAGCAATGCAGACCTTTTCTGCTGTTGTAATGGGAATTACAAAGGGGTGGAATGGGAGATTACCTCTGACTGTGGAAGGATCAATCCTGACTTTAAAACTGTGGTTCTTAACCTGGGATTCTTAGAGGATCCTGGATAGATTGCAGGAGGTTCATAAACTTGGGTGAGAAAAAAATGCATCTTTATTTTCAGTCATTTCTAACTGAAATTTAGTATTTCCTACAAGCATTTAAAAAAAAACATTCTGAGAAGGGGTCTCTGGGCTTCATCAGATTACCATAGGGGTTCATGAAACCAACTCCTGCTTCAGAGCACCTAGAAACCTAAGAATTCAAGTCAATTCTGGCCCAAGTTTATAATTTAGAGTGGTCTTACTCAGTTTTAAATAGGTTGAATGGCATAGTAGACCTTGAAATTCTCAAAAGCCACACCCAAATCCTGCCTCAGATGCTCACTAGCTGTGTGGTTCCTGGAAAAGTCCTATGATCTCTCTGAGCCTTGTTTTGTGCATCTGTAAAACGGAGAAAATCATAACATTTCTCTCTCAGAGTCGTGAGGATCAAATCAAATTATATTAAATGCTTTGTAAACTTAAAAGCATTTGGTAAATAGTAGGTATATAGATATATTAAATATATATATACACATACTAGATATAATATACTATATATGCTATATAGAGTATATATAATATATACTGTATATATAACATATGTAGTATATAAAAGATAATATATAATACTATGTCATGTGTATATATGTTTGTATGTGTGTGTACACACACACACACACACATATCTGAGAAATAGCAAGGACTGATCTAAGTAGAATCACACCTAACAGTCATTCTAAAATTATTTAATGCCTTCCCCTAGTTGTGTTCATTCTTCCAGTTCTCTTGGCCTGATACACACTAGGCACTTAAGAAATACATGTTGGTCGATAGGCTGATTTGCTTCTATAGGCAATGAACCAAACCAAAGGCACAGACTAAAGAAATTAATAGTCTAATTGGCACTCCCTTTGCCAGGCTAATTAAGAAGACAGATATTTTTCATTTGTACTCTCTGGTGCTCCCATCGTGTCATGAGAACACAAAGAAGGTCCCTGGCATGCTAGGAGGGACTTTTGTGGAAGATGCACAGAACATAGGGAAAATTTGCCAAAGATGGGCAGGTATAGATGGATTGCCATATGTCTCCTCGGTTGGAATGAATAAAGTCATTGATCTCGTGAAGCATTAAAGTTATAATATGGCATAAATTTCTTTGTAAGGTCAAAATTGATGGTGTTGCAGGGTTCAATGTGTTAAGTCAATTTAAATAAAGTCAATCGATAAATATTTATTCAGCGCTTATAAGTGCTAGATCTTGCAGATGAAAAGGAAGTCCAACACATAGCCCTGCTCTCAGAGAGTTAGCTATGAAGTAGATAGAAGGCGTTCTAAGAGGGAAAGCATTAGTCAGGAGGCAGCCCAGGAAAGACCTCCTGTAGTAAGTGGCGTACGAGCTGAGTTTTGGAAGAACAGAGAAACCAACAAGCAAAGGTGAAGAGGTACAATATTTCAGGTATGGAGGGCAGACTGCAAGTGTTAAAACACTGAGGCATTCCCATTATGTGTCAGACATTGTGCTAAGTGCTTTTACAAATGTTTTCTAATTGGATCCTCATGACAACCTTGGGAGGTAGGTATTATTTGATCCCCATTATACAGTTGAGGAAACTGAGGTAAATAGAAGTGACACCCTGAATCACAAAGCTACTAAGTATCTGAGGCCAATTTTGAAGCTCCTGACTCCAGGTCCAGTACTCTACCCACTTTATTCACTGCACCACCTGGCTGCCTCAGTAAGATGAGAGATGGAGTGCTGTATTTAAAGAAATGCAGTTAAGTCAGTGATGCTAGGACACAGAGTAAGGATAAGGTGATGAGCTAAAGAGCAGTTTTGGCCTGCTCAACATTTTTATCAGTAACTTGGCTGAAGTTCTGGTTGACATGCTTATCAGATTTTCAGATGACATAAAATCAGGAGGGATTACTAGCATCCTAGAAGACAGAGACGGAATACAAAACATTCTCCATGGACTCAAATAGTGGTGGGAAACTGTAAAATAAAGGGAGACCATTAAACTATACAACAGTCCCTACACATAGACTTAGGAAACCAAACACACATATACACACACATACACACATACACACTCACACATATCTATTCATGAATAATTCAACATATTAAGAAATTGCATTTTAATTTGATTCAGGAGAACTCAGGGGAATTATGGGTTACATACATTTCATGGGCCACCTCTGCGCTGGAATAGCAGGACAGATAGAAGATGAAATTTGATAGGGGTAAATGTAAGTTTAAAGTTTAAAGATAAATTTGAAAAATCAACTTCCCAAAAGCAAGTTAGTGGGTGTGAGAGAAAGGTTTAACTAGAGAAGTGTTTATATGAAAAAAATTGGGTGTTTGAGTGATTTGCAAACTCAGTGTGACAACACTGTGAAATAGTGGCCAAAAAATCCCACCACTCTAAACATAAGCTGTTCTCTGAGAGATGTCACATCCAAAAGGAGGGAGATGATCATTCCCTAATATTCATATCACATCCCAAGTATGTTGTACAGCTTTGACTGCTAAAAGGATTATCCTTGTTGTTCTCTAAAGGGAACAATGCCTTCACAAGGGTGATGTCTTGATTTGAGTGTGACTTGGAAATAAGTGATATTGATAAACTGATACTTTGGAGGTTAATCAGGCTGGGGAGAGGACTGCGGAGGATGCTTCTCAAGGATTGATTGAAGGAATGGGGGAGCATCAATAGATGGGTGAGATAGTGGTTTTCAAATAACTGAAGGATTGTCATGTGGAGTGAAATTTTTTCTTTCCCCCAGGGGCAGATTTAGGGATAATGGGTAAAAATTTCAAGGGGATAGATTTAGGCCTGATATAAGGTCAATTTCTGAACTTTCACAGTTATCTCAAAGTAAAATAGACTGACTTGTCCATAGTGGGTTCCCTTAAAAAGACATCCACAAGTGAAGGCTGGATAATGACTTGTAGGGAATGTACACAAAGAATTTTGATTAAATGATTTCTAAGCTTGCTTCCATATCTGAGACTCTGTGATTCTTCAATCCAATATCCACTTAACGACTATTTAGCTTTTTCTTGCATATTTTAAAAAAAATTTCACTAAAAATGTAAGACTAATTGGCTTTCCTATATTAGTATCAGAGAATCCTTGTGTTGGAAGAGATCTGAGGGATTACCTAATCTGAAAGGAAAGAATTCTTTGTACAACCTCTCGGAGAAGTGGCCACTACCTAAAAACTTCCTCTATTAAAGAGGTCATTACCTCAATAAAATTCCATTTTTGTACTATTTGTACTATTCAGATTGTGAAAGTGTTCCTTACAGTTTCTTATCCTTCTAAATTTCTACCCATTTTCTCCCTCTTCTTGCCCCTATTCTCTCCTTATTGTTCAGTCTTTCAGTTGTGTCTGACTTTTCGTGATCCTGTGAACCATAACATTCTTGTACTGCCCATAGAGTTCTATTGGCAAAGATTATGGAGTACGTCACTACTGTCCATAGGGTTTTCTTGGCAGAGATACTAGAATGGTTTGCCATTTACTTCTCCAGTGGATTAAGACAAATAGAGGTTAAATGACTTGCCCAGGTTCACACATCTAGCATGTGCTGAGGATGGATTTGAACTCAGGTCTTTCTGACTCCAGACCTGGCATTCTGTGCCACCCAGCTGTCCCTCCCTATCTTCTAGAGAAACATAAATAAGTTTGGTTCCTCTTCCATATGATGGTCCTCCAAATGTTTTAAGGACAGCTATTTGTGACTGGGCAAGTATTATTTCATTTTTGCCTTTGAATCCTCAGTGTTCCACAGGAGAAAGTGAGGATGGCTTCTGACATGTTGGTGATTCCTCTGTGGTCAACAGATGGACATGGATAGGCTGTGATCAATATCACAGAAGGGATCTATTTGAGTGTTTGAGCTTCCCAAAGGTCTAGAACAGTGCTTGGAAGACAGTTCATTTTTCCATGTCTGACTCTTTGAGACCCCATTTGAGGTTTTCTTGGCAAAGATACTGGAGTGGTTTGGCATTTTCTTCTCCAGCTCGTTTGACAGATGAGGAAACTGAAACAAACAAAGTTAAGTGACTTGTCCAGGGTGACACAACTCTAAGTGTCTAAGGACAGATTTGAACTCAGGAAGAGTCTTTCTGACTTCAGGTCTGACACTGATCCATTGTATCACCTAGGTACTTAATTAATGCTTACTGCTTAATTGATAACACTATCACTATCTTCCCATTCATTCAGGCACAATTCTATCTCAAGATGAGCTTTCAAATTCTTCCCTTCTTCCTCACTCATACAGCTGCTGCTCAAGTTCATGCCTCTGTTTTCTCTATCTGCCCTATTATAAAGTCTTCTAACTATTCTCTTTGCTTCTACCTCCTTCTTTCTCCAATCGATCCTTCCCACAACTGTCAGGATAAACTTCCTAATTTACAATATTGGGTAAGCCATTTCCCAGTTCACAAATCTTCAGTGGATTCACCAATTTGGTAAACCCATTGGAAATGAAAGGAGGAAACATAGAATATTGGATAGAGGGCTAGTCTTAAAGCCAGGAAGACCTGGGTTCAGGTTTCACCTCTGATATATACTTGCTTTGTGCTTTTGGGTAAGTCACTTAGCCTCATAGTGATCTATTCATTCTCTAAGACTATAAGGTTCAGAGAAGATGCTGACTAGCACTGGCAGAAGGAATGTTCTTTTGTCTTTACAAAGAAATCACAGGTCCAGTTCCTATCATTTTTAACATGGAAATGAGGCTGGTTCGGTACAAGGAGAAGCTGTAGACTTAGTAACAGGGAGACAAATGCTCTGGTGCTTGACAAAGACTGGAAAGTGTTACCTTACAATCATGTTAAAGAGGAGAGTGATGAAATAGTGGAAAGGGCACTGTTTCATTAGCCAGGAAACTTGGGTTCAAATACTATCTGTGATGCATGTCACACATGTGACCTTGGGCACTTTTCTTAGTATCTCACGTCTTCCATTCTCTCATCTTTAAAATGAGGAAATTGGACCAGATCCTTTCTGAGGTCCCTTCCTGCTTTCAAACTTTGATCCTACTCTAGGGTAACAATTAATTACTATTTAAGGATTGTAGTTATAATGTAGGGAGGAAGGAAGTAAGCATTTATATAAATGCCTACTATCTTCCAAGCACTGTGCTAAGTGCTTTGCAAATATCTCATTTGATCCTCATAACAACCAGGGAGATAGGTGATTTTATCACCCCTATTTTGATGAGGCAACTGGGGATGGAAAGGGGAGAGAATAAGCCTTTGTATGGTGCTTATTGTATTCTGGTAAACCAGATCATCAGACTGGCTAAACCATGCTGAGGGTAACCAATGGCATTATGTTTCAGATACCCAAGCAAGTGAAGATGTTTCATGGTTAAATGGGAGGATGAGAACAATTTGTTCCAATGGCTGGGAAGACAGCTAAAGCAGGTGCTGTAGAGTGCTTAGAGCTTGGTCAGGCATAGAAAACACCAAGCTCATCCACTGCATCCTGGGCTATCACTAGTCCTTTGACTTTTATCTTACCACTGGACTTTGATGACTCAGGAGGGGAGAGTGAGGCTGATGACTTTGTGCAACTCCAATTCATGTACAAGTCAAGACATCAGTCTGTGATGTCACTGGTCTTTGAAAATGAAAGATAAACAGCATTATGTTCCAGGCACTGAACACTTCTACAAATATCACCTCAATCGACTCTCATGATATTCCTGTGAGTTGCTTATAGTAGATGCTCTCGATACCATTTTACAGCTAAAGAAACTGAGACAAACAGTGGTTGAGTGACTTGTTCAGGGTCACATAGCTAGTAAGTGTCTGTGGCTATATCTCATTGTTGTGTTTGTCCTTTGTTTTCGAAGAGGACCATGACTTCAGGGAAATGATGACATGACTTGATTTGAGTGAGGGAGGACTGTGCAAAGTCACCAACCTCACTTTCTCCTCTGGAGCCATCTGGATCCAGTGATCAAATATTCATCCTGGACCATCTCCAGGTTATACCTCATAGACCTTATCTAAAGGAGACAACATCATTTTCTAGCAAGGAGGGAAGGGAAGGGCATATAATCCTGAAGTCAGAAGCTGATCAGACATTGTGGGTGAGATAATCTTTGAAAGTCCACAGAAGGTGGTCTTGGGTTCTGTGACTCACTGCTTTGATCTTTCCCCTGAGAGTCTTTCTGCAATTGAGATATTGGTGTAATGAAAAGCTTCCTACCAAACAGAACAATCCCATAGTGGTGGGCTGCCTCAGGAGGGAGTGGGCCTCTCCTCACTAGAGTTTGCAGGTAGAGCCTGGATGACCATTATTGCCTAAATTTTGGCGGGAAAGTGTTTTTCCTCCTTACCTTGGTCTCTTAGAATCTTTGACTCCCTTCAAGATGCAGTTCAAATGCCACCTTTCATACGACCTCAATTTTCTTACCTGCAAATTGAGTGAACTGAAGTTAGTGATCTCATAAGGTCCATTTGACCCTAAATCTATGATCTTGAAACATCTAGTCATTTCCTAGTTTTTTAGGTGAGAAGACCAAGGTCTAGAGGAGTTGAATGACTTACCCATGATATTGCAGATCTAGTAAATGAAAGACCTGGGGTTTGAACCCATGTGTGCTGACCATTGATCTAGCCCTTTTCTCATTATATAGTGTTGTTTTTAGATGACCACCGAAGCTGTGATTCTTTCTGACTTCCCTCTTTCAGTTGAGAAAGGTTGGATTTTTTTCCTTCCATTGCAGCAATTCCTGAGGTCCCCTACTCAAATAAACAAAGTCACATTATACATTGGAGGGTGCAAAAATCAGTTCAATGAAATTATAGATTTTAGAAGTAGAATTACTTAAATTTTAATTTTTACCCCAACAAAATCCGAAGTTCTGTGAAGGTGAAGATGGTATTATTTTCTTCCTTGAATCTCTCATTGTGCTTATCTCAGGGCTTGTCATGTAGCAAGAGTTTAATAAATGCTTATTGACTGTTACCTGGCTGTTCATCCATCCATCCATCCATCCATCCATCCATCCATCCATCCATCCATCCATCTATCCATCCATCCAATTTATCCATCTATCCATTCATTTATTATTAGAAAACCGTTCCTGACTTCCATGATTCCACATCCCTTCAAGCTGCATGCTTAGATTCTTTTTAACTCAGAACAACTAGCTGTTGCTTGTTACATACATCTCTGTCTATGGATCTGTTGGCATATATCTTGTTTTGAAAGATCGCTTCTGTTCTGCTTCTGCAGTCATTGATTCCCAGTCATGCAGACTCCTGCTGTGATTCTGTCAGTTAGCACCACTGGTGCATGGTCAAGATGGTTAGTATTTGGGGAGGGAGCATGCCCAGGGTGCTGTACCTACATACAGCACACTCAGAAAAAGAAATGATGATGGGGAGGAAAGGAATCACTGAGTCTTTATAGAAAAATAATTTTCCTGCAAGTCATAAGGAGAGCTGTGTGCTTGGAGAGACTATTAACCAAACCATACAGCCATGACCCCAACTATTTCAAGCCTACCTGGCAATTTTTTCAGGAAGAGATAAACTCAGTGGGAGTCTTGGATGCTAGTTCTCCTATTTTAAATGGGCTTATGAAAGGGGAAAGGATAATCTGGTTTGGTAAAGAAGCTGAATGACTATGGAAAGAATTCTTTTGTGTGTGTGTAAACACTTCAACCTTCGAATGCTTTATGTATATAACCAGCATTTTAAAATTTTCTTCAGTTTTTTTTTCTTGGAGACTTTAACATCTTCTGTTTTCAGGTATTAATTCTCTGTCTTTCCCCATCTGAGACCCTATTTCTTCCTGCTTTATGAAGGGTCTTCATATTTATACATTTTACCTCCCTTATTCTACCTCAAAACCTTACTCCTTTTGCCTTCCTTCAAGAATGATGGGGCAGAACCAAGATGGTGGAGTAGAAAGACACACAAAGGCAGGCTCTCCCCATACAGCCCATAAAAAACCTGTAGAGAGGGACTCTCAACAAATTTTGGAGCAGCAGAAGCAGAGAACAACAGAGTGAAGGAGATTTGCAGCCCAGGGTGACCTGAAAGACACATGGGAAACGTCTGTTGCACCAGATGCAGAGCAGAGCTCACCCCAGCCTTGGCCATGCAGTGCAGTCGCAGCTATGGGAGGAGGGCATCTCCAGTCACAGCAGCAGTGGCAGTGGGTCCACAGATCCCTCAATCCACAGGCGCCAGAGGTCAGTGACAGGGTTTTTTCAGCTGGTTTGGAAGGGAAAAGGGCCTTCCCATAGCTCTGGCCATAGGCAGTTGCCACAGAGGCCATGGCAGGTGGCAGCAGTTCCCATCTCAGCCACATCCATTGCTGGATCGTAAAAACCCTGAGGACACTAAAGAGCTAGTTATTACCTCCCGCCCTGTGTAGAGGCCCTGAGGGAGCTGGTCTTTGTCTCCCACTGAATGGTGGCTCTGCCCCCACAACTTGACCAAATCCAAGCCCCCAGTGCTGGCTTGGTGGAACTGGAGGTCAAGTGGCTGTGGAGAGGTAACTGCTAAGATTCTGGACACAAAAATGTCCTCTTTTTCCCAGACCAGTGTACATGCTTGATTGTGCCAACTTGGAGGAACTGACATCTTACAGATTCCCAGAGTATACCCTACTCTTGACAAAGGATCCAAAAGTCAAGTAACTGGTTGGGAAAATGCCCCAAAAAGGGAAAAAATAAGACCATAGAAGGTTACTTTCTTAGTGAACGTATATGTCCTCCCATCCTTTCTGATGAGGAAGAACAATGCTTACCATCAGGGAAAGACATAAAGGTCAAGGCTTCTGTATCCCAAACATCCAAAATAAATTTCCAATGGTCTCAGGCCATGGAAGAGCTCAAAAAGGATTTTGAAAATCAAGTAAGACAGGTGGAGGAAAAACTGGGAAGAGAAATGAGAGAGATGAAAGAAAAGCATGAAAAGAGGGTCAACAACTTGCTAAAGGAAACCCCAAAAAATGCTGAAGAAAATAACAACTTTAAAAATAGGCTAATGACTTTATGAGAAACCAAAAATCACAAAACAAAACCAAAAGAATGGAAAGATAATGTGAAAAATGGAAGATAATGTGAAATATCTCACTGGAAAAACAACTGACCTGGAAAATAGATCCAGGAGAGACAATTTAAAAATTATGAGACTACCTGAAAGGCATGATCAAAAAAAGAGCCTAGACATCATCTTTCATGAAATTATCAAGGAAAACTGCCCTGAGATTCTAGAACCAGAGGGCAAAATAAGTATTCAAAGAATCCACCGATCACCGCCTGAAAGAGATCCAAAAAGAGAAACTCCTAGGAACATTGTGGCCAAATTCCAGAGTTCCCTGGTCAAGGAGAAAATATTGCAAGCAGCTAGAAAGAAACAATTCAAGTATTGTGGGAATACAATCAAGATAACACAAGATCTAGCAGCTTCTACATTAAGGGATTGAAGGGCATGGAATATGATATTCCAGAAGTCAAAGGAACTAGGACTCAAACCAGGAATCACCTACTCAGCAAAACTGAGTATGATACTTCAGGGGAAAAAAGGGTCATTCAATGAAATAGAGGGCTTTCAAATATTCTTGATGAAAAGACCAGAGCTGAAAAGAAAATTTGACCTTCAAACACAAGAATCAAGAGAAGCATGAAAAAGTAAACAGCAAAGGGACTTACTGATGTTGAACTGTTTACATTCCTACCTGGAAGGACAATATTTGTAACTCTTGAAACTTTTTTTCAGTATCTGGGTAGTTGGTGGGATTACATACACACACACACACACACACACACTCACATAGAGAGAGAGAGAGACAGAGAGCACAGGGTGAATTGAATAAGATGGGATCATATCTTAAAAAAATGAAATTAAGCAGTGAGAGAGAAATATATTGGGAGGAGAAAGGGAGAAATGGAATGGGCAAATTATTTCTCATAAAAGAGGCAAGTAAAAGACTTTTCAGTGGAGGGAAAAAGAGAGGAGGTGAGAGAAAAAATGAAGGTTGCTCTTATCACATTCGACTAAAGGAAGGAATAAAATGCACACACATTTTGGTATGAAAACCTATCTTACAATACAGGAAAGTGGGTGAGAAGGTGATCAGTAGGTGGGGGGATGATGGAAGGGAGGGAAGTGGGAGGAGGGAGCAATTTGAAGTCAACACTCTTGGTGAGGGACAGGATCAAAAGAGAGAATAGAAGCAATGGGGGGCAGGATAGGATGGAGGGAAATATAGTTAGTCTTACACATCATGGCTATTATGGAAGTCATTTGCAAAACTACACAGATATAGCCTATATTGAATTGCTTGCCTTCCCAAAGGGGATGGGTGGGGAGGGAGGGAGGAAGAGAAGTTGGAACTCAAAAGTTTTAGGAACAACTGTTGAGTACTGTTCTTACAAGTAGGAAATAAGAAATACAGGTAATGGGGTATAGAAAATTATCTTGCCCTACAGGAGAAAAGAGAAGATGGGAATAAGGGAAGGGAGGGATGTTAGAAGGGAGGGCAGATTGGTGATAGGGGCAATTAGAATGCTCGGCATTTTGGGGTGGGGGGAAGGGAAATGGGGAGAAAATTTGGAACTTAAATAAATTTAAATAAAAAAAAGAATGATCACAAGGAATTGGATGTATGTAGTAGGTTTGTAGCTGCATATACTGTTAAAATTAATTTGAGTTGGAGCACCTTTAGGGATGCCAACAACACACTGCTAAAGACAATGAACAAACCAGAATGATACAATGGAGAGATGTTGTGTTTGGAACTGGGGTACCTTGGCTCACATTCTAGACCTGCTACTTACTCTCTGTGTGATTTTGGGTAAGTGACTTAATCTCTCACAGGTTCCTTATGTGTAAAAAGGGGCTTGGACTAGGAAGTGTCTGGGGTTTTTTCAGCTGTACCTTTGTAGGCTAATGAAATAAGACCAGCATGGAACTGAACAGAAAGGTGAGGCAGACTTCTCTGTACAGGCTGTCTCCCAGTCTGGAACATTTATCTCCTTCATCTTTATTTTCTAAGAAGAATCAAAATCAGAGTTCACAAACATTTATTAATTGTCTGCTATGTGCCAGACACTGTGCTAAGTACTAGGGCTACAAAGTACAGGTACAAGATAGAGCCCGCCCTCCAGAAGCTTATAATGTAAGGTGGAGGAGGGAGAAGATAACATATGAAAATGAACTTGAAAAGGTTGAGGGGAGGATACTGATTTAGGGGCATTGAGTTACTCAGCTGGGGTGGAAAATTCTGAGCTAAATATCCCAAGTGTCGGTCTCAAAGGAAGATTCCATTCCCCCCTTTCCCCAAATGAACCAAGGGGAGAGAGAGGAGACCTATGGGTAAGGACTTTCTGGGATCATTGAGTTTCACATTTGGTGTCACCTTGCAGGATGATGAGTTTCTAAAGATCAAGAAGTTCATGAGATCATGTGGGTGGGAAATGAGGAGGTGAGTACCCTGGGTGCCCCCCTTGGAGGAGGATCATCCCCCAACCAGAGGCTTGGTTGACATGATACCTCCTCCACAAAGCCTTCTGTGATTTCCTCCAGTTGAAGGTGTGTTCTTCTTTCTCTCCAAATTCCTTTAGAACATTCACCTGACGTTTTCCTTAGCCACCATCACACTTGACTTTGTATTGTTCCTGTTCATGACTGCGTCATACACTGCACCCCTCCTAGTGGAATAGTAAAGCCTAAGCTTAAGGGCAGGGACTGTATATATTCCAATTTTGTATTCCAGGCAGAGAGGCTTGCGCATAGTAGGTGGTAAAACAAACATTTGCTGGATTAAATTTTGATCAAATTATATTTACTTATGGAGTTTGTTGCCAAGGGAATTTGCCAAAGCAAATTCAGAGTATAATTATTAGATTTTAGGATCATGGATTTTGAGCTGGAAGGCACCTTAGATCCCACCAAATCCAACACCCTCATTTTACAGATAAGGAAATTGAGAGATGATACATGACTTGCCCAAAGTCATATAGCTAATAAGTACCCAAGACAGGATTTGAATTCACATATTCCTGACTGCTACACCAGGGCATTAACTGTTGTACCACCTAGCTCATAGCTCTTAGACCAAGAAGTCCTTAAGACATCATTTAGTCCAAGAACAATATGAATGTTCCCCTTTTGGAGAAATGAAATCATCTTCCAATGACTCCAAGTGGATGTAGGTAACCCTCTGAGATTACCTTCCTCTTTCATTGTATATATCTCATATGTGTATGGTTGTTTGCATATGGTATCGCCATTGGAATGTGAGTTCTTTGGGGACAAAGAATGTGTTTTTGCCTTTCTTCATACTTTCAGAACTAACCACAGTGCATAGTACTTAATAAATGTTGGTATTATAGAGACATGATTTGCTATTGACTGACTTGTAGAAGATGAGATTTGAACTGAGTATTAGAGAATGCCAAGGTTAGGGGGCTTAACACATAATAAGTGCTAATGACATTTTTTTTCATTTGTTCATTCATCTTCTTTCTTCATTGGGAACCAAATCAATCCAAGCGCTGAAGAAATATAAACCCTCACTACAAATAATCTCTTTGCACAGTCAATTTAACTGTAAGACTGTCTTCAGGGGAAAAAAAAAGAAATACATACCACAACAGAAGGGAGGTTCTTTTTCATAAGATGAGATAAATCTCCACAGCTACAAAGTGATGACTCTAGAAAGCTCTTAGGCTCTAAATTGGTGGTAAGCCAGTCCCTCGGAGTGGTTTGATCTTAAATGAAAAGTCTGATTACTTTCCATCTTCTAATTCTGCCCACCATGTCTTGTTCCAGTTCATGCATGTGAGCTTCTCATGATAACCACACATCCCCATGGGGATTAATTACTCCTATTTTTAAAAAGTCCATTTGTAATTTCAAGTAGTAAATTGTGTATGCTCATATGTTCCTATTCATATGTGTGGGTAACTGTCTCTGTTTGTCAATGTGTGAGAGAGAGAGAGAGAGAGAGAGAGACAGAGAGAGAGAGAGAGAGAGAGAGAGAGAGAGAGAGAGAGAGAGAGAGAGAGAGAGAGAGAGAATGTGAGAGAAACAGAAAGAGGGAGGTGAGGGGAAAGAGAGAAAACAAAGAGAGAGGCTATAACTGATAGATTGGAATGATGGACACATTTTAGCTGAGTTTCCTCAATTGGAGGGATTAACCCTTCAGAACATTGTTATCAATGCAAGTTACCAGTACAAATATTCTGTCAATTAGAATAACTTTGATGAGTTCATATTCTCTTTTTTTTCCATTTTCCATCAGCTCTTTGCTTCTTATGAAAGATGGACAACTGTCTGTCAGATAGGCTGACTTTGAAGCAAATACTACCTGGCAGTTCCAGGAACAGAGGCATCCTGCTGTTTTCTATCAATTACTGCAAACTTTCAAAAGGTAAATGATGTTACAGTGGGAAAGAGCACCAAATCTAAAGTGAAGGGTTTGGGGTTCAAATCATGGATCTCTGTCACTAGGTAATTTGCTTCAATCTATACTTCATTTGTAAAATAAAAAAAGTTTGGGTTAGATTATCTCTACAGTCTCTTCTAGCTTAAAATCTGTGATCTTACTTAAAGAACTTTATTAGACAATTCAACTTTTTCAATCCTATAGTCACTTGACAAATTTATATGTATATATCTGTATCTTACAGTGTCAGGTCAGGCATTGTTCTAAACCCTGAAGACAGAAAGAAAGGCAAAAACAATCCTTATCTGCCATATTTCAAATTGTGAACTCTTTGGAATAATATAATGGCACTGTACCACCTATCCAAGCTTCCAGGGAAAAATGGCATCACAGTGTCTGTTGCACAGAATATTTCAAATTTTTTAATACAGGAGATTATGCTATCCATTGAATTCCTTATCTGTTTTTCCAGTTATTTAAGTGCTTCCATTTTGAAAAAATCCTAATTTTCATTTTGAAAGCTGAGAAACGTTCAATATGCTATCAAGCATGCCATCATTTCCACGGCTTGCATATTATTATGATACTATCCTCTTCCTCTCTCTTTCTCTCTCTTTTTGGTGTTAAAAAAGGAACTAATTGCTAAGGGCTGTTCATATCTATGAAAGCCTGTTCATCAAATATCCTTTGTGTTAGACACTTGGGTGTCATGGCCCCATGGATTGTCCTCATCTGCTTTTGAATAACTAGTGGATAGTAATCATTCCTAACCTAGACTATATTTGGTCATTTAGTTTAGGCTAGGAGAGTTCTAACCATCTTTCCATCTGCCAGTACATCTCTTTACATGGGCAGAAGTGATTGCTTCTGGAATACACAATTGTGTATACTGAGATGCAAGAGAGAGGGAGATAAATGGGCTCTTTTGGGGGCATTAAACTAAGGGATGTAAAATGGAAATAACATAGAATGACCAGAACTCCTGGGATACCACGGGCTCCTTGTAGTATGGTATCTGAAGAATTTCACACTAGGAATAAATCTTTGTCTGAACAAAATTTGAATCTCAGTCCCTTCAGCAAATGTTCCTTGAGAGGTTTACTCTGTGTAGGCTAATAACAGAAAAGAGTGATGGGAACATTGGGGGAGAAAGCATCTTATCAGTTGATATCTGCTGTTGCTGAAACTCGTCATCAAAATCCTGGAAAATGACTACAGAACTTTAAATCGGTTGCTAAATTGTAATGTTCATAGCATAGGGAACAAAGGTTTGGGGCAAGTGTATTCTCAGCAGTCTGCTCTACTCAACTAGAGGGCTGATATATTCCACAATAGATGAAACCTCTCTGCCACTACCCAGGACTAATTCCATCTGCCATTACCAATCCCTGAGCTACCCATCCCCTTCAGCCATGACAAAAAAGCCTCTTCACTGCCAATGGGATTCAAAAAAAGGTTGAGTTGAAAGACCTCCAGGAGGCACTGTAGAGGATGTGTAGTCCAAACTAAATAGTATTTAGTCTAAGGGAAACCAGCTTCTCACTGATTGCTGAACTTGAAAATCTTCGTATGAACACTTCCAGGAGATGAGGTATTGAAATCAGACTGCTAAAGCTGAAGGAATGAAAGTCTAAAGGGGAAGGGGAGGGAGATTAAAGTAGTTTAAGGCAAAGTTTAGATATATCTTTACTATCTTACTCCACACTTTGACACAAAGGATTAAATACAGTTTAACAGAAAAGTAAGAAAAAATTCATTTTAATAGAGCCTCGTCAGAATTAGGCAACTTTGGGATTGCTATCAGCATCCCTCAAATGCAGAATATTCTTGCATACAATAGAAAAGACCTTGAAGTAGAATGTTCTATAATAACATTCTGAAAATTTCTGATTTATTTTGGATCTGATGTAGATGGATATTTCAAAACTCCTCCATAAAACCCATGTTTCTAATCTCTATTTTATACATGTACATATACAGTCATACTTATACATACACACACATTGATTTGCTTGCTTTTGTCTACTTATGACAGTATCTTTTCTAGATCCGGAGGGGATACAAAAGTAACTTTCACAATAATACCAATATTCTCTGTAATTATTGATATGAATATTTTGGGTTCAAGGCTGAGATTTATTGGCAAGGGGAACTCCCATGGCCACCAGTGTATATCAGTGTTTCCTCAGCAAGTCATTGAAGTCATTTGGTGAGTTGCTCTGGTCACACAGCTAGTTAGTATCTGTAATGTTAATGCAAGGTTAGTGATGGGTGGAGGGAAGAGTTAAAGATCTTCCACCGCACATTAATAAGCCTCAGATACCTTTTGTTAATTTCTAATGAGGCAATGGGTCTTGCCCTCCAGCTTGAAAAAGTGTATATATTCTCTGAGGTGAGGTTTTACTTTGGGGCTTAATATTTGGAAGAAAGTTGGTTTGCCAGATGAGACTCTGGGAAGCTGCTAAGGAGTCCCCACCCCAGTTTTGAAAACCCAGATGTTGGGGCTTCTCTCTCTGGCAATGATGTATGTATTGTCCATGATCAGACAGTTGGAAGCCCTATCTGTGGGTCTTTCCGTTTGTAATTTCTGTTTGTGTTTTCTCTGAAGTTTGGAGGGTTGACTTTCCCCGCTAAACTAAGTGAATGATATATGTGCTTGATTAAAGTAGATTGTTGATCCCTTTCCTTTTAGAAAAGTAGATCTAAGAACCTGTACAGCAGGCTCTCCTGTGTATGCCAGGGTCCTTCCTGTTATAGTATCAGACTTACATCCAAGTCTTCCTGACTCCAAGATGCAGCTTTTATCCAATAAGTCACACAGTCTTTCTTTGTCATTAAATAATCAACCATTAAAATGTGATATTCTCATGGGGGAGGGAGTGCTCTTGGAAGAAGAACAGTTAATTTTTAAAATTAATATTTTACATACTAGAGTGAAATGTATGTGCATCTCTGGGTCTTGTTTTGAAAAACTTAAATGAAAACCAAGGCAATAATTCAAGACATTGTACTCTGAGATGTTCAATAGATGGAGGGAGGGAATGTCCCCCAAGCACCTAACTTGAAGAGCCCCTACGAAACACTCTGGGTAATACACTTTTTGAATCCTTCAACATACTAGTGTCTTTTCAGTACTCAATTAGCATAATTTAACACAATTATAGATATAAACACTTTATAAGCACTTGGTAGCAAGAGTGTCAAAAAAAGTGTTGATCTCCATCAGCCTCTGCTGGTAACACTCAACCCAGCTCCAGCCTGACACTTGAAGGAGTTCTGAAAGGTGCACCATACTATTAATACAATTCAAAGTATATTTCATCTTGACACTGTATCACAAGTTTGACACCGTGGCTCCTCTTGGAGGAATTTTGAGGCATGGAGACATCCCCTTGCTACATCACCATCTCAACTAGATGATAATTGGATTCAGTCTATTTCAATACATGCCAATATGTATAGCTCTTCTGCAAAGGGGAGACTTCCCTATAGAGAAAAAAGGCCATAAATGACAGGTCAATATTGTTTTGGTGAACTAACAACATTTAAAACATTTTAAAATGTTGAAATAGAATTTCTTTATCAATTATTCTTTTTTTTCATTTTAGGAATAGGGACTATGAAACATAGGAATGTGGAATTAGGACAAAGAAACCATTGTTTTTTGACTGCCTCTGAAGGTTCTGCTTTTCAAGGAATTGTTCTTTCTGTCTTATCCATGAAATGTCTAACTCCTTTCAAAGCTGAGTGCAAACTCCAAGAGGAAGATTTTCGTGATTTTCCAACACTTCCTCCCCTCCCTTCCCCAGCAGGTAATTCCTCTCTAACTAACCATGCTTACTTTTTGGTATATGTATTTTCTTACATATAAGTAACTATATATTCAGTAGATTCCAAGTCCTGTGAGGACAGTGATTATAATTCCTTCTGTTTTTGTATCCCTAGATGATGCTAGTAAAGTTCCTAGGCACAGAGTTAGCACTTATTGATGTTTATTGAATTACATTAGAAAGAGAACCAGATTAAAGTAACATGAATTTGGGGCTCATGTCTAGCAGATCTGGTGTTGTACTGATATTTATATGCTCATGAAAAGATTTTTGTCTTCTGGATAATCAGTCACAACAGAGTTTTATCCTTTAATTTTTCCAACTTAATTTTTTTGGTAGACTATCAAAAGTTGAGAGGCCAGGGATAAATGGCATTTATGAAACAGAAGTGACAGGATCAGAAAGATTCAAGGAAAAATGGAAAAGAAAAATGAGGATGAAATTTTAGACTTTTTAATTTTGTTTCTTCCTGAACATGAATGTTACATTATTGTTGGGAACCAGCGTGGGATAGTGGGATGAGGAGTGGACTTGGAATATAAGACACCCTAGTTCAAATCCCTCCAGTGATACCTACTAACTTTGTAACCACAGGTGAAGGCAAGTTATTCTGAACATCAGTTACTTCATTTGATAAACCAGGGTAATAATACCTCACAGGATTGTTCTAAGTCTCTAATTTAAGCAAAATGCTTTGTCTACTTTGAAGTGTTAACTTTAATAATTAGCTATTAGTAGTCATTTGAAAATCTCCAGATTGATATCAAAGCCATTCCAATAAAGCCATTCAGCTTATGATTCCGTGGATTTGAATCAAATATATACCCGGTAAAATTTCATTTAATTCAATTCATTTAAACACTTAAATAGGGAAAATATACTTTAGGAAGTGACAGTTTGTTCTAACAGATCATTTTTTTTCCTATTTCTCTACCTCCTTCATTCAGTCCCAAGCTGGTCCATTTTCAGAAGTGAAAAAACATGGACTAGTCATGTGCAAGTGAAGACATATTGGTATATGGGCCCCTAACATGTGGTGGACCCTTGATGATAATACTATGGCAAGAAAAGGATAAGCAGACAAGGATGGGTTGCATTCTGTGTTGCTGAAGGGAATTTCTACAATGATAAAATCATACCTCCATTGGATATTTGGGATAACGTATTGAATAGGGAATTGAACTCTGGGCCTGGTGTCAGACCAGAGTTCAAATTTGACCTTAGATACTTAGGAGCCTTGCGACCCTGGACAAACTTCTTAACCCTTACCTGCATAAAACTGGAGAAGGAAACGGTAAACCATCCAGTTTCTTTGTCAAGAAAACCCCATGGACAGTCGGTCTGTGGGATCACAAAGAGTCAGACACAATTCAATGATTAAACAACCAATGAATCACTCATGTTACTATTGGCTTGATAATTAGAAGAGTCTCATCATCGGGATTATTTATACAGTGCTGCTGTTAAAATAGAAAATATTTGAGTTATGTGAGAACAAAGACACAGTGATTAAAATGAGACCCAACTCATTCAACTCAATAATAATGGCTCTGAGAATTCTGATCATGTCATTAACAACTTTGTATATATTGGTGTTTCTTCTATTCGTGTTATAGGGAAAGGGAAGGGAATAAGCATTTATATAGCATACCATCTACTCTGTGCCAAGTCCTGTGCTAAGTGCTTTAAAGAAAAAACGAACAATGATTATCTCATTTACTATCAACATCCCTGCAAGGTAGGTGCTATGATTATTAATTTTTCCCATTTTACATTTGAGGAAACTGAGGCAAACAGAGGTTAAATGCTCCACTCAGGACAAAGAGTTAGTAGGTGTCTGAGGCCAGATTTGAACTAAGGTCTTCCTGACTCCAGGTCCAGCACTCTAGCCATTATGTCATCCACCAGCTGCCTCTGGATCTAAGCATACAGGTATGTGTCTACAGTCTGAATACACACATATATGTATATGCACACACATGTACATGTGTTCTTATCTCTCCCATTACAGTACAAGGTCCTTAAGAATAGGGGTTGTTTCATTCTTTATTCTAGGACCACTAGTACCTAGCATATACAATACAAGGCACATCATAACTCTTAACAAATAATTATTGATTGATTGAATCAAAGAATTAGAAGATCATTTAGTTCAATGGTCTTTTCCAGACAGGAAAACTGAGGCTCATGGAGGTTAGATGTCATGCCCAAATACAGACATTTCGTTTATAGCAGTATTTGATTTAGAATCTAAATTTGTTGATTATTAAAGCTGATTTATCATAGTTAATGAACTAGTGAAGCAGAGCGTTTCTGGGGCAGCCTCCTCTCCTACTGTCTCACTTATATCACTATAGATATGGTAATGGCACAATACTGTACTGTCTAACTCTAATGTAGGCAGTAATTAAAGAGAACTGGAGTTGATCCCTTATGTGTGTGTGTTTTCCTGAGTGAGAAGCTTCACAGCTAACATTCTCTTACTGATTTATCCTTCTGTTCAGATGGGAATTTAGCTTGCAGTGACCATTCAGCTGTAGGGATCAAATCATACTTTCTAAATGTCATTTCCCCTTGATGTGCTCTCCCTTTACGTACATTGATCAATGGACTTCTGGTGATAAAGATGGGATTGGAAGGGATTTCTTTGATTTCCCTGGATAATTTTAAAAGCATTAAAGAATATGACCACTTTTTGTGGGCCCCTGGGCTGCAGGTGAAGAATCGCGCACATTGTGAGACAGTCAGGGCCCATTCTGACCTTTCTTTGCTGTTCCTTGAATGAAATTTTGAAATAGAAAGAGACAAAGAGGAAGGACACATTATAGAACAATATGGCTCTTTCCATCTATGATACAATTCATGAGGACTCCAGGGGAGTTAAAGACAGAAGACATAAGGAAATAGAGGAAAAGAAAGACAGAGATTTCTCCAGTCAAGGGGGAAAGAAGAAAGCTGAGACTAGAGAAGAGCCTTTGGAGAAAGGGGTCAGGGATCACAGCTTCTGTTATATGGTGAGACCATTTAGTATTATAAAATCAGACTGCCTTTACACATTTCCATGTTCTTAGTTGAATTGGAGGGGGAAGGGGAAGAAATAAGAATTTGAATACAGAGCTTGTTTTGTGAGAATTGGTGCTCTGATTATGAAACTGGTTCTGAGTAGACCAGATGGCATATTTAAAATCCTCCACAATTTGTCTGCAACATGAATTTCAAGCTTTCATCACAAACTCAACATGCCATTTCCTTTCTCTGTGGATTCTCAGTCTACCTGCTCTTACCTATATAGCACCTGGGTCCCTTGTACTCAAAGGACAATTAGTTATCTCTCAATCCACAGCTCATGAGCCCCAAATCATGCTGAATATCCTCAAGTCATTCCAGAATAAATGATCTGACAGCTTAGCGTAGAAAATAAAGTTCAATTAAGACAAAATGCAAGATATATAACAAGGAATTTGAACAAATAGCAAACACGCCATCCATTTCCCCAAACTCCCTTCCCATCCCTGTCTAGGTGAGTACTTATCTAACCATGGTAGACTACTTCTGATGCTTCCAAAATACATTGAGAACTGTCGACATCATCACTGTCATTCCCAGCTGGGGGTTAGGGTAGCGTCCACAGTGGCAGTACTGAATCTCCTGGGTTTCTTGGTATAGCCCTAGAGGTTAGGTTGGAAAAGCCATGACAAGATAACAGCATGGGAAATGGGTGGGCTGTAGAGAGTGCAGTCATTTCTGTTCATTGGGGGAACCAAGGAGCTTTGTAGTAATAATAGTTAACATTTATCTGGGACTTGGAGGTTTGTAAAACACTTCATATATATTGTCTCATTCGGTCCACTTACCATAGTGTCTCCAAGTGCTTAGCACAATGCCTGGTATATGATAGCCCTTAATAAACATCTCTTGGTTGATTGACTCATCTGTATTAAAACTTAAAGAACTCACAACAATTCTATGAGAGGGATACCATTATCCTTCTTTTAAAGAAAAGTGAACTGAGGGCAGCTAGGTGGCACAGTGGATAGAGTACTGGTCCCGGGATCAGGAAGACTTGAATTCCAAGCTGGCTGCAGACACCGACTAGCTGTGTGACCCTAGGCAAGTCACTTAACTCTGCCTCAGTTTCCTCACCTGTCAAGTGAACTGGAGAAGAAAATGGCAAACCATTCCAGTACCTTTGCCAAGGAAATTCAAATGGACACGGAGAGTCAGACACAACTGAAACATCTGAACAACCACAAAGAGAACAATAAAAATGAACTGAGGATGAAAGCAATCAAATGACTTGCCCAGGGTCACATAGCAAGTAAATGTCTGAGGTAGGATTTGATCTCGGTGTTCCTGAATCCAAGTTCAGCACTCTATCTAGTTCATCAAACCAGTTACTCTCAAAGAGGACACATTTCCTGGCACAACAAACAAAAGAACAGGACATCAAAGTCATAGCCTGGCCATCATTTCCTCCCTATCTCTCCATCTGACTTTGACCTAGTGTCCTACTTTATAGCTTGTCTCACTAAAGGATTTGAATCCTATTTTCAGAATTAGCATAATGCAAGCTGATGAGCTCTGGGCAGGCTTCTGGGAAGTTTAACCACCAAAGCAAATATGAGGTGTACATATACTTACCTTGTCTCTTTGTCTCCACTATATAATAACCATTACTTTCCTGAAAGGTTCAGCTCAGGTCCCATCTCTCCCATGAAGCTTTCTTTGACACTCTCTGTTGAAAGTGCTCTCTTCTTTCTCCTCCTTCTGTTCCTTTTCCTCCTCTTCCTCCAATTTTCTTAAAATACTTTGAACTCTCTTTTCTGTCATCACACCTTACTTTGTATCATATTTTTTTTTTTTTTTGGTTTTGGTCAATTGCTTTTCAGTTGTGTTTGACTCTTCTTGATCCCATATTGGGGTTTTTGTGGCAAGGATACTAGAATGATTTGCCATTTTCTTCTCCAGCTAATCTTACATATGAGAAACTCAGGCAAACAGGGTTAAGTGACATGCCTAGGATCACATGGCTAGTGTCTGCAACCGGCTTTAAACTTATGAAGTTTATGAAGGCTTCCCGATTTCAAGCCCAGGGATCTCTCTACTGCACTATCTAATTGCCAGTATTTTACTTATCTGTATAAATTTGTTCCCTCCTAAAAGTCCTCCTCATGGGGTCTACTTCACATGGTGGGAGGCTTCCTCTCTTTTTCATATGTTGATACCCTTTGAACATATAGGCTATTCACTGATTATCAACTAAGCTATCAAAGAACAAGCATTTATTAAGGACTTGCTGTGTATGAGTAAGAAGTATTAGCTTGTTGCTTTTGTCTTTATATTCTGGTGCTTAGCACAGTGCTTTAAACATAGTAGAACTTTGTTGAACTGATCCTAAACACACTAATAGACCACTGCTTCAAAAAGGTATATAGTTTGAAGAAGGGAGGAACCTGTGGGGAAAGGGAACATGATGAACACTCAAAGAACAGATGTAGAAAGAAGCAGGAACTAAAACAAGTCATATTAAGTTTGGTGATGGTGCCATCTTCTTCTCTCAATCTCATCCTCCCTCAACATTTCCCCTGGTAAGTTTTAAGTTCCTTGAGGTCTGGGATGACTTGTTTTTTTTTGTGTTTAGACTGCTTAATATAATGCCTGGAATGTGACTCGTACTTAATCTCTATTTCCTGATAGATAGATTGATTCCTGGCTCTTTTCATTTGCCTTTGCCCCATTCACTTCCCCATGTCTTTATAAATTCAATCACTGTGCTGCCCACTTCCCTGAATTTACTTCTCCATTTTTCCTCCCTTTAGTCATTGCTGAGGGCAGGGATTGGCAGTCAGACTGAAAACACTGGGGTCAAGGAAGTTACTTGTGTAAACCTTGGCAGTTAATCAGTTTCCAGTACCTCTACTGTGCCACAGAAACATTCTTTGCCAATGGGTGCCAGGTTCAGATTAAATGGAACAGACTGGAACCAGGCCAGGGCATTTGAAGTGATTGCCCTATGGGGAGATGCTTGGGTCCAGAAGATCTCCCCTCCAGCCATTTGCATTTTCATATGTCTTACCACCATATAAAGGACTGTGCAGTTTCCCAAGACAATTAACCTCCCCCCAGCTAGTCCTGTTCAATTGTGGGTCTATGCATAATGCTCATCGAAATCTAGGTAGCAATGGACATAAACCATAAACCGAACCATAAACATTTTTCATCAACTTTTTTTTTCTAGTAAGGATGATCAGGCTAAATTCTTTTGCTTGATTGTAGATTTCACTTGGGAAAGTAAGTGATGTTCTAAGACTTGATGCCCTTAGATCAACATCATCGACAAACAGGAACAACTCACTGTCTGTAAAGAGCTCTTTTTACACTTGCACTTTGCTTTAGCAATTCTCCATGACAGTGACAAACATCTTTGGTTAATGTACATAATCCTGCTTTCTTTCTGGCTTACTACTGATAATCTCTGGGTCATCAAACAGTTTTCTTTGTGGTTTCATCTCTGCAGGAATTTAGTATGGTTTGCATAAACATGGGAGATCCTTCAGGACCTCAAGTTTCTCCATGAATCAAAAGCTTCACTTTTTAGAAACAATATTCTTACAGAGATGTTGTATTTCTGAGAATCATGATGCACTAGTTTCTCAAGACCCGAAGTTGAGAGTTAAACAGAAGTGATGGGGAGAATCATGCAAGGCACGGATGAGTAGGCAGGGACATATTTTCAACTAAGAATTTCATTAGAGAAGCATGATAAAGAATGTCATCAGAGTGATTTATGATTGGAGAAGAATGTAGGCTGGTTAGGTACAGAAAGCATGGGAGAGTGATTAGAATGGAATCCATTAGAAGCTCTCAGGGATTACCTCTTGTTTTGGTTGTTGTCACATCCCTGGTATCTAGCACAGAACCTGGAACATAGTAAGCACTGGATAATTACTTGGTGTTTGTAATGAGTGTGTCCTGTAGGCTTGAGGGCTACTTATACTTATGACAGTGGTACATACAGGTCATGAAAAGAGAGAAATGCTGGCAGCAAGTTGACTGGATCCCCTGGGAGGTTTTCCATGGTGTAGGGATCATGAACAACAGTTTCACAGGTCAAGAGGGAATAAGCATTTAGACAGTGCCCACTTTGTGCCAGCCACCATTAAACTCATTATAGAAAATATCTAATTTCATCCTCACAACAGTCCTGGGAGATAGGTGCTCTTATTTCTCCACATTTTACAGCTGAGGAAACCGAGACAAACAGTGGTTAAATAATTTGCTAATAGGGTCATGTAACTAGTAAGTGTCTGTGGCTAGATTTGAACTTGGGTCTTCTAGACCCTAAACTCATTGCCCTGTTCACTGTGTCACCAGCTACCTCTCTGTTTCACAGGATAAGAGGACATATATGAGTTGTCATCTGAATATCTGCATCATGGGAAAACCCATATTGTTGAGCTCACAGATCCATCGAATGTGAAAAATGACCATGAAAAGAAAAGTAGGTTCAATGATTCTCCCTTTCTTCCCTTTTCCCACTCCTCTCTCCCCACCCTGTTTCTTTTTGTTTCCAATTGAATATATGGAATGAAAACTCAGATTGTTCTATGGGGCTAGGTGGGGAATTGTGGTACCACCTCCCCTCCCCAACGTACATTAAAATCAATTAGCTTGGTCAGTAGGATAGCATAGTAAGGTCTATTACTCCTAATCAGGAGTCTAACTGGTTTCTCCTCCCTTCCTCCCACACAATTATCAATCATGATCACATATTATCTATTACAGCAGATTATTATGACTTTTTAATCATCAAGACTTAGAGCTAGGAAAAATGAATTAGCCGAGTTGGACATTTGCAAATTTTTGCTCCCTTTTTGAGCTTGAAACATTTCCCTGAAATATCAAAACCAAATTTCTTGACTGATTGGGTGGAACTTGCCATATTTATAGCTACTGCTATATACATGTATACATATGTATACATGCTTATATATCTTTCTATGTATATTGTGTGTATATATACATACATATATGTGCATATGTATATATGCATATATATACACGCATATGTAGCTATATATATACATATACCTCTGCAGTTAGCACAAAAAGCTATCCTATGAAAGAAATGAGAATTTATATCTAAATAACTCTTTATGAATTGTTAGTTTTAGGTTCTTCTTTTTCTTTTTTCCTTTTCCAGATATGTGATTTCCCTGGTGGAAGGAATGCCTGATGAGGAAATTGCTTTGCAACATACAGTCTTAGAGAATCATGGAGGCAGCAAGAGAATTTATCCAGGATTCCAAAGTAAGCCTGTGTCAGGAGGTCTTGAACTCAGGTCCTCCTGACTCTGAGGTCAGATAACTATCCACCACACCACACTACCTCTCATGTTCTACTGACATAATATATATAGTACAAATTATAATGAACCTTGATTGAATGGATTTTATAGAAAGATCTGGCAGATTAAAAATGAATGAAAGCTAGTATTTCTAGCATTACATTGGAGCAAACTGAGGTACATTTAAAACTATTACTGAGTTAGAATCTTCAGCATGGTCATTTGGGCAAACTATCTAGAATTGGTGGCTACTGAGAGGCAGTATGGACTAGCCAAAAAAGGACTGAACTGGGAGGCAGAAAGTTTGAGTTCCAGGTTTAGCTATCAATTAGCTACATGACCTTGGGCAAGTAGGAGAACTCCTCTGGACTTTGATTTCTTTATGTATTGCCCAGTAATTTGATTCTTTACTTTAAGAACTCAATTGATTGAGTTCTTATGCCCTCCCATAATACAGTTTTCCAGTGCTGAATTTTTATTATCATCATTTTACAGGTGAAAAAACTGAGGCTCAGAAGGTTATGATCTACCTATAAATGCATAGATAGAAGGAAGTGCCAGAGCCAATACCAAAACCTCATTGTCACAATTCTACAACCATTGGTTTTCCTACCATGTCCTGGTTAGTGCAAGGATTAGAACCCAGGGCTCCCAACTATTGGTTAAAGATAACTTTTGACTTCTCATCTTGAACTGCAGTCTATCATTTAACCTCCTAAGGGGTGTACTGAGTCAAACTTGCTATCCTTATTGAATTTTTTAATATCCTTATTATCTAAAACCTATTTCTTTTTCTTGAGTCCATCTGAAAATTAATAACATGAGGCAGGAAATGACAAACACCAAAGAAAGAATATCAAGAATGCTACAGTAATTCAGAGAAAGGAGCGGTAACTATGTGCTAGGGAGATCAAAGAGAGCTTTATGAAATAAGTGAGATTTTAGCTAGGCTTTGAAGGAAGGAAAGGTGAACCAAAAGGAGAAGGGTCAGACAGGGAAAATTGAATAAGCAAAAGCATGAAGATGCTTTGCAATCTAGTAACTTTATAAATATTTGGTGAACGAACAGACAGGTGAAAGATCACTGTCTAGAGAGGAGGGTTGGTTTGGGAAGGGAGATCTCCTACCTTAGAAACAACAGCAACATATTTGATAAATTCTTGTTGACTGACAAACTGATTTCACCATGCTGCATTAGAGGATGTAGTTACCAAATGGACAAGGGCTCAAGTTCAAAACGCAAGGTGAAAGAAATGGTTTATAAGTTACTTTCCCAGGGTCATATAGCTAGTAAGTTTCTTAGTAAGATTTGAGCTCAAGTCCTTCTGCCTCCAAAGCCAATAGTATGTTCATTATACCAAGGTGCCTTCTTAAAATGATGGAATTGGATTATAAGAATTTTAAGATTCTTTCTGGCTCTAAACTCATGATCTTTATGAGCTCTCTGGGCCCCAGTTTCCTCATCTGCAAAATAAAAGAGTTAGGAGTCATTATAATTCTAAATATATTGACTTATATTTCACTTCCATTCACTTTTCTAAAAATTTTAATTCTGTTTTGGAATATTCAGGCATTTGATGATGAAATTGGAAAACGTAAGCAGTATGATAGAATGTAAAATGCTTGAGTGTAAGGATTGCTTCATTTTTTTTGTATCGCTATTCCCAGGGCCTATTGCAGCATCAAACACATACACATAGTAGGTGCTTAATAAAAGTATATTGACAGATTGATCCAAAGGTAATGGCACCTTTTTCATTCCCTTTTCAATTTGCTAGATCACCTAAAATGCTTCAGACTCCTATGCAAAGGAGAAAGCTGTGGTTGAGGAATTTGGCAAGTGCATGGCCCCAAATCTTAAATTGTTAAAATGACATGTATCATGAAATAGAAAATAAGATTAACCTCAAAGGGCATTAGGCTCATAGGCACACTAGTCTGGATTTCAGCTAGAGAGAAAAGCTACAAAAGTATATGCAGAATCCACTTTGAGCAGCAAGAGTTTTCCATGTGAGTGCAAATCCTCAACCAAATCATTGCCTTCATGATTCGGCATGCAAATTGGGCGTTGCAAACCCATCTACAACTGGTGTGCACTCAATCATCCACTTGTACACACAGATTCCTGATTTGCATACTCAACTACAAAGTACTTACATATTTTTCAAACATTATTTAAATATCCTGGATTTCTAAGCTTAAAATTAGAAGTCCAATCCAGACTTATTACCCTTCTTCCCAGACTAATTTTAATGTGAAGATACTGGAAGCATCCCCAACTTTCTTTTCAAACATTTTTTGCCCTCTAATTCCACAGGGTTTTATGGCACATATTTCAGTCTGCCTAATGAGGATAAACTTTTTAAAACTTATTTTTTTTCCTAGATAAGACATGCACTACCTTGTCTTAAATCATTTAGGCTATTTTATTCAAATAACTATGAGGCTTCTTAATGTAGCTTTTGATCATTTCCACAGCACTTAATAATCCATCTTTCTTTCTGGCATCCAAGTATAAGGGGACATATTTTGTAATGCAGATTTGAAATCCTGTGGGAACAAGGAACTGGAACTGATCTATTCATCCACAATACTGACCCCCCTGGTTCTTTCTCCACCACTGAATGTGAATTTCCACCCAATTTGGGGATAGGGGATTGGAATGGATGAAAAGAAGAAGTCAGGAAGAGAAGAGGAGGGACAAAGGAGAACACAAGAATAAAAAGAAAGAGTGGGGGAAAAATTGGAAGGATGCTTTCATGTCTTACACCTACCAGAAATTAGGAAACCAGAATTAAATTTATTAAAAAAAGGGAGAACCATACCTTTTTACCTTTGCTTGAATATATCTTGAATATTTTTTGTAGGCTTAAAAAAATCCTTAGTAAAATTCTATATTGATAACACTATATGGTATAATTCAAAGTTTGAAGGGATTTTCAAAATCTTCCAATCTCATCATTTCTTCTCATTCTATAGATTAAGGAAATGAGAGGTCAAATGACTTGAGTAAAGTTAACATGATTCCAGCAATTGTTGACTGACAAACTGATTTTTACCATGCTGCATTAGAGGATGTAGTTACTTGATGAACAAGTACTTAGGTTCAAAATGCAAGGGGCAAGAAATGATTTATAAGTAATATTCCCAGGGTCATACAGCTAGTGAGTTTCTTAGTAGGATCTGAACTCAAGTCTTTCTGATTCCAAAGCCAATATTCTCCAGTATAGGTGGAATCCTGGAACATGACCTTGTTCCATGTCACATGTCATGAAAGGTTAAGAAATGTCTCCAAGAAATGGAGATAAACATGCTTCATTAGCTTAGAAAGTTACCTGTTATAAATCTCTGTGAAGACTTATGGGATCTAACCAGAACTAGACTTGGAAAAATGGACTGTTTGGAAAAAGGATACTTGGTGTCTAGTGTGTTGAAAGTGTTGTTGCACTGTGAAGAACCGAAGTATATGTATAAAAATCTTGTGAAATCAATGTTCAATCATAGAACAAGATATTGTAACAATTGTATATTAAAAGGCTTTTTTTATAAGATTAAAAGATGCCACCACAAATCTGGACACAGTCAGGGCTTCTACTTCTTTGTCTCAGGTTCTTTTCACTTTAACATATAACCTCCCACATTGACTGGAATTGTAGGAGGAATTTTGAGAACATGTTTAAATGATAGTTGATATATTTGTCCTTGCTTGAAGATGGGATGAACCTAAATGGATCTGCAATCTGCAAGAGGGATGCGAGCGATAGGAGAGGAGAACGTCATATGCATAGTATTCCTGCTTTTTAGGTATCTGTGCATATCTTTTGAGGCATCCTTGTGGAAAACATGAAGAGATGTTATCTGGGTGGTAATACACTTAGAAAGATCAAGACCTGGGTGAAGCACCCAAAGACAACTCATTAATTAACCTATAGTAAGCCAGAGGGGAGTCCCTAAATGAGGTTTGGTCCTTGGATCTATTCTGTTCAACGTTTTTGGCTATGACAGGTAAAAACATAGAAAGCATACTTCTAAAATTTTCAAATTACCTAAAGAATTAAGTATATATTCATTGATACCACCATGAACTAAAAGTATCTTAACAGATTAGGATGAGTCAAATCTACTAAAATTAAATCTAAAAGGGGTGGATGGAAAGCCCTCTAGTTGGGCACAAAAAAATCAGTTGTACAAGGACAGAATGGGAGTAGTAATGGTAAACTGACAACTGATGTCAACAATTTCAAGTACAATATTGGTCAGCAGTGAAATGTGAGAGCCAAAAAAGTCAATTGTAAACTTAAACCGTGTTAACAGATGTTGAATGTCCAAAACAAGTGAGGTTATATTCCTACTGCGCTTTGCCCTGGACAGACAACACATAGGATAATGTGTTAGTTCTAGATGCTGTAAGTTAATAAACTTAATGCCAAAGTGGTAGGGGTCCAGAGTCCACACCTGATACCATGTCATCAAACACTTAATTGAATGGCAGAGCAAGTGAAACATGTTTATTATACCTACTACTAGCTGGTAGATCTCCTAAGGTGGGGAATTCTGGGTTACAGTAGGCTATAACTGATTAGGTGTCCATAATAAGTCCAGTATTTTATTCTGGGAATGCCTGGGAACAAGTGACCACTAGATTATTTAAGCAAGGAGCTGGTCCAAATCATAAATGGATCAGGTCTAAGTTTCTGTGTTGATTAGCAGTAGGATTGGTCAGTGAGTGGCAGCCTGAGCAAGACAGGGAGTCTCAATCCTCAAAAAATAAACTAAAAAAGAACACATTGAATGAATTGGGAATGTTTAGCCTGGAAAAGAAGACTTAGGGAGAAACTTGAAAATTATCTTCAAGTATTTGAATACTTGCCATTTGCAAAGGGAGTTGTACTTGTTTCATCTGACCACAGAGGAGAGAACTAGGAGAAAAGAATTTTCTAACATTTAGATCTACACATAAATGCAATAAGATGGCTTCTCCTTCACAGGAAGGTTTCACACTGAGGCTGGTTGGTAACTTATTAGAGACATGAGACAGAGGGATCCAGGTTAGTATAGATTCTATTACATGGCCTCTGAGGTCCTTTACCACTTTGAGATTCAATGACTTTTTGGTCTGTTATGATTACTGTCCAGCTGTATAATAAAAAATATGATCCATCAATGGATTTGGAAAAAAATCCCACCCATGCATGAAAAAACTCTTAAAATATCAGGTTTGAAAATACAGATACAAAAACTTCAATTGGTATGTAGCTCTAAATAGATTGGAAGGAAAGGTTTACTCTCTTGAGTAAACTTTCGCTTGCATTCTCTCTTTACTTTTGGTAAAGATTAATCACTAATTAATGAATGCTACCTCTCCATCTAGTAAGCATGGATTGTAGTAAAGAGGTTGGAGGCAGAATGACCAGTTAGTAGGCTCTTACAGTGGTCTAAGCTAGAAGAGATGAAGGCCTGAATAATGGTGGTTGCTATAGAAACAGAAAGGAAGGAACAGATGCAAGAGATTGCACACAGAAATTTTAGGATGGAATATTATTCAAATAAATAAACAATTCCATTTCTTTATATTAAATAGGTAACTTGTAAAAAGTCCAGATGATTAATTTATATGTAAAGAGACACCTTGAAGGTAATTTTTCTAGCACTGAAACGTTTGATTTGCGCATCCTCTGGAAGTATCAAGACAAGAATCTCAGTTTTGTTTTACTGGCCTTGAATTTCCTCCCAATCAGTTTTAGTGACATGTGCTCATTCACATTCCTATTGCTTGTTTATGTACAGATTTCTAGTGAGGAATAGAGGAGAGTAAGAGATATATTATAATGCCAAAGAAATTCTTTCACTCTCATTTGATTTTATGTTTTCTTGATCTGAGGAAGAATTGAGAAATTAACAGAAAGGAGTCAGTGATCCTGGGAGTGGAAAAAAAATGACTGATAATTCCAAGGCTTGTGTTAAGAAAGAGAAACCAGACAATTAGGACTGCATAAAGTAGTCCATCAGAAACTTAATATTATTTTTACAAGTGTCAAAACCCTTTTATTAATTTATTGTATCATAGCTGCATAAAAACAAAAGAGTGTTCATATTTCGGATTAGCATACTTTTATATTTCTAGATTATAACAGCTGAAATGTGATTTTTAAAAATAATAGTTTTCCCAATTACATGTAAAAACAATTTTTAACATTCCTTTTTAAAAATTAGGAGTTCCAAATCCTCTCCCTTTTTTCCTCCCTTCTTGAGAAGGCAAGGAATGTAGTGTAGGTTATACATATGCAGTCATGCAAAATGTATTTCCACTATTAGTCATGTTGTTAAAAAAAATACAGGTCAAAAAAAAATCCCAAGACAATGAAGAAAGTTTAAAAAAAAGTATGCTTTGATCTCCATTAAGTCTTTCTCTGGAGGTGGATAGTATTTTTCACCTTAAATCCTTCAGAATTATCTTGGATCATTGCTGAGAATAGATGTCATTTTTAATTTGATCATTGTATAATATTGCCATTGCTACGTATAATGTCACCTGGTTTAGCTGATTTCACTTTGCATCAGTTCATATAAGTCTTGTGAGGTTTTTTTTGAAAGCATCCTGCCCTTTTATTTTTTTAATCTCTTAGGAGTACAAATCTAGTAGTGGTATTCCTGGGTCATAGGGCATGTATGGTTTTTTAGCCCCTTGGGCATAGTTTCAAATTGCTTTCCAGAATGGTTGGATCATCTCATAGCTCCACTTACAATGAATCAGTGTTCCAACTCTCCTACATTTTCTCCAACATTTATCATCTTCCTCTTTTGTCACTTTAGCCAATCTGATAGGTGTGATGTGGTACCTCAGAGTTGTTTTGATTTGCATCTCTCTAATCAATAGCGATTTAGAACATTTTTATGTGACTATAGATATCTCTAATTTCTTCCTTTGAAAATTGCCTAATCATATATATATTTTTTTTTTTTTTACCATTTATCAGTTGGGAATGGCTTGCATTCTTGTAGATTTGACTCAGTTCTCTCTATATTTTAGAAGTGAGACTTTTATCACAGACATTAGTTGTAAAATTCTTTCCCAGTTTTCTGCCTCCCTCTTAATCTTGGTTGCATTGGCTTTGTTTGCGCAAAATCTTTTCAATTTAATGTAATCAAAATGATCCAATTTGTATTTTATAATGTTCTCTATCTCTTATTTTGTCATAAATGTTTCCATTCTCCATAAATATGACAAATAAACTATTCTTTGCTCCCCTAACATTTACTTTTTTTCTGTCATATTGTCCAATCCGATAGGTGTGAGATGGTACCTCAGAGATGTTTTAATCTGCATTTTTCTAATCAATGGTAATTAAGAGCATTTTCCCCATTTGACTACAGGTAGATTTTCATCTGAAAATTGTCTCTCCATATCCTTGGACCATTTATTAACTGGGGAAAGACTTGTATACTTATAAATATGTTCCTATTTTTTATATATTTGAGAAATGTAACCATTATTAGAGCAACTTGCTGTAATTTTTTTGTTATGAATATTGTGCATTTGTCTCCATCCTGTTTTTTCCTCTTTATCCTTCCCTTTCTCTTTCCTTTCACCTATCCACACTCAAAATGTTTGCTTCTGACAAACACCTTTCCTAATCCTCTCTCCCTCCTATTATTGCCCTCCTTATTTTATCCATTTCCACTGCTACTTCCCGTTAAGAAAGATTTCTATCCCCAGATGACTATGCATGTTATTTGTTCTTTGAGCCAATTCTGAAGAGAGAAAGGTTCAAGTGGTGCCCATCCCTGCCCCTTACCCCCTTTTATTCTCCACTGTAAAGGCTCTTTCACAACTTTTTCTGTGAAAATCCAATTTGAAGCATCACTTTAAAGTTGTTTGGAGGAGAATTTGGGAGAGCTCAGGTGAGTTCCTACCTTTACTCTACAACCTTGACTCTGCCTCCTCTGAAAAGCTATTTTTAAATAAAGCCAGGACCAAAAACAGGATTTTGCCCTAATCCAATTGTGATAAAACACTTCATTGATGTATACTCTGTTTTTAAATTTTAAAACACCAAAAGCTCTGATTTCCTTGTTTTTTTTTTTAATAAAAGACTTTGGAGCCAAATGAGCCATAATCTCAACTTTACATAGAATAATCTATATATTATCTGCATTCCTTCCTTCCTTCCTTCCTTCCTTCCTTCCTTCCTTCCTTCCTTCCTTCCTTCCTTCCTTCCTTCCTAAACCTCCCAATTCTTCCAGGTAATGCTAATATGTAACAGTTTTCCCTCAATATACTACTAACCCTATTCTATATGCACTCTAGGTCATTAATGTCCTTTGTAAAATGTAATTCTCAGAACTGGACAAATTACTGCAAATTGGTAAGACAAGGGCACAGTAAAGTGAGATTATCACCCCCATTACCAAAGGCACTGTACTTCTGTGAATGCAATAGAAATTCAAATCAGTTTTTCTGTCGCATTACATGCTGACTCATTGACTTTGTAAGTCCCTGACACCTCAGATCCTTTGCACATTCGCTGCAATGTACCCATCTTTCCCCTGTAATTCCTGTAGTGGATTTTTTGAATCTAAGCAGAGAAAGTTATCCCTGTTGAATTTCATTTTGTTAATTTTTGCCCGCAGTTCCAGGTGGTTTCGTTCTATGTTTGTCTCAAATTTATCTTTAAGTATCATAGTATAAAATATTAGATTAATATATTATATATTTTTAAGCATTATCTCAATTTTATTGATAAAAATTTTTATCTGTTAACTTGATAAGCAAACCATCTATTTCTTCATCAAATTATTGATAAAAATGTTGAAGAGAACAGAGTAAAGGGTGATGTCTTCCAACACTCTCCTGGAAATCTTCAAAGTTTAAATCATATCCAGATAAGAAAAAAATGTAGGGCTCCCTGGAACATAAATGTATTTTAATAACACTTTAAATGAAGTGCTTTATAGGAGCAGATGATGAAATATTTCTAAACTTAGATCCATTGATATTGTCTTTGCTTAGTCAGACTATCAAATCCATCTAAATGTACTATTTGTTCCATACCTCTCCATATGGCCCACAAAACATTCTTAGCACTCTTCTCCCCATCCTTCCCTGAAATTCAGCAATGTGATATAATGTAGCATACAACTGTTTTACTTATCCTATCCAAATCAGAAATGAGTCTTTTCTGGTTTGATTTCTTATTTAATTCATGTCAGCTATTAGTCAATCCCCCTTTTTGGTGTCTGAATGTCTTTCACCCATCTCTTTAAAAACGTGTTATAGAATTTTAGTAAGAATCCACATTGAACTCACTTTCTGACCTTTAGTTTGAAATATTCATCTCCTTCTTTTTGAAAATTGGTACTCTCTTTGTCTGTGTCTCATCTTCAGCATTATCTTTCATCATGATTCCCAAAAGATTACCAACAGAACTTGAGCACAACAGCATCTGTCAGTATCCTGGGTCGTAGTTCATTTGAAACTATTGATGTGAGCTTGTGATAAGCCCACCAAGGTCTCTCTTAACATTAATTATATGGACATATTGGTTAAGTGCCTGGACGTGCAGTTAGAGCGACATGGCTTAAAATCCTGCCTCAGACGTTCATTAATTATCACTTTGTGCCTTATTTTCCTCTTTTATAAAACAAGAAGGTTGGACTTGATGTTTTATAATCCCTTCTAGTTCTAAATATGGATTCTACAAACTTTGGGTTTCATTTAAGAGATCCTCTATACTGAAGTATTATTGGATGTTCTGATCCACAGACTTATGGGGAGTATACAAAAAGGCATCTGGTGTCCTCCAAAGAGACCCATTTCATGGAGATTTTTCAAGTACTACTTCCCTAAGTCTAGTAAAATCTTTTCTCTCAAAGTTTCATCTTTTCAGGGAAGCTAAATGTCACAATGCCTGAAAATTTATCTATAAATAATAATAATGATGATGATAAATATACAAGAAGTATACAAATAATCATAAAATTGCAATGGGAGAGCTCTTATCCTTTGGGTTTCCAGTAAAATAGTTGGGAGGACTCAAGTTTGGAAGTTTGAACTTTATTGTCACAGGAAGCAAGCAGAATCAAGCAAATCAGAAGACTGGTTGGTGGCAGATGATCAAGGACAGAAGGCTTACATAGTTATTGGGTGGGGAGAAGGTAGGGGAGGGGTCTGAGGTTTTAGATGGTTCATGGCCAGAGAGATACAAAAGAGGAGAAAGCTGGACCTGTGCCCTAGGGAGTATCTTCATTAAAATATTCATAAGATGTTAACAAAGGTCCTCTCATCACTTAGGCAACTGTCTGGCAGTAGTATCCTTACTGAGTTTGCCCTGAACAGGGGAGAGAGTCCCTTAACCAGGAGCTTCCTGGGAATTGGTTGGAGGCTGACAGTTGTTTCTGGTCCTTGACCACAAACTCTCTGGGCATTGACTGGGGAGATGGCTGTGGTTGGAGTTGCTAACTGTTCTAAGAACTGTCTTGATGAAGACTGTTCAAGGAAAAGGTAGAGTGACTAGGGAAGGCCCAGGGGACCCCTCTTTCCTATTCCTTGGGGTCCACTCCAAAATCATCCACATTTTAAGCCAAAACTGGATAACTACTTGTAAGGAATTGGGTCCCTGAGGTTCTGTGGATTGCCTTCCCCTGGAAAGTTCTTATCACCCCTAAGTGTTATTCATGTCTTGGAGTATTGTTAACCTGTTTATAAACTAAATGGAGGATTTCCTAACTTCAGGAGCAGCTATCCAATATCTATATGCCTCTGTATTTCTTCACTAACAATTGAAATAAATAAAAACCTTCCACATTCATTCTATCTGACTGGATTATTATAAAGATCAATTGAGAAATTGTTTATTTAAAGTGTTTTGAAAACTTCAAAGTACTACATAAATTTTTGTTATGATAGCTATGAATATTTCTTCTCATCTTAGTTCAATGGAGTTCACATAGAGAGGTCCTGAGGTAGGTCATTATTCCACTCTAATTTCTTCATCTTTAATATCCTATAGATGATCGCACAGGTGACCACAATCACTTTCTTTTGTAAATGAATAAATATAATGGGATATAAATTTGGCTTCTGTCAACTTATAGCTAATAATAATAGCTAGTATTTATGTAGCACTTTGCTTATATGATTTTGTTTTATCTTGGAGATAGGTGCTAATATTATTCCCATTCTATAGAGGAAAAAACAAAGGCATAGCAAAGATTTAAATGACTTGCTCAAGGTCACGCAGATGGTAGATATGGGAGGCTAGATTTGAAATCAGGTGTTTCTGATTCAAAATATTCTATATCCTGAGTCACCTAGCTGCCTTACTGAAAATATCTTCAGAGTAACTAGTAGCAGAAAGGGTGACAGGAATAATATATGCTTTTTCCTCTCCCTTCTCGGTTTTTATTTCTTATGTATTTTGAAAGTTTTACATCCAGTTTAGCTTGAAGATTGTGAATATTCAATAGGACAATCTATTATCATCATTTAATGTTTTCCTCTTTCATGAAGTAGGTCATGGAAGTTTCTTTGCTCCATTTATAGGTGAAGGGACTGACTCAGAGTTTAAGGACCAGCCCTGGGTTACACAGCTGTGAATGATGGAGCTTTAGCCTAGGTCTTTCTGACTGTGTCGAACACTTAATCCACTATACCTTGCTTGATTTCACTTAAAACAACAATAAATGCCTCATTCCTTGTAAAATTTCAGAAAGCAGATCCTCACGTCCCCCATTTTGACATTTCTGGATTCCATCACGTTGTTTCAAATCCACAGGTGTTTGGGGATCAGATCACTCTGGGCAACAGAGAGCCCCCAAGGCAATTGAAATATGATTTGATTTGAGTGTGATTTTTTTTTTTTCAGACCTGTCTCTATTGCATGAAGTCAGGCACACCCCTGTGGCTCATAGTTCAGTATCATCTCTTGTGCTCCAGGGATGCTTAGCAGTGTCCATAAATTAATAATTACTGAGAATATATAATAGAAGAAAAGCATAGAAATAATCTCTTATTTTGCACTTAAGAAATATTTTATTCTTAGGAATTGAAAGTATTTTGCATATTTGTAGGATAATATTTTCCATGTTGCATTTTTCCCAGGCTTTGAAATATTAGCTCTCCCTGTTCAGAATTCAGATATGGCCTTAAGTAGTGGGGACTCTCGCTTGTGTGCACAAAAGACTTTGAGATGTTAAGTGCTATGTATTGAAAATGTAATAGTGGGTGAATGTGCTATCTCTCAATCTGGGTGTCTATCATCTGTTTCTATGGTGCCTATCACTGTAATATCTATTTGGGACTTGTACTCACAAGATTTACTATTTGCACTTATCTCCATATTTATGGCAAATAACGAATTTTGATATCTTTGCTCTTTTCCCTCATATTTCTGTATTTTTTATGAAGACCAAGAGAACAACAAAGAGAGGAAATGAAAAAGGAGAGGAATCGTTGACATTTCAACATTCTGTATAATCTTTGAAGATGAAATTAGAAGCTTAATGTACTGTACCACGTGGGTACCTGGCAGCTTAGGGTAGTGAAAAGAACATTAGAAAGGAAAGGGAATGAGTATTGGTACAGTGCCTGTTTTGTGCCAGGCACTACGCTAAGGGAAATGATGAGACCTAGCATCTAGAATCAACTTTGTCCTTAACTCACCATGTGATGCTCTACTGGTTAATTATCTTCTCTGGGAATCACTTTCTTTATTTTTAAAATATTAGATTCAATTATCTGTAGTAACCCTTTCAGACGTAAAGGTCTGATTCTCTGTCTGGAATTCCCTTTACTCCTCTTAGATGGTTGCATTAAAAGACAATATTTCATTCTTCAACTGGAAGGCATAGTGACAAGAATTGGCTTTATATTTAGGGAAACCTGGGTTCAAGTCCAGTTTATGGCACATGTTGGCCACATGACCTTGGATAATCCTCCAAGTGATATCTAAGGATACAAAGTGTATTTAAAGATACAAATTATAGAAGTATTGCCTATCATATTCAATGGAGGCAGTTTCCAAACTAAGTATTTCCCTGTCCTAAAGAAATCACAGTTCCAGCCCCCTCTCTCCATCAAAAAATAGAGGAGAAAAAAATATTGTCATGTTGATTTTGAAGAACTCCAATTTTCGCAATCAGGAAACACAATTAATCTGGCAATCTTTCCTTATGGAAACTGCCAGAGAAATTAGATTTATTCTTGAGCACAAACAGAAGAGTCAAAAAGACAGGAAATATAGCTCCACTACCATTTTTCTTCTTTCAAACACTAGAGGCAAATTTTGGCCTCCTTCCAAAGGGGGGAAAAATAAACCAAGTCTGTAGATATGAATTTTTGGACGATTGAAACAGGGCCAAGATAAACTGGAATTTGTCATGTTCAGTAAGTAAAGTCACAACGACACCCAAAATAAATAGTTTCAAGGAGATAATTCCAGACATGCAAGCCCAGCCAGGCTGCTTGGATCAATATTCATCAGAATTATGAAGTGTACTTGTGTGGCCTTTAAGCAACAAAAAAATCTGGGTGTGTGGGAGGGGTTTCTGAGCAGGAGCTAGAGAAGAAAGAACAAACTTGTCTGTGAGAGCTGGGTCATAGGCACTAATCAATCAGCAATCGATGAGCAGACATTTATGAAGCACCTACTCCATACCCGGCTCTAGGATCAAAGGGACGAAAAATGAGTAAGTCCTTGACCTCAAATGCCAGGCCATTGCAATGAATGAGAGCCTCTCAAAGCAGTTGATTGGAGTTATTTAGGCTAGGTAAAAGATGGATTGAATTGTTTCGTTTTGAGTGGCTCATGTTGGGGCTACATAGGCTCAACCCATGAGAAAACATAAAAACACTAACTTATGAGCTCTCATGATTAAAACACAGTATCCCCCAGGCCGTCACAAAGGCACACAAGTCATCTGGGAGGAAATAAGGGTCAATGTTGTATCTGAGCTGGGATTTTACATCTGCAGTTGAATTGGACCAGATGGAAAACGTTAAAAAAAGACTGATCCGTCTCTCTGCAGCTTACCTGTCTGCCTGTCTGTATGACTGCTTGCATGCCTGTCTGTCTCTCCCTGCCTGTGTATGTTTATCACCCACCTACCTACCTACCTATCCACCCTCTTCTCTCCACCTTTCCCTGTCCCGCTCTTAGCCTTTCTCTCTTTCTCTTTCTCTCACTCCTCCTTCCCCTTTTTCCCTCTCTCCCTCTTTCTATTATGTGTCTCTCCCTTTCTATTTATGTCTATTTCTTTCTCTCCCTCCCCCTCTCCTCTTATATCTATCTATACATCTCTGTTTTTATCCTAGGCAAACAAGGCCCTGAAAAATATAAACAACCACTCTGTCTTTGTCTTCAGCAAGACCCTCCAATGAGATCACTTGGTTGGGTACTGATGTACTTACTGCTTCAGTATGCTGAAAATGTGAGCACAATTTAGGGACTCAGAGTTTCTCTTTAGAAATCACACTCCAGAATAAAAGGGATTCAGAAAGAATAAATTAATTAATTTTCACTGATTTCAAAGATTCATAGTAGGATAGATTCTTGGAGTTGAAATAAGACTCGGAAGCCATCTCTCTCAATTGAATAAAGGTCTGGATTTCCTCTTGAATCTGGGGTCCAGTGACAGCTGTGGATTTGGAGACACAGGGTCTTGGATCCACCCCTTTAGCAGCTCTGCCACTTATGAACTATGTGACCTTTGACAAGGCACTTTGCTATTCTTAGCCTCAGTTTCCCCCTCTGCTTCTTCCAGTTACAAAATTAAGATTCCAGGATTTGGGGGAAAAGAAATACATTTGATAGAGCAAGAATTAAACAAGTGTGGTGGGAACAAATTCTATGGTTTTAGTGTGCCTTGTCAAGTGAGCACTTGAGATTATTCTGGGAATGTTGGCACTACTAAATGCTGTTAATTGGTTTACATTCTGCAGCTTTTGAGAAGTAACAGACATGTTATAATCTGACTTTCCATTCATCCACCTGTCCAGAAAGTCAGAGAGTAGATAAATTATATGGGTGGGGTTTTAGAGGAATATAGGAATTATATCTGCTCCCCCCCACCTTTGTGTCATTTTGCATTTTTAGTTGGTTGGGAGATTTGGAAACATATGCTTGAAAAAAATTCTTTCAATATTTTGGAGCCTTAAAAAGCTAAGTTTGAGGTAAAGCTTCATTTGTTTTGCATTTTGGGGGAAAATTTCAGGAAGTAGTTAATAAATTACAATTCTTCCTTTCAGTATTGTTCATACACATCCTTTTGACCACTCATCTCCTGAGGAATCACTTTTATTCTTATATATGTCTGTTAATTGTCTTTAAAGCTTTACATGAGAATTAAGATAGATTTTTCTTCCCATTTGATTGCTACAAGTTCTTAGGCTGTATGTATCACTTTTATTTGTACAAAAGCTTTTAAAATTTCATGCAATCAAATTTTTTCTATTATCTGTTGTAATTGATTGTCTCCCTTGTTTGATTAAGAATATTTCTTCTTGCAATCTATGAATGGTATATAATTTGATTCTCTTCTAAATTTTTGCATGATATGATCTTTTAATATTCAGATCACATATCTTGTTGGATTAATTATAGAATATGGTATAAAATGTAGGTTTAAGCCTAATCACTACCAGATTGCTTTCCAATTTTCCTCAACAAGTCTCATCAAAAAAAGAATTCTTTCTTAAGTAATTTATATTTTCAGATTTATAGAACACTAGGTTTTTAAGTTCCATTATTTGTGGTTTTTCCCTTGTCTAGTCTGTTCTATTGATTTACTTCTCTATTTTTAACTAGTACCAAATGGTTTTCATGATCACTGTTTTATAATGTAATTTGATACTTAGAAGTGCTATGCCTGACTTCTATACTTACTGGGCAGCTATGTGGCACGGTGGATAGAACTTTGGACCTGGAGTCAGGAAGACTCCTCTTCCTGAGTTTCAATCCAGCCTCAGACACTTACTAGCTATGTGACCCTGGGTAAATCACTTAACCCTGTTTACCTCAGGTTCCTCATCTGTAAAACAAGCTGGAGAAGGAAATGGCAAATGACTCAAGTGTCTTTGCTAAGATAACTCCAAAGGGGTCACCAAGAGTCAGACATGACTGAAATATCTAACTTTTTTCTCTAATTTTTTGTTTCCTTGAATTCTAAAGATATTTGATCCTTTGAATGAATTTTGCTCTTATCTTAATGAGTTCTATGGCATATTCCATTGAGAGCTGGATATAGCCTTAACCCTGCAAATTAATTTTGGTTGTATTTTTTATTGTATTGAAATAGTCCAGCATAAGTGCTGAATATTCCTCCAGGTATTTGAAGTTGGTTGTTTCTTTAAGGAATTCTGTGTAACTAATTACAAGTATTTTCTGTACGTAGGTAAAATAACTTTCAAAGAATTTATGTATTTTGTAGTTATTTCAAAAGAGATTTCCTTTTCTATTGTTGTTTCTTGGGTATTGTCATTATAACACAGAAGTGCTGTTGATTTTTTCAGGTTTATTTTGTAGCCTGCAACTTTGCTGAAGTTATTGTCTCAGTTAGTATCCTTGATGATTATCTAGGATTTTTTAATTATTCCATCATGTAAATTGGGATGGTTTTATTTTCTCTTTCCCTATTTTTATACCCCTTTTTTCCATTGCTAGCCTTTCTAGAGCTATATGGAATGATAGTGGGGTGAATAAGTATCATTGCTTTACTGTTGCATTTGTTGGGGAGACTTAAACGCACCTTTGGTTTTAGATGGATATATGTATATTTTTTAAAAAAAGATCTCTCTACACCTTTACTTTGTAGGGTTTTAACATAAGTGAGTGTTACACTTCATCACAGTATTGGTCTTCATCCACTTATATAATTATATAGTTTAAAAATATGATTTATGATATTGTTTTTCCCCTTTAATATTGATACATCCCTGGAATAAATAAAACTTGGTCATAATGAATAATTTCTTGAAAAAAAAATGGTATAGTCTGTTAGAAAAAAATATTTAAAAATTTTGAATCAAAATTCTGTGCTTTATCCTTTCCATTTTAGACCTTAGGACAATATTAATCTCATATAAATAATCTGATAGAGTATGTTCTTTCTCAGTTTTTGAGGATAATTTGTGTAGTATTGATATTAATTGTTCATAAAAATTTGTTAGTATTATCTTGTAAGCTCATAGGGACCCTCAGTTTCTTTTTCTTTTTTAGTCCCTTTAATGAATTCCTGAGATTGGATTATTTGTGATCTCTATTTGACCTTCTGACAGTGTAGATATTACATATTTTTGAAGATAATTTCTATTTCTTTTGCAACGTTTTATTAGCATATGATTACGCACAGTAAGTTCAGAAGAATATAATTTAAATTTTGTTATTGGTTTGTTGTATATGTTGTATATTATATAATTTCCTTCTTTTTCTCTATAGTGTAACTTTTTTTTATCTTCTCGTATGATGGCAATTCCTGATATTTTGGGTCTACCTGATGCTTTACTGGTTTTATATATTACTATTTACTAATTCTGTTCTGGTCTTTAGTTTTTATTCTCTATATGTTTTTACTTTTTAAATGTATTTCTTAGAATCAGCAGATTGTGAGGTTTTGTCTTCTTATTGACTCACTTTTTTGTTTTGTTGGATTATTTAATCCATTCACATTGAGGGTGATGAGACAGGTTTATATTTTTGCCAAACTGCGTCTCTAGTGTTGTTGTTTTTTTTCTGAATTAGAATTTCTTTTTTCTTTTTAAAGATAGTATTTTATCCCTACAATTTTTTTTGCTTAATTCAGTTTAAGGGAGCTCATAGAATCTCTCTTACCCTAAAACTTCCACCCTGCCCCCCCATCCCCACCATTCACCATTTGTCACCTCTTTCCCTGGTTTTGAAATTTTGTCTCATGTATTGATTCTTTTTCATTTAGCTATCTGATTTCCCCCCTTTTATGACCTTCATCTTTCCTCCACTCATGTAGTCAATTAAATCCCACTCATTTCCAACCTTTGGTTTATTAGGCTTTTCCTAGTTGGAAGATTACAATCTAATGGATGATGACAAGAAGGATAAATTTTTACATATATGTGCTTGTGTGTGTATGTGTATGTATGCACTTTACACAAATATACATATATATGTTAACTGTGTAACCCTGGACAAGTCACTTAACTGTGTTTGCCTCAGTTTCATCATCTGTAAAAATGAGCTGGAAATGGTGAAGGCAAACAACTGTAGTATCTTTGCTAAGAAAACCCCAAATAGGTTTACAAAGTCTGACATGGCTGGAATGACTAAATGACAACAACACTATGTATGCTCATTAACACTTTTTTTTTAACACTGCAAAAGAGTAAAACTTTTAAGTAGTGATTCCAATGTAAGATAAGGCCCAGGGGAGATAATGCAATCCATGTGGAAGATGCTGATCATAATGTTGTCTATGGTAGGGACAGCAGTGGTCATAGTGATTATGAGAACTATAGCGCACTGACCACTTTATTTTATTTTTTATTCTACTTTGACAATTTCACCTGGGTAGGGAACACCTGACATGGAAACTCCCTCTATCAATGAAAATCAAAATCTATTCTGTGACTTCAAGTCTTAGAGTGTCATCGCTCCTGCTTTACATGTTGTATGTATCAATTGAACTGATGTAACCTTAATATACGCATATATGTACATATACACATACATACATGTTAATATATGTACATATATAGCTATTTTCATCATTAACTATTTTCAAAAGTACTTGTCATTTGATGGAAAATAAGATGATTCGGTTTTTAACTAAATCTTGAAAAGATCTGTGCTTTCATGGAGCAAGCTTATAGATTTTGGATATTGAGATTGCAGAAGCTCATCTGCTGTAAGGTTTTAATTTTCAACTAAACATACAACAAACATTTATTAAGCACCAACTAATATAATATGATTTGCAAAAACACAGATGGAGTTTGTGTTTCTAAAAAGAAGGTAACTGAGAAGATATTTCAACTACTGAACCACATGCTGGCTTTCTCTTTTCCTTAAAATATTTAGGGGAATAATCTGTGAATGCAGCAAAGTTATCCTTAATGACATAAGAAAAATGGGGTTCTTCCTGGGCATATTTCTGTAGTGGATCATGTCCATATGGTTATAAAGTTAGAGGTGAAGAAAATACAAGATCTTGTCTTGCCTTTTTGGTTGAGTTTAAGAAAGCATTTGACATTAAAGAACATCATGCGCCCTTTACAGTTCTCCTGAGAAAAGTAACTGTCATAATATATACATACATGTGTGTGTACATAGATATATACTCACATATATAGGGTAGCTAGGTGGTGCAGTGGATGGAGCACCAGTTCAGGAGTCAGGAGGACCTGAGTTCAAATGTCATCTCAGACAATTGACAGTCACTATCTGTGTGACCTTGAGCAAGCAACCCCATCCTGGGTCATTTCCATTCATCCTGATGAATATCTGATCACTGGATTCAGATGGCTCTGGAGGAGAAGTGAGGCTGATGACCTACACAGCCCTCTCTCACCCAAAACAAAGTCAAGTGCAAGTCATGTCATCATTTCTCTGATGGCATGGTCTTCTTCGACGATGAAAGATGAACACACACACATATATACACCATATTGCATATATTATATATATACATACAATATACTGTTCTACAACAGAAACAACTCAAATTACCTTTGTTAAATTATCTGCTGAGTAACATGTTCAGTGTTGAACAAGGACAGCTATATTGACCTAAACACCGTTATCAAGGAAACTAACTTGGAAAGCCCAAAGAAAAGGATTTTTTGCTAATGCTTAGCTTCTCTAATATTCTCCCCATGGGACAAACTGTATACTGCCCTAGAAAATAACAAAACCTCACTGCTGAAATTTGAAGTAGTAGGAAAGAAATTCATCTAAGCATCTACATTAAATATACATGCATATGTTGAACTTGAAATTCATCAACAAATAGGAACCTTTCCATATAAAAAAGGGCATCCACCCTTGAAAAGAAAATGGCTGAAAACAACATATTGCAGTTTTGGATATGTAATTGGACAAGGAGAATATGACAAATATGGTAGAGTGGAAAAAATACTGAATGTGGAACCAGTCCTGTGTTAAAATCTTTCCTGTATGGTTACCACCTCTGTTACCTTGGACAAGTCTCTCTCTCCCACCTCAGTTTCCTTAGTTGTAATATTAAGTTGTTAGAGTTAATAGTTTCTGAATTGCCTTCCAACTCCAAACCTATAACCTCATGATCATGGATTTGTCTAAGGCTTTATTGTCAGATAGCTCTTTGAGTATCTCTTTAGTTTGTATAACTTGAGTTAGTGCTAAAAATAGATAATGAACTAAGCCAAAAGTTATGCAGCAGGAGGAGATTTGACTGGGTGGTGTTGGGATAACTGAATGTAATTTCATTGATTCCAAGCTGCTCTGTTACAAAAGTCTGCCTTTTTAATACCCATATTCTACTGGTGATGTGATATGGCTGAGAATTTCCGAAGGCCATACTCTCAGAAAGTCAAAAATTACAAACAGCCCACAGACAATGAAAAGATACCTGACAGGGAAAGGAAGGTCAAAGCACTGATGACAATAATGTCAATAAGGATATTATGGAATGTTGATATGGCAAAGAAAGGAAAAAAAAATCACCCTTGTAGCAAGAATGAGGGACAAGAGAGGTATCAGATGTGAGAGAAAGAATTTATAGAAAAATATGAGTGAGAATGACACAGAATGAGAAAACATGGTGGCATTATGAACAGCCATTCACATTGATGGAGTACTTCCATCAATGAAATCCACCAAAGTATCAAGTTAAAATTGGTTTTTCTCTTCTAAATAATTACTGATAGAATTGATTTCCTGATATATTCCATCCCATCCATCATTTATCTCTTCCTTACAGCAAAGAAAAACAGCTAAGGAAAATCAGCTGACAGCAATCCTACTTGATAACACCTGCAGTCCCCAACTTCTCCACTTTAGCCTTTCACCATTTTTCTTGAGGATGGAGATTGGTCATTATAATCAATCAGACTTTGCTACTTTTTAATATTATTTTTGTTCGTAGATTTGTTTGCATTATTGTTGTCATTTGCACATATTATTTTCCTCGTTCTCCTTTTTCATGTTGCATCAGTTCATACAAACTTTATCACATTTCTCTGATTTCCTCATGTTTGTCATTTCTTTATGCCTTAGTAGTATTCATTTTCAAACTACAACTGATCCAGGCATCCCCAAATTGAAGCTTTCCTTGTAGGTAGATCAGATTATTGAGGCCTTATGGCATTCAACAGATTCTGCATAAGTGTATTTAAAACTATTTTGTGCTTTGTTGGAACTTCAACTCTGAAGGACCAAAGAGAGCAAAGTGGCAATAGCATTCTCTACTGTTCTTTATTGTTTTTAATAATGCATCTGGATAACTATGTGTTCAGTAACATTGCTTTTATCATGGGGAATGATACTGTCAGGTATAAGTGGCACAATTATAAATGCTACAGGAGACGAGTTGTTCATTCAGTTAAAAAGCAAGAGTTTTCTTTGTACTTGTCCTAATGCACCTAGGGCATCTTATTTATGCATCCCATCATTGTATAATTTGGTATGTTGGATCTCTTTCGTTGGGATGAATCCATGGGTCCTTAAAGCTAGTATCCATAGGATGGAAGTGACATGCATCCATCATATTATTTAAGAAGTCAATTTGCAAATCTCAGTGAAAATTGGGTATTCTCCATTTGAATTTTAGAAATTGTGTTAAGTTCGGACTGATATCTCCGGAAATGAGTTATTCACCCAAATGACATCCTGGGTTTATATTTAGCAGGAGCTGAGCTCCATAGTGGCCAGAGTGCTGGACCAGAAGTCAGGAAGATCTGAGTTCAAATCCTTCTTCAGACATTTAGAACCAGTCTGACCCTGGGCAAGTCATTCAATCCGTCTGCCTCAGGTTTCTCCTCTTTAAAAATGGGAAAAATAATAGCAACTACCTCTCAGAGTAATATTTATAGAGCACTTTGAATGCCTTGAAGTGCCAAATACATAAATACTCGGAAGGGGAAGGAATAAATATTTATATAGCACCTACTATGTGCCAGACTCTGTGCTAAGGGCTTTTACAAATATTACCTCATTTGATTCTAAGGAGGTAAATACTGTTATTCCCAATTTACAATGAGACAGACAGAACTTAAGTGACTTGCCCAGGGTCATGCATCCTGTAAGTGTCTGAGAATGGATTTAAACCTAGGTCTCCTTGAAGCAGTGTATCCACTGCACCATTAGCTACCTCTGTTTATTGATTTATTTTTATTATTATTTCCTGGCATGTGGATTTCCAAAGAAATGTATTTGAAATGAAATCCTTATAAATATGGATAGGATAAAAACATTTAGCCTTACTTAGGTTTCTAAACAATCAGAAAATATACTGTTCTCTGAGTACAATCCTTATGTAATTGTGATTATTCAGGGTAAACTATTGCCTTGCACCTTTAAGAAGGAATTTGAATCCTGAGAAAAATGAAGAGGGCTTCCTACACATTGGATATACACTTTCTTATGATCACTATATAGTAACTCAGTATCTGAAGAAAAAAGGTTCTAGTCATTATGAAGACATCAACATTCATGTAAACAGTTGGGTAGGTCTTTGTAGGTAGGATAGTGAAAGTCTGCAAATTTGTTTAACCAAAGATAAAACAAGCCAATTAAATGCCAGTCATTAACAATAATCTCTATTTTTGTAAGAAATAACAAATGATAGAAATGCAGCCCAGACAAAAAGGAAACACAACACTCACAGTAGGAAATACTCTTTGTTTTTATTCATTACTGTTTCAGGAAATGACATTTACTGAGAAAAATAATAGATCACTTAATGAAATTGTAGAAAAGTCTTTATAATTTCTACAGGGTTGAAGAGATGAGCTAACTCATGACAACTGTAGTTGGAATCTGGAAATAAGATATTGTATGTTTTTGCCAAGTCTGTTTAGTTTTTTGGTGCTGAGGATATAGCACTAGGCTTGGAATCAAGAAAACTCATCTTTATGGGTTCAAATCTGGCCTCAGACGCTTATTAACTATGTGATTCTGGGCAAGTTACTTAACCTATTTGCCTCAGTTTCCTCATCTGTAAAATGAGCTGGAGAAGGAAATGGCAAACCACTACAGTATCTTTGTTAGGAAAATCCCAAAATGGGGTCATGAAGAGTCAGACATGACTGAAACAGCTCAACAACCGCAACAAAAAAGACGTAGGAAACAAACTTAGAGATTTTGGTTTTTTGGTGGGGAAAAATCTAATATTTTGGATCATTGCTTGGAATTTTCGAGTCACAAAGACATATGTACTAGAGATTTTATGGTTTAGCTATGAGTAACTTGTCTAGAAAAAAAGGCATTCCTGATGAAATATAACTGCAACCTATACAACTTATTTCTAAAATATTCAAAAAGATAGGAATGCAATTTGAAGCAAGATTTTAGAAAGTCAAACTGCAGACATATCACAAGCACACTCTTGATTAACACCATTTAACAAACTATAGTTTTTAGTGAAGTCTTAGTAAAAATTCTTTTTTTCTCAAAACTTACTTTGAAGTTTTTAGGCAATTAAAAACATGCCTTTCTTCTTAGTGGGTTTATTGTGTAACTGGATGTTGGCCTTATCTTTTGGCTTATGGGTAAACAATATGAAGTGGTGAGTTAAGGCCTCTACTCGCTGTGAGGTTGTAACTGGTTTTTTCTCATCTTTGACTAATTATACTTCAGCAATGAAAACAGAGGCATTATGTAGCTTTTGCTTTCTCTGTGATCATCTAAAACAGAAATGACAACCCAAAGAAGCATTGTAAAATGGCTGTTTTGCAATTCTTAATAGAAATAAATGATGTCTAAATTTCCAGTGCATAGTCCAATAACAAAGGTGACTAAACTACTGCCCTGATTCCTCATGGTGGTATGATGGTGACTCTGGTTTTTAAAAGGCCATTTCCAGGATTTACCACACTGGAAAGACTTCTTTTATAAGTGTAAAGATCGACTAGATAGCTGTAATCTAAGGTCAAGTCAGACTAAATTCAAAAGTGCTCATCAAATATTTGGAATATGGAGATGATACTTTGGGGTATGACCAAGCGCTGAATCCTGAAGGGACTACAATCTGCATTGGTAGTGTGTGTGTGTGTGTGTGTGTGTTCATCCTTCATTGCCAAAGAAGACCATGTCATCAGAGAAATGATGATAAGACTTGCACTTGACTTTGTTTTAAGTGAGGAAGGGCTGTGCAGGGCAACAGCCTCCCTTCTCCTCCAGAGCCATCTGAATCCAGTCACCAGATATTCATCAGGATGCCTGGAGATCCTGGGTAGAGAGTACCTACATGGACAAAGTTACAGTTGTCTGAGGTATTGAATGGATACATTACAGTTGAGAACTATGGTCACTCTGATTTATGTTTTTGAGACAAACACAAATTGTGCAGTGTTTTTGATGATCCCAAGCTTCTCTCTGGAATCAATACTCAACTTTCTAATATTACTATACTTCTGATGATGCTATGTGGCTGTGAATCATGGGATACCCATCTCTGAAGAAATTAAGGGCAATGGGAAGATGCATAATGAGCATAGGTGTGATGCAATGCATGACCCACAAACAAAGTGGTGTAAAAGACTAGATAAGGGAGATTATGACTAAATGTGGAGGTGGCCCAGTCATGCAGAGAGAACTGGACAGTGTGTTTCACTGGTATCTATGCATTGTCAGAGATGAAGAGGAAAGACTAGCATATTACATGGCATGCTTTTGAGGGATCTATAATAAGATATGGACAAAAGTTATGCAGGTGGAGAAAATGCGGATGGTTTGGGATTTTTCTCCACCCCACTGAGATCACAGATTTGCAGAAGGATGAAAATATATCCTAGGGCTGTAATTTTAAATTCTCATTCCTCTTTCAAATTTTTGCAAAGGACTCCTACTGTTCCCCCAATTCATCTTCCTACCTCTAGAAGCCTCCTCTTCATCATTCATCCTTCTGACTCTATTCATTCTTCTGGGACACCAAATGCTTGACAATGACTACTTTACTGAGAAAGATTATTCTATTTAATATTAATAACTAGTCTCAGAGGTCCTTAGCTCCTTTACACTTTAGCAAGTAGGTTTTTTTTGTAATGTGCCCCCCCGCCCCGAATTGTATACTTTCTGACTGAAATTCTGTTGATAAGGGTCCACCAAATTAGTTAGGCCAGCCATCATATGCTAGACATTCAGGTCAACATGGATACTTCAATCTAAATCTTTCCAACTTGGTAGAAACTACCAGAGCTTGTGTTTCGTTGGCCTCGCTCCAGAAACCATGACCACTTCTCAGCTAAGAGAAGGCATGGGAGGAGGACTTCAGTGGATGAAAATGTGTAATGATACTAAAATTATCTTGAATTTATATCTTGCTTTCAAATTTTTAACACACTTTCATTTGCCATATTCAAGAATACAAAAATGAACCAGATGTTTTATTATGTTACTCCATCCATCCTCTCTATGATCTATCTATTTATCTATCATCTGTCTCTTTCTCTCTACCTCCTCTACCTCCCTACATCTCTTTCCATCCACCTGTCCATTCATCTGTCTATCTCTATGATCTATCTATTGTCTATCTACCTCTTTCTCTTTTCCCCTTCTACCTCTCTATTTGTTCATCCATCTCTATCATGTATTTTTCCTTCATCTATAACCTCTATTTCTATCTGTCATCTCTATATCTAATTTGCATATTCTGTCACATAAAATGGCATGACAACAGGTGGAAAAGAGGCAAAGGAATTTTTGTTCCTACTTTTTCCCTCAGTCTAATATTTCTGACTGAATGAAAAGTGCACACATGAATAGATAAATAATAAGATGAAAAGCTATGCTACTTGACTGTTAGGAGTTGAAATGCTCTACCAAAGGTAATTGGAAATATAATTTTTCAACTTTGTAAATGGAATCACATATTTAACTTCTGATCCCAGTGATGTTCTGTGGCTATTTTTCCATTGTCATTGTGGAGTGTGAGTCCAAAAATGCATTGTGGCACAGCCTAGTGGAGAGTTTTTCTCAAACCTGAAGCATTTTAAAAGGAGACTACTAAAGGATATATATATATATATATATATATATATATATATATATATATATATATATATATATATATATATTACCATAAATGGGCTCAAACTCTTTGGAAACAAGTTTTGGAAAGACATGAAAAGCTACATAGAGGTAAGTTTTTTAATCCTTTACAATTGGGCCTGTTTTTTCTCTTGGGTCCTTCTCTCCTGCAGCTGATTTGTATCACAAACTCTTTCCAAACTTCAAAAGACTCCAAGTTCAGATCATTTCTCCAGGGGAACACAGACAAGGGGTATTTTTTTTTCCAGTTAGAAATGAAAAAAAAGTGCAAAATGCTCAGGAAGTGACTCTTCTGTCATCCTAGCTATCTAATAGTTCCTACAATAGCACATTAATGCGTGAATCTAGAATGAATTCCATTTCCTACTAAGTACAATTGAACAATAGATTTGGAGGGACCTTAGAGGTCATGTTGTTATAGAATTTGAGAGCTAAAAGAGAACTCAATGGCTATCTAATCTCCCTCTTTCATTTTATTGATGAGAAGACTGAGGTCTAGGGATGCTAAATGAATTACCCAGAACTGGCACCATAACAGGGATTTGAACCCAGGTTCTATAAATCTAAATCAAACCTATTTCTCACCACAAAGCAGGCTGGGTTTAGAGGTGAGTGGACCTGGGGGAGAGGAGAGGCACATTAGGAAATGGAGGTACTGAAGAGTGCTCAAGACTCTTCGTCACATTGGAGGTTTTTCTCAACTATTGGAAAATGAGTTTACAGCATTTAGAAAGCTGAGAACATTGTATTCCTAATGAATATACATTTGAGGTGGCATTTCCGTAATTGATGAGGATAAACTCAGTTAGTAGAACTCATTAATTTCTAAATTTTGAATGATTTGCATCGCCAATGACTCTTTCCTGGCTGAGTAGCTTTCCTGGTAGTACCCTTGCATTAGATTGTCTCTTGAATTTTTAAATTGACTTATTAAAAGAAAAGATTTGAGTGAGAAAAATCATACAATTACCAAGCCATCCTTTCCACTTACTATTAAGCTAACAATGTAAGCCTAATATTTAATGTTATTAACAATATCCAAAGTCAAAGGTTTGCGATTAAATGAGGGATACAAAAGGATGGCTATATTTAAAACATCATTTAATTTTTTTTTTCTGAAGAATGCAAATCAAAGGCTTGAATAAAGCCCAAGAGGAAATTTTATTTAACCATATTTGAATTTCCTTTCAGTTCTATTTAACCCTCAGGTTTTCTTCCTGATAAACTTTTGCCCTAGTTCCTGCTGTGCAGGGAACAATGAAGGAGCCACCACAGCTCCTGAAAATGTCTAAGTGTGGCTTCCTGAGTCATTATCTTGCAGCCAACATAAGCAGCATGAAAAAGCTCCTTTTTCCCCACTCCCCCTGGGAAGTCTGAGCAAAGCTTTCCACCTGATGCCTTGTAGAGCGGAAATCAAGATGTTGAAGGCACAAACATGCACATCGTTAATGTGCTGAATGGGGAAGCACCATTGCCATTGTCAATTAATGGGACTCCTTTATCTGCCTACATCCTTTTCCTACACAGTTTGAGTGAAGTGGCAGAAACTGGGGCTCATGTGGATCAGGGAGCTGCTTCTTCCTGGGATAGAGAATCTACCCATTTGGGGAATTCATCTCTGGGGATTTTGTTTGAATGGGAATCTCTCTTTGGATTCTTGAAAGACTTGTATTCACTCACATACTTCTAATATTTATTTATCTATTTTCAGTGTTCCACAATCACTACCATACAATTTAGATTTTTTCTTTCTCTCCTTCCTCCTCCCTCCCTGAGGTGGCATACAATTCTATATAGATTCTACACATACATTCCTATTAAATACATTTTCACCATAGTCATGTTGCATAGAAGAGTTCAAATGAATGGGAGAGATCATGTAACAAACCAAAATGTAATACAAAAGAAAGTGATCTCTTACAATCTGCAATTGAATTCCATAGTTCTTTCTCTGGATGTGGAAGGCATTTTGCCTTAAAAGACCACTGGGAATTTTTAAAGTCCTTGCATTGCAATGAAGTTCTAAGTCTATCAGAAAAAAGTCCTCACACATTGTGGTCATTGCTGTGTACAAAGTTCTCCTGGTTCTGCTCCTTTCGCTCAGCATCAGATCATATAAGGCTTTCCAGGCCTTTCTGAAGTCTTCCTGTTCATCATTTCTTATAGTGCAATAGTATTTTATTACAGTCATATACCACAATTTATTCATCCATTCCCCAATTGATGGGTATCCCCTTGATTTCCAATTTTTGGTCACCACAAAGAGAGATGCTATAAATATTTTTGTACATGTGAGATCCTTTCCCATTTTTATGATCTCTTTGGGATATTATCTTAGAATCAGTATTGCTGGGTCAAAGAGTATGCACATTTTTGTAGTCCTTTGGGTACAGTTCCAAATTGCTCTCCGAAATGGTTGGATCAGCTCACAGCTCCACCAACAATGAATTAATGTTCCAACTCTCCCACATCTTCTCCAACATTTATCATCTTCCTGTTTTGTCATGTTAGCCAATCTGATAAGTGTGATGTGGTATCTCAGAGTTGTTTTGATTTGCATCTCTCTAATCAATAGTGATTTAGAGTATTTTTTCATATGATTATAGATATCTTTAATTTATTCCTCTGAAAACTGCCTGTTCATATCCTTTGACCATTTATCAATTGGGGAATGACTTGTATTCTTGTACATTTAACTCAGTTCTCTATATATTTTAGAAATGAGACCTCTATTACAGACACTAGTTGCACAAATGCTTTCCCAGTTTTCTGCTTCCCTTTTAATCTTAGCTGCATTGGATTTGGTTGTGCAAAAACTTTTCAGGTAAATGTAATCAAAATTATCCATTTTGCACTTCATAATGCTTTCTATCCCTTCTTTAGTCGAAAATTCTTCCCTTCTCCATCAATCTGATAAATACACTATTCCTTGCTCCACAAATTTGTTTATAGCATCAATCTTTTACCTAGATCATATACCCACTTTATTCTTGTGTACAGTATTAGGCATTGGTCTATGCCTAGTTTCCACCACACTTTTATCCAGTTTTCCCAGAAATTTTTGTCAAACAGTGGGTTCTTATCCCAGAAGCTGGGGTCCTTGGGTTTATCAAACAGTAGAATCCTAGATACACTTCCTACTGTGTCTCTCTTCCCCTCCACAATAGAGTTTTAAGTTTTGACCACCACCTCCCGCAGTCTTACATTGCTTCTTTCAGTCCCTCTCCCTTTCATTCCCCTTTAGTCTTACTACTTCTTCCCTCCCTTTTAGCCTCCCCCCTTTCTTCCCCCTTCCCCTCCTACTCCCTATAGAGCTAGTTAGATTTATATATTTATATATTTATTTATTATTATTAAATATTTATATATTTATTTAAGTTTATTGTTCCCTCCTTGAACCAAATCAGATAAGGGTACCTCTTAAACAATGCTCATCTCCCTCCCCTCTTACCTTCTACTGTAATGCAATTTTGTGCCTCTTCCTGTGATGTAATTTACCATTTTCTACTTCTTTCTTTTCATATATCCTGTTACAATCCCTTCTCATGCTTAAATAACATTTTTGTCATCACATGATTTACCTTATAACCATTCCTTCTATCTCTGTATGTCCCTTTTATATTTCATAATAGATATACAATTCTCAAGAGTAGCAAGTATCATCTTCCCTTATAAGGGAGGTAAACAGTTTGCCCAAACTGAGTAACAAGTTTTCTTTCCCCCTGTTTACCTTTTTATGCCTTTCTTGAGACCTGCGTTTGAAGATGGAATTTTCTATTGAGTTTCTAGCATTTTTATCGGGAAGGTCTGGAAATCCCTTATTTCATTGACTGTCCATCTCCTTGCCTGAAATGTTATGCTGAGCTTTGCTGGGTAATTGATCCTTGATTGTAGTCCCGGCTTCTTTGACTTGTGAAGTATCTTATTCCAATTCCTTTGATCTTTGAATGTAGAAGCTGCACGGTCCTGTGTGATCCTGACTGTAGTTCCTCAATATTTGAAAGGTTTCTTTCTAGCTGCCTATAGTATTTTCTCCTTTACTTGATAGTTCTGGAATTTGGCAACAATATTTCTTGGTGTTTTTAGTTTGGGATTACTTTTGGGAGGTGAACAGTGGATTCTCTTGATGATTATTTTGCCTTTGAATGTAGCACTTCTGGGCAATTTTCCTTGATGATTTCTTGGAAGATATTGTCCAGACTTTTTTTCATCATGGATGTCTGGTAGGTCAATAATACTTAAATTTTCTCTCCTGGATATATTTTTTAGGTCAGTTGTTTTTCCAATTAGATATTTCACATTTTTTTTCTATCTTTTTATTCTTTAGATTCTGTTTGACTGTTTCTTGATGTCTCATAGAGTCATTGTTTCTACTTGTCCAATTCTAATTTTCATCAATTGTTTTCCTCAGTTAACTTTTGCATCTCCTTTTCCATCTGTCCAATTATTCCTTTTAAGGAATTATTTTCTCCAGTTAGTTTATGTACTTCCTTTTCCATTTGTCCAATTTTCCCAGTTAGGTTTTGTGCTTCCTTTTCCATTTGTCCACTTTTCCCAGTTGAGTTTTGTGCTTCCTTTCCCATTTGTTCAATTTTCCTTTATAAAGAGCTGCTCTCTTCAGTGAATTCTTTTTTATACTTTTAAAATCATTGGCCATTTTTTCTTCTATTTCCTTCGTCAGCTGTTCCAGGAGTGCTCTTTGTTCATGTGAGCAGTTCATAGTCCCTTCTGAAGTTTCAGATGGGAGTATAGTCTCAATACTGACTTCTTTGGTATTTGTATTTTGGTCCTTGTCCCCATAGAAAGAGTCTATGGTCTTTTCCTTCCTCCTTTGCTTCTTGCTCATGATGGTGAGGCTTTGTATGTTGTGGCTTCTGGTTATTTCAGCTAGATGCTGAAGAACCTGGTGCTGAGCTGGATGTTGTGAGAAAGCAAATGTAAATTCTGTTTGTGTTTCTCTGGATTAGCCCAGGAGCTATCTTGCTAAGTGTGGGGGAGGGGTCTGGTCATGGGAGATCTCCTCAGCTGAACTGGAGCTAAACTGAGGGCTTGATGATCGCAGGTTGCTCTATGGTTTTCCTGGTTCCCCTGGAGCACTGAGGCAGGCCTGGGGTCCCCCCTGGAGCTTTGGATCTCCTCTTGCTTGGCTGACTAAGGTGGGGCTGTCTGGGACAGTTCTACTCCTCTGCCATAGTAAGAGGAATACTCCTTAGCGATTTTCCTAGCCTCAGATGCTACAAGACTGTTTCCTCCTTCTGCTGATCCCACTGATCCAGGATTTTTCTGGGGAAATATTTTATGGTCTTTCAAGGTCAGCAAGAGGAGGAGAGAGAGCATTTACCGATCACTGGACCATTTTGACTCCTGGAATTTTGAGTACCTGACTGACAGACATTTAATCTGTGAGCTGAAAGTCTCAGGAGTAGCTGCTGCAGTATCTGGGGCTCCTTCCATGGCTCTCACTTGCTTGACTCTGCTGGACTTAAGAGTCCCTGAGCTGCTATCCCACCATGCTGCCACTTCCTCAGACTGTCCCACAGCTTTCCTGCTCAGCTGCCAAGTGGCAGGGACACTATGCTTCATGTTGCATGCTCCTTTACCCTCATGGAACAGCTTCTTTTCATCTATGTTCCAATCTGTCCTGGGCTATGAAACTGCTTCAGTCTGTCTCCCATTGGATTCTGCTTCTCCAAAATTTGGTCAGATTCTTTTTAGAGATATCTGAGAGAGTTTGAGAGCTTAGGTGAGTATTTGGCCATCTTGGTTCTGTCACATACTTCTATTTTAAAAGAAATGTTGGGTTGAATAAAAAAAAAATCTTGATTTCCCAATAGTCCCTTGCCCCAAAGTAATTCTCCCTTGTTATAAAAAGAAATAGTTAAGCAACATAACCTGACACATTGATCATAATGGACATGTATCTTATTCTGCTTCTCTAGTGTATTGGATTGGTTGATGGTACAATGGAGTAAGAATATGAGTCCAAATGTGTGACTCTAGTCAAGTTCCTTTTTTGCCTCAGTTTCCTCATCTGCAAAATAGAGGTAATTAAAAGCATCCACTTCCCAGGGTTGCAGTGAGGATGAAATAATATAATAATTATAAAGTGATTAGCACAGTGCCTGGCACAGAGTGCTGTATCAATGTTAGCCATTGTTAGTAGTTAATATCTCTCTACTGAGAAGCTATGTATTATATCAACTTCAAAAGAAAGAAAAAAAGTTTAAAAGTAGATGAAGTTGGAGGATAAGAATTTAAATTTAGAAATTGGATGGAGATTTTCCTCACCGTCATCATCACCAAGGGCAACCCTTCCCCTCTTTACTTTCCTGTCTGTTCTCTTGTCGCGTCTTTCACCAACCAATGGGAGCATGCATTTCCTTCTCTGGATCGCGATTGAAACAAGAGAATCACGATGTTATGGGGCAGTGACAATGTCGGTGTTAAATGGAGCTTCAGAATTACCCTAGGAAATTTTCTGTCATCAAGCTGGAGATTTGAGCTTTTCTAGATCTGTAAGTCTTGGATGTTTTGACTTTCCTAGGGATAATATTTAGTAATATAGTAATCATTCCTTACTGAATTAAAATCTGACAGTCACAAAATCAGGAAAAATTGAGGAAGGCATATTTGTTTCTTTGCGGGTAGAGCGTCATGATCTACAGGTGTCCTGGGAGGAGATCTACTGTGAGAAATACCTTCTTGCTTTCTACCCCAATTTCCATCCACACTCCTCCCTGATTCCTTTAATTAGTCTAACTTCCGTTTCTTACTTTTTCACATTTTTCTTTGTTCATCTGTTCAGGTTACATACTTCAAAATAATGTTAGACGAGATCCCTATGGTGCTGTATATGTAGCAAAGATGGTCATTATAGCTCTTTAGGGTTTCCCAATTGCTTTACCAGAATGTCATCTGATGGAAAGTTCTCAATAATCCTGAAGTGAGGATTCTAAAATCCTCAACCTCATTGTATACATAAGAAAACTGCCTGAATCGATCTGCTTCTGGTGAATGAACTAGTAGGAATCAAAGACTTCAAGCCAGGTCTCTCCAGCTTTCAGTCCCAGCAGTATCTCCAGAAGAACATGTTTCTCTGGAAGTTGACAAAGCAATGTTATCAGAAGTAGGAAATTCAAATATTACTGTTCCCATTTCACAGAGAAGAAAAGTGAGGCTCAGGAAATTATACAATTAATTAGTAGATATCAGAGTCAGAACTAGATTTCAGGTCTTCTAGTTCTTAGACCAGAATTCTTCCTACTATATAGTATGGCATTTTTTTATTCTTCAATTTGAGCAACTTTCAATTAATCCAATGTAAGATGATTCCATATGAATAAACATTTAATAAATGATACCTGGGCAGTTTTGGGGAAGGTTGTTATTGCTCTGGACTTATGATTTCATTAACATAGAGGTATTATTGGTATTTAATATTCTTTCACTTTTAACAAGGTGGTATATATAATTTATCAATTTAAATTAATTTTAAATTATAAATTTATAAATATATGATATATTATCAGTATATATGTATATTATAATATATAATATATTATAATGCATATATTTTGGGGGGGGCAGTATGACTTCTGGTCTTAGAGAGTTAAACATTGAGAGGTTAAGAGTCCAGCTCAGAATAGCACAGTGATTATGTAAAAGAGGTGAGATTTGACCTCTTATCTCCCTAACTGTAACACATACTTCCTAACTCTACCATGACATACAGTCTACATGGATCTATGATGTCATTGATGTTGCTGCTTCCTCCAGTAATGCAGATTCCTTTTCTTTTATGCTTACCCATTTTTTGATCCCTGTTCATTTCCTTACAATGGTTCAAAACCTGGGATACTCCCCAAATTCTGGAGACCTTCTCTCCTTTCTTTCTTATCAGGAACATATTAGTGGACCATATGGGCTTTTCATCAGTGATTCCTTACTTTTGCTGTGAACTCAGTCAAATCCTCTCTTTTGTGTCCATTTCTTTGATGGTATCTTTTATTTTGAACCTTATGTACTTCTTTATTTGTTGTGAATTATGTCCTATTCCCATCCATCATATTTCTTTCCATTGTCCCATGTGAACTACTCCTCTATAATTCTTCAGAGAGGATAGTTTTCCATGCTTCAATGTCATGTAACAACACTGGTAGAATATCATCATTAAAAGATGGGCTTTTTCAGGGAAAGGAGTTTTTCAATTTCTCAAGGCAATACAGTCTGTCAGTGATTCAATTATTAGTCATCTATCATTTATTAAGACCTACTCTGTTCTAGGCACTGTGCTAAATATTGGAAATACTGTTCTTGTTCAGTTGTTTTTCAATTGCCTCTGACTCTTTTTGACACTGTTTAGGTTTTCTTGGCAAAGATACTGGAGTGGTTTTCCATTTTCTTCTCCAGCTCATTTTACAGATGAGGAAACTGAGGCAAATAAGGTTAAGTGACTTGCCAAGGTTCACATGGCTATTAAGTGTCTGAAACTAGATTTGAACTCATGAAGAGGCTCCTTCCTGACTCCAGGTCCAACACTGTGTCCACTGTACCTAGCCACCTCACTAGAAATGGTAAGAAAGGTCAAAAACAAGAACCCATTTTCAAGAAGCTCAGTCTAATGGTGGAGATAACATTTAAGGAATTATATAGGATAAATGGAGATAATTAGCAGAGCACTGCAATTAAGGTGAACACGTAATAGCTTATTGAAGAATGTAGAATTTTAGGAGGGGCTTGAAGGAATCCAAAGAAATACTTGTATTTAATTCTGAACTCAACTAATTTTCCATTTTCAGTGTTTGTTGATGGATTTGACAGATGAGCTCTTTATATACTGTCCATCTCACTACATACTGTAATCTAGAAAATAGGAAGTTCTTATCCACTTGATGTTCCCTGTGTGGATGCTTAGGGCAAACTCATCTGACTGATTATGGATTTCATGCCAGAGATGTTGCAAGGTTTTGAAGCTTAATTAAGCCAGTAAAATTTTACCTGAAAACATAGACTACATTACCATCTATAAAAAATACATTATTAACTTTCATTCTGCACTTGTGCTTTTCATTGTAGTGACAAATGTTTCTGGTAAACATATATTTCTCCATTTCATGTCTTTAAAATTAAGTAGTTGCTGAAGAATGCTATCTTAGTTGCTATGACTATTAAGTAACCTTGGATGATTTTGATATGATCATGGGAATTGGCTTGTTGGAAGAGAGATCAAAAACTTTTTTTGTAATGATCTATAAGTAGTAAGCACAATGGAACCTTATGTTCTCTACATCTTTCTGTTAATTCTGTGATAATAAAAGTAAGTAAGATCGTTTGAAAAAAGGAAATGGTATTCTTCTTACTCATGTCTTCTTCAAGGATGCCCACGAAAGATATTTGTGTTATTTTCCTAGAGTTTTATATAAGTAAGAAAATTGTCATGTAGGTTAGTAATCACTGACATTATTTTAGTCACAGGTCACTTTTTCCTTTTTCATGTTAAAAATGTGCAAAATTGTTTTAATGTTTTGCTATTTTTCCCTATCATATACCTTGCGAATAGATACCTCAAAGTCCTCATGGTTGTCTTGCCAAGCCAACTATCTCTTTTGCTGTGTGTAATCTCCTCTATGTATGCTTGGTCTAATTCAATATATTTGCCCTCCATTGTGAGCTTAATAAATTCATCTAGAATCTGTTCTATCTTCATTCATTTATTGTCCCTCCTGCCTTCAATGCCTCGAAGATGGCTGGTCTAAGTTGGATGTTTTTCCATGCTTTCTGAAAACTGTTTTTGCTTTCCATTGCCTTTTTTGTTTTATGAGGTTATACTACTCATCTTCCATCATACTTGCAAGATTTTTCAAATGAGTTTGTTATAAATGGGTGTTGCTCTTGACTTTCAAAATCCTCAGCTTGGCAAACTAGCGTTTGCTGTCTGAGGTGCTTTTGAAGTTCTTATTGTTACAATCGATTTACAGGAGTCAAATTTCTGTAAGGAATTGTTATAATCAGAATCTATGTTCTTTCTTCCATCTCCATCCCATTTTTATTGCCAATAATTTGTTTCAGTAGATTAGTCTGGAGTTTAAATGTCACTCCATATCTTTTCCCCCCTCATTTTTATTTCTACTAGTTTCATACTAACCTTGATCTTCGCTCTAGCCAGTTGATGGGAATGATTGTACATTCTCACGTCAGGAACAAGTTGTTTCCTTCCCATAAAAATGTAATCAATTTCATTTGGTGATGTTATTTCAGTTTTCTCCAATAGATAATAAACCGACACATTGCCCTAAAAATTTCCTAGGTAGGAAAAGGTGTCTTCTCTGCTGTTTGTGTGACAGTGGAATGAATTTCAATGACCATATTTCCTGCAGTGGATTATTATGTCTATCATGAATGTATTTATAAAATATACAATCTTCTTTTTGGCCTCTGTGGCTCAAATCTCTAATCTATCCCCTACACATCTCACAAAGAGATATTCCTAAGTCATACTTTGACCATGTGTCTCCCCTGTTCAGTAAGCTATAGTGTGTCCCTACTACCTTTAGGATAATATAAAAACTCCCATATGTGACATTTAAAACTCTTCACAATCTGGCTCCAGGCTACCTATCCAGGCTTATCATAATTAGCACATTTGGTATTCCTTATGTACAGTATTCCATCTCCCAACTCTGTGGATTTGTGTAGACCACCTACTATGCCTGGAATTGACTCTATCCTTATTTCTGTCTATTAGAATACCTAACTTCCTTCAGAGTTTGGTTCAAATGCCATATCCTATGTTATACCTTTTCTGGTTTTCATAGTTGCGAGAGCTTTGTCCCTTGAAATTTCATTATATTCCCTTTTTTATATGTAATGCTTGCTACTCTAGCTCCCATGTACCTGGAAGACAAGGTATGTTATATCTCTCCCCCTATCCCTAGTGTTCTCCTGTACCCTTTAGGGCATTCGGGATTTTTAGATTCACTGCTTTTGGCTCTAATTCCCACTTATGGTATTCCTTAAATTGTAATAGAGAAGAAACTCCTATTCCCTGGTTCCATTTAATTAGGTTATCTTCTACAAAAAAAAAAATTTACTTCAAAATGTATAATCATATAAATATATTAACTTTCTCTCTCTCCTTCTCTCAGGTAGGAGACAATTTTCCTGCCACTTTGTACTTTTCATGAGAGGGGAAGTGGCTTGGTTTCATATCTTACCTTTTTTCTAGAGTATAGTTCAAGTTCCAAGTCCAAAATCCTCTTTGGGTTTGAGTCCCAGGCACCTTAGCTTTTCAGGGATTCCTTATCAAACAGTCTGCAAAATTCGACCTAGAACTAGGCTGAACTAATTCGAACCATTCAGTACAATCCTAATCCTCATTTTTTCTTGTCTTTTAATATTTTCTACTATAGATGAGGAGACTGAATCTCAAACAGGTTGAGTGAAGAGTTGATATTTGAAGTCAAGTCGTCTGACACAAAATCTAGCATTCTTGACAATAGAATAGTTTGGCATAGCCTTTCCTTGAGAAGCCCCTTCTTTTAGATCAGGAAACTTAAAAAGAGCAATGGAATAAACGGGGACATAGGAAGTGTCTCCTAGAATAACTTAAACCCGAGCAAACTTTAAAACTCCTTCTTCTCTATTTCTAGGTGGGGCCAATGTGAAATAAAGGTTATTGTTGTATCAACAATATATAGTAATGGCAGTTGTATACAACTGACCTGTTCATAGGTTTGCTACTGTCAAACACTAAATTATGGGTTAGGAGATTTTGCTCTTCATGCTAAGTAGGAGAACACATATCTATGTTTGATAAATTAAATGACAATTTTCTTCATTTAGAGAGATTTTTCATGTGGTTATTCAAAACCTTTTTTTTGTTAGAATCAGCAAATATTCATAAAAAGGGGATTTTTTTGAGTAAAAAAGAACTAATAACTTTTTTGTGCAAAATGCAGAGATCACATTCTCATTATTTTAAAATCTTCTTTGCAAATTTTAATTGAATTGAATTAACTAAATTATAATCTTCAGACTTTCAACAGCATGCTTCAGATAAAATTAGCACAAAGGATGAAGTATACTTTCTAACTTTCACCTTTATGTGAAATAATAAAAAGCTGAATTTATAACCCATCTTCTGGTGTGCTCACATCAAATTCACTTCTAATTAGAATTCAAAGGTAAATATGTGAAGCTTAATTCAGGATGAAAACGAGGAAATCTTTGGCAAAATTAAATGTCTCCCTTGTAGACTAATGAATTTGCCATGTGATTAGATTTTTAACCATAATTGAACAGGATATAACATATACAATATCTATTTATAGACTGACTTTCAAGCATGCATCCCAAGGTAAATCATATAAACATAATTAAAATGAGTATTACCCTGAGCACACATTAGAAAATTAAAATCTATTACATTTGATTTAAAAGTTGTTAAAGATTCAAAGTCCCCCATATCCCTGGAGAGGAAATTCCATAGATATAAATCTAAGGAAATAAATACAGGGAATAGCGATCTGATTTTATAAACTTTCAAAATAAAGCTGCCAAATAAATTTGAAGGCTGATTGGAAGTTAGTCCATGCAAAGTCATAAAATGCTTTTTGACTCCAATAACTAATCAAAGTAGCAGTTAACCTATCAAGAAGAATGAACTCTACATCAGTTTGTAGAAAGCAACAAAAAAGGCATTACTATGTCTTTGGTGGGAGGCTTAATACAGGCAAGCCACTAAGCCAATATTTTAAAGATTAATTTATGCTGCTGTATCATATGGTTTGGGTTTTTTTTTTGAAATTGGGAACTCCCTCCAAGGAATTTCCTTCATCAATGTAGATGAGTCTTGGAGTTATCTAGGAAGTTCAGTGACTTGCCCAGAGTCACACTTAGCCAGATTTGAACTCAGTCTTTCTGCATCCAAATCTGTGACTACCACTACATTGCCTGACTGGTCTAGATTTCTAGAGTGCTTCTGGGAAGGTTATATAAACAGATAGCAGGGAACTACATTACTTGGGAAAGCACTGTGTAATGGTATTTTGTATTGTTTGGGGCGCTTCTGCTTATCAAGTATCATAATGCATATATGATCCAAAAAGAGTTTTTCAACCCATAGGGTTGGAAATGTGAAAGACTTGCACGTACACACATGTGTGTATACATCACATATATGTATGTATACATACATGTACACACATATAAGCAATTACAATGGCTCTTTCTGAGTTGAAGATGGGCAATGAAAGCCTGGAGTAGCTCTATATCTGACATTAGAAGCTCATATTGTAAATCAATACATATTTTGAAGTTGAAAAGTGTAAAGTGGGACTGATATGGCCTTTGACAATGATATATTACCGTGGATTAACAGCATTGTAGGATCATGGATTTAGAAATGGAAGAAATCCTAGATCTAATCCAATGCTTTATCTGATAAATGAGGAAACCAAAGTCCTGAAAGACTGTGATTTGCCTAGCATCATATAACCAGTAAATATTTGAGTTCAGATTTGAGAGCAGGTCCTCCTGATCTCAAGTCCAGTGCCTTACCCACTGTTCCATGCGGCATCCCAGAGAGAAAGGAGAGGACTGCTGATGTGTCAGGGTAGAGAGCTTAGATATCTCCTCCAGAGATATCAGACTCCCCACATGCCGTCTAGGAGTGCTGCTGAACCAGATTATGTAATTGGGAAATATTTAACAAAGAAAATAAAAAAATTCAATAAAACATATATAATGAAATAAGTTGTTTTTGAAAAATTTTTATTTTTCTAAATTATGGAATAAAGCAAACATTTCCATAACATAATAAAAAAGATGAACATGAAACTGCAAATCCATTATGTACAACTTCCTATTCCTTTTAAACATATAATAAAGTTATCATGTAGTATTTTTCTAAGTCAATATAGACCCTGCAAGGATGCTTATGCACAGTTTAGTGCCCCCTGTTTCTGTTTGAGTCGGCATTGCTCTAGTCCAAACTTACCCTTCATGGATGAGGAAACTGAGTCTGAGAGTTTAAGTGACATGTCCAAAGTCACCCAGATAAGGAGTAAAGCCAGCATTCAAACATAGGTCCTCTAACTTCAAATCCAACACTATTTTCACTAATCTATAGTAGTATCTCAACAGCATTAGTACTTTCTTATGAGGCAATATGATAATCATGTTATCCTCCAACTCTAACCTCTAAAATTTGTAAGGAATAAGGAAAAGGCTTCCAAGAATAGCCATAAATTTGATGAAAAGATCTAGTCATCATTAAATGGGGGAAAAGTAAAAGGAATTGAGATAATCCAATTTATAGAAGAGAAAGTTAAATATATTAAGGTTTATCATACAAAGGATGAAGAACATCTGTTTTCTTTGTTTATTGAGGAAAACACAGGAGGAAATGAGTTTAAGCCACAGGCTGAAGAATTTAAATTAGTTACAAAGAAGAATTTCCTGAAGATGCGAGTTGCTAATCTCAGAAGGAGTTGTAATCCTCTTTGGTGTCCTTCAAAATAGATGTCTCATTAGCCTGGGATGTTGCAGATATAGACCTTCCTGAATTTAGAACAGCGTGCTAGGTGACATTTGATTGACACTTACTTTATAATTCTGTGATTATTAAAATTTCCACATTGGTAGAATAAAACATTATTGGAAAGAACCCTGGAGAATAAAATTATTTTAAGATTATTTTTCTTTTTTAAAATTATTGACATCTTTTATATTACCTTCATTCCCAAATATATTCCTTCTCTGTCCCTTACCTAGTAAGCCATGTAACAAAAAAAAAAATCATAATAAAAAAAAAAGAGAAGACACAAGTGGCTCAGTAAAACTAGCCAATGCATCAATGGATTCTAAAAGAATTTGCAGTATACTACACCCATAATCCTCTACCTCTGGAAAGAAGGGAGAGTGGTACATTTTTTCATCTCTTCTTTGTAAATAAGTTTGACATTGCAATTACACATTGTTCTTTTTAATTTTGTGATTGTTGCTGTTATTTCCATTTGCAAAGTTGTAGTTATTTTGCATATTATTTTCCTGGTCCTGTTAATTTCATGACATCAGTTCTTCAAATTCTTCTGTGAACTCTTCATATTAAGGTTTCTTAGAGAACCATAACGATCCAATAACATTCCAAAGCTCCATGAACTGGATATTCATGCCCTTCTGCAGCCCCTCCAATATTGACTAGTTAGTTTTCTGAGTGTAAGTGGAAACTTCAGAGTGATGATTTTTTAATTTCTCATTCTATTAGTAATTCAGAAAATTTTTTCACAAGATTCTTAACAATGTACGATTCTTTGGTGAATGGTTGGTTCTAATTCTGTTGGCTACTTCTCTAATGAAGTGTGGTTCTTAGCCTTACATATTTTTGTTCATTTCTTATATATCTTGTATATCTGACTCATCAGAGATAATTGATACAACCATTCTCTCCCAATTAACAGCTTTATTTCCTAGCCTAGTTGCATTAATTTCTTTAATGAAAAAAATCTCATCAATTTCATGTAATTGAAATTAGCCATTTTATCTTTAATGGGCACCTTCATCCCTTGTATGGTTAAGGTCACTTCTTTCCCTCAGCAAAAGGTATGAAAAAATTTGATCTTGTTTCCTTTCTTTTTTGTTTTTATGGTGTGTCCTTTAATATTCAATGTTATAATGGTATTATGGTAGGTTGTAGGTAAGATGTTCTAAAATTAATTATTATCAATTTACTTTTCAGTTTTTCTGTCAGGTCTTGTCAAACAGAGAGTTAATTTAAGTATTTTCTGTTTTTGTTTCTTGGTTCTTTTGCTAGTGCTAGTGTTAACAGGCTAGTGGCTTTTTCTGATTCTTTCTTAGTTATTCTGTTTTACTGATATACTTTTCTGTTTTTCAGGTGATACCGAGTAATTTTTATTATTACTGCTTTACAGGGCAATTTAAGGTACTCCCATTTTATTTAAGCTGCTTTTTGTTTCTTAAAAGAGTTTTTCTTTTTGCATTTATATTTATATATCTTATATATGTCTTAGTAGACTGTTTCCCAGTCAATTTGTAATTGTTTTGAGTGGGATTCCCCTTTTTATTATTTTTTGTTGAATTTTGCCATGCCTCTGCAGAAATGCCATTCATTTTTGTGAATTTATTTGGTATCTTCCTATTTTACTTCAGATGATCTTTATGTAGACCTGGGGACTCAGCAGTTAAGGTCAACAAGATGGAAGATAGAAGTCTAAGGATCATGATACTGATGACTGATTTTTTTTACATACTCTAGTGTTGAGTCTGACTCTGATGGAAAACTATCAAGTAATAAGTGTTGTGACTGGGATGGAGGAAAAAGAGGATGGAAAGAAGGAGAGGAGAGGGAAGGAGAGGAGAATATAGGAGAGAATAGAGGTGAGGAAAAGAGGGTAGGGGAAAGGGAAGAAAGGAAGAAAAAGAGAGATCTCCACATTTTTTAAGCACTTACTATGGACTAATTATAATATTAAACAGCAGGGATAAAAATACAAGAAAGGAAGATGGTCCCTACCCTCAGGGATCTTACATTGTCTGGAAAGAGGAGTTAGAAACAAGAGGGAGCATGGCTGGTGACATCTACTAGTCTGATGCTCTCATCTAACAAATGAATCACAGAAAAGTCAGACTTGATCCAGAAAGGTCATGCAATAAGCTATTAGAAGATTAAGGGGTAGAACCCTAAGCTCTCTTTTGTGTAGTGAAGAAAGAACATTGTACTTAAAGTAAAGAGGACCTGAGTTCAAATCCTGCCTAAGACAAAAGCCATGTGACATTGAGCATATCAATTAATCTCCCTGGGCTTCACTTTACCCGTTGGTAAAATGAAGATAACAGGACCTAGTTACAGGGGTATTTAAGTGAATGAAAAGGCATAGTGTGTCAAGCACTTTGCAATCAAAGTGCCAAAGAAGGATGAGTTGATTATCCTCCTACTACTGAGGATGACAACTCCCACTCCACTGTCCAGTAAATGTCACTGGGAACAGGAAGGTCTAGGGACATAGTTCGTTTAGGAAATTAAAGTGAGTCTGATATTGCGTTCTTGGAATATCAGTAGGTGGATCAAAAAATTCATTGTTGTACAGAATACATGAGAAACCATAGTTAAAATCGCTGTGGGATTATCTAGCCCAGGGGTGGGGAACCTGTGATCACGTGGCCATCTAGGTACTCAAGTTGAGCCCTTTGACTGCACTCAAACTTCACCCTTAATAAAAGGATTTGTTCTGTATATCTTGGACTCAGTCAAAAGGCACCCAAGGACCTAGAAGGCCACATGTGGTCTTGAGGCCACAGGTTCCCCACCCCTGATCTAGCCTAATTCTCTCTACCTGGACTTCTACTCCTTTAGCCAGTCTTTATTAGAAGCGGCTACAAAGTCAGAACTTTGGTCAGAGGTACAATCATTTAGGATTGGGGCAATGCTTGTGTTCATCCTCATCACCCAGGATCTTACCCATAGACTTTGAGCCAGAGCTGGGATGACATACTTACATGGGTTCTAGATGATGGATGATGCTATCAAGCTTTCCCAGTCACCAATGGAGTGAAGCAGGGTTATGTTTCTGATCTCATGCTTTTTAGTACAATGTTTTCAGTGATGTTGTCAGACTCCTTTAATAAGGATGAAAACAGCCTGAAGATTAGCTGTTTAACTTGAAAAGTCTACAAGAGATGGTGTGTGACTTTCTGGAACTGAGATGTAACAAAGTATGGATCAGTTCTTTGCTTTGTACTGATTTTGGCTTGACAACACCAAAAAGCAGAGATTCTCCACCAGCCAACACCATACCATTCATACATAGAACCATGGGTTAAAGCAAATGGAGAAATTTTGAATGCTGTAGATAAGTTCATTTACCTTGGCAGGATACTTTCCATGGATGTACACAAAGGTGGTGAGCTTGATGCATGCCTAGCCATAGCTAGCTCAATGTTTGGAAACTCTAAAGGAAAGGGTGCAAGAGAAAAAGTATTAAACTGACTACCAGGCTGAAGGTCTACAGAGCTGTTGTGCTGACCTCGTTGTTGTATGCCTGTGAAATTTGGACAGTCTACCAGAGCCAGGGCACGAAACTGAATCATTTCCTTCTAAATTGTGCTAGGAACATTCTGAAGATCACCTGGCAAGATAAGGTACCAGGCACTGAGGTCCCTTCTTGAGCTGAACTGCCAAGTACTCAAATTCCACCACAGATAGCTACTCTGATGGTCTGGCCGCCTTGTTAGAATACCAAATGTACGTTTGTTTAAAAGACTATTGTATGGAGAACTCAGACAAGTCAAGTGCTTACACAGAGATCAGATGAAACAATATAAGAACATTCTCAACATCTCTCTGAAGAACAAGATGGCCCAGCATGGTGTCTTTGCATCAAAGGAAACACTGGGCTCTATGGGGAAAGCAGAATTGCAGGAGCTCAAAAGAATTGTGAAATGTGAAATTTAGAGACATCTCCACTCCAGATGTTCATGTGGACTCTTTGTGCCTAATTGTGGTAGGACTTTCCAAGCTTGTATTGGCTAATCAGCCATGGTCAGATGCACTGTGCCTTGACCCCAACATTTTGTCATTTTGGTCCTCTTTGAGAGCAAAGGACAGCAACCACCTCCACCTCACCACCATCTCCAGTGAGATCTCTGGTGTGTGTGTGTGTTTCTGTGTGTCTGTGTGTCTGTGAGACAGAGAGAGAGAGAGAGAGAGAGAGAGAGAGAGAGAGAGAGAGAGAGAGAGAGAGAGAGAGAGAGAGATACCGAAGGACAGAGACAGAGAGGAAGAGTGTGTGTGAGAGATAGACAGAGATTGAGAGATGCAGAGAGAGATAGAGAGAGATATGGAGAGCAGAGGGAATCTACAAATACATCTCTCTGGGTATGCTTTAGTTCAATTTTTATAGTTTGAGCTGCATGAGTTTGTTGTCCACTTAAAGGGTTTCAAAAGCCCATTGGCATTGGTGGCATGCCTGCTATGGGGAAGCATTCTTGACATCTGAAGACTCTTTTACCACCTGCCTTGACTTATAATACCTGCTTAAAGTATTAAAAAGGCAAAAAAAACCCAAGAGCATGGAAGCCCCATAAGAAATAACACTTTAAAGCTAAAAGTCAGAGCAAGGAGGATCCCAAATTGAAAGCAAGCATTTTTCTAATACTTTTTTTTTTAATTTGAAATAAGATTTGAGATGATAATGTTAATGCAAGTGCTTTTAAATCCCAGAATGAAATTCGACTGCATTCTCTTATGTATTCCTAGGGAAGACGGGGGAGAAAAAGTCTTTTGTTAGACCTTGCTCAGTCCGTCTTAAAGCTCTTTTTCAGTCAAAGTACAGCTTCTCATTAAGGGAAAAATGATTATTAACATCCTCATTTTGCTTCCTCTCGTGAATTATTTGCATTCCAAAATGTGCATGGCATTAGTTTCAGGGTAAATGCAAATATGACAGCGGGATTTCTCACCAAGCTCTTTTTTATTATTAGCTCTTTTTATGTACTTCCATTTATTATTCCCTCATCATTTTTCACATTGTATTAAAATGTTAGATTTCTTAAAATAATAATATTTCTTTCATTCGGTAATTGTCTCAGCCCCGTCTACAACGGTCTACATCACAGAGCTTCCATCTATAATTTGGAGCGGCTTAGAGAGATTGTTGGCCCCACTTAGGGGAGGCCCAGGAATTAGCTATCTCGGTAAGCGAATCCCCTCTCCCCCACCGAGAATGTGATTACTCCAGGTGAGGTTCATGGGATTGGGAGAGAGGGCAGAAGTGAGGGAAAATCTGCCGCTGTGCCTGCCTGGGGTATATTTACTGTCTGGGCCTTGAAGATAAATTAAGTTTTTTTTTTCCTCCCTCCTCTTTTTCAGCTTTGTGCCGAATCTGTCCCTGTTGCATCTTAAGTACAAATACTCACAGGAGCACTTCCTCCTAATATCCTGAAATTATTTCATCAGAAATGGTTGGGTCATTGGTCAGACCAACTTTGGTTCAAGAAGGAAGGAATGAGATTGGAGGCTAAGCATTGGCCATCCCAGAGTGGGCTCTGCTCGGTTTGAACCCAAACTGATAATCAGTGGTAAATTTTCCGCCAGGGTCTTGCTTGATAAACTGATTATAATTACTCTGTTTTTTCCCTGGTCATATTAAAAAAAAAGGTAATAGATCTGACTAATAAAGGCAAACTAATAAAATCATTGGATCATTTTGATTCACTACACTTCAGCATTTCCAGCTTCCCTGTTGACTCACAAATTGCTGCTGTCAGATTCTTGTACATTTGTGACTTGGGGGAATGACTTACTTTGCCCCCTCTCTTCCCTTCTTACTGTCCATCATTTCAGGACCCCCTCTAAGAAGCTAGGGGACTAAGGAAAACTCTAGGGATGCTGTCCAATGGATCAGTTGATTGAGATTGTTTTTTTAAATGAAATGCTAGGGAGCGCTTACATATTTTGATTAGATTTTATATTGGCAATACTTTGTTACCAACTACAGTACATGGTAATTATTTCTCATAAATATACTGGGAGATGTGTGGTATCTTTTATTTTACAGAATACACAAAAGGAATATATTAACTTAGCTCAGAGCTGGTAGGTGGTAAGTGGGGTAAGGGAGGGGTAAAAGGAGTGGATGAGAGAGTCGGAGATAAAGTGCCAGGATGGAGAAGAATCTGTTTCCGCTTGGTAGTCACCTGCAAGTTTCACTGGTGGCAGTAGAGTGTGGCAGAGGCCCAGCTCTGGGCTAATGGTGAGACATCAGTTCTGAACTATAAGGGGAGGAACTGGTTTGGAGGACTGTTTGGAGGACCAAAGAAAAATAACATGGCATCTGTTTGACCCTAGAGAAATGGAACAAATTCAAATGCCTGCTCTCATAAATTGGTATTATCCAACACCATTGCTTAAAGTGAAAAGTAAACTGGAAAAAACAAAACAAAACAACAAAACTTCCTAGCTGGGCATCTTCAGACTCAAAAATGTGGATTTGTTCTGAGTTAGGCTGAAGGGGATAGGCAAAAGGAAGGAATCAGATAAAGAACTCCATGGGTAATCTGAATGGATTTTGGTAAGGTAAGACCATCCACCCACCCCCACCCCAGCCAATTCCAACTTAGCAAATACCACCTTGAGTCCAGAGTTCCTTTGTCTCGTTACTGACTAAAAAATACTTGAAGAAACTTATCGTTGGAGTACTATGCAGTTAAAGGGACATCATTATTTTGGGAAACATTTGTTAAGGGTCACAGAATCTCAAAGTTGGCAGGGGTAGAATAAGTCACCTATTTTTTCAGTCATTTTTTCTTTGTGTCCTACTCTGCTCAACCCCATTTAGGATTTTCTTGGTAGAGATACTGGAGTGATTTGCCATTTCCTTCTCCAGCTCATTTTACAGATGAGGAAACTGAGGTAAGCAGAGTGAAGTGACTTGCCCAGGGTTACTCAACTTGTTAGCATTTTAGGCCAGATTTCGACTCAGAAAGATGAGTCTTGACTCCAGGCCCAAAGCTGTATCCTCTGAGACGCCTAAAGCCATCTGGTCCAATCCATTTTCACCTAGTATAACAGCAGGCTGAGGTTTGTATAATCAAGACAAACAAATATAGATCTCGTGGCTGTCATGCTAGAGACTCAGAAGTGTTGGAGCATAAAGTCACTAATAGCAAACAGACTTGAGTTTGAATCTGAACTGTACTCCTTCCCAACTGAGGAACTTTGGGAAAATCACTTAAATTCTCAGAGGATGTTTCTTCATCTGAAAAAATAAGAGGGTGCGACCAACTGAATACTACAATTCCTTCCAGCTTCAAATCCTATGAACATAGTATGGGACACATAACCATTAAGTAACTGGAGTTGTGCTCTTCCATCTTGGACCCAAGCACTCCCAAAGGATAACACCTAAGGAAAAACCTAAAGGTGGTTAAGGCCTTGTAAATATAGCCCCAGTTTCCAGGAAGATTAAAAGGTAAATTGGAAGGCATCAACATAAGTAGATTAAAGGATATGGAGACATATGTAAATATCAACAGATAGGCATATGAAACAAAATATTTACATTATGTATAACTGTGTCTAACTTTGCCCTAAATCCCTCTCTGGCTCCTGTTTATATTTCCAGCCTTATTCACATGATTCCCTTCCACAACTTCTATTCCAGCCAAAACTGATTAGAAGTTACTCTTTTATGGTAACCAATCGATCAACTGATCAATAAACATTTTTTAAGAGCCTACTATGTGCCAGGCACTGTGCTAAGCTCTGGTGATACAAAAAGATGCAAATGACAAAGGAAAAGAAAGTTGTACAGAATAGATTTGCAATTTTGTGTGCAGTCATCTTGTTATGGAAATTTGCAATTTTGTGTGCAGTCATCTTGTTATAGAAATGCTTGTTTTATTCCACAAGTTAAAAATGAAACAAATAAATGTGAAAAGAAAGGCTTTCCATGACCTTAAGGAACTCATACCTTTGTGTACCTGTATGTACTATCTCCCAGTCCTGGAATCCACTCCTTTATATCTCAAAGTTCTCTTTAACAGTCAACTCAAATATTGCTTCTGCCATAAAACAAGCCTGTTTCTCTTCCAACCCCTCACTGAAGTGTGCTCCCCAGGGATGTGCTGACAAATGTTTAACAAGCAAATCTCTGGGGGGAAAAAAGTCCCATTGGATACATTTCTAAATTTAACTTGCATTATTCACATCTTTTTCAACTTTTTAAAGTCTAGACAATCAACAAAACACTAACTCAAGTCCTGATTCATAGCATTTTCCAGTGTCTGAGGAGGCAAATTCTCATACTGAAAATTTAACTATTGCCTCTTGGGAAAGGCAGCTGGGTCCAACATATTGCTGGTTCTCCCCTTCCTCAAATTCCCTTAGATCACCTTGTCTAGACAGTCCTTTCCCCAAACCCATTAGATCTTTGTCTATGTTCATGTTACATCCTTCCTCACCCCCACCTCCCACTGAGACATTTTCCATTTTTCTATTCCCAACATGATTTCAATGTGCTTTCTCAATCAATAACTGTTGTTATAAATTAAGTTTGTAATTATCAAAGGAGCCATGAAACAGGGTGTGAATGTTTACTAAAAGCTCTGTCTACCTTTAGGGAGGATGTCCTGTACTCTTGTGGAAAGTCCAAATGGTTGTGGGATCCTGAGTTGAAATGTCCTGCTTTTGGATGACAATAATCAACAAAGCTAAATCCCCATCCTCAAGGAGTTTACATTCTAATGAAGGAAATCAATACATCCAAAAAGAGCTACAAAGGGGGTGAGAGGAATTATCCCACAAAGAAGAATGTGTGTGTGTGTGTGTGTGTGTATGTGTTAGAGAAAGAGAGCAGCTGGGTGGCACAATGAATGACATATCCTAGCTGTGTGACCTTGACAAAGTCACTTAACCCTATTTGCCTCAGTTTCCTTATCTGTAAAATTAGTTGGAGAAGAAAATGGCAAGACACTTCAGTATCTCTGCCAAGAAAACTCCAAATGGAGCCATGAAGAGTCTAACACAACTGAAAAATTACAGAACAGACATAGATAGGGATGACACCTCAGAGACCGTTTAGTCCAGACCCTCATTTTACAAAAGAAGAAACCCATAAAAGTTAAATGATTTTCCCAAGATCACACAGCTACTGATTAGCAGAGACATGGTTCAAACCCAGGTCCTCTGAGTGCACTTTTAATACTTTTGCTGCTATACTAAGCTGAGCTTGAATTCTAATGATGGCCCTGCCTCTTAACACCTTTTTTGAACCTTGGGTAAATAATGTATTCTCTGTCATCTCTGAGATGAGCTGCTTGGAATAGGTAGCCTGTAATGTCCTTTCTACTTATACATTCTTTGATCCTACAAGCTCCTCAATGAGGTCAGTTGTCACACACAATAATAATGACAACCACCATTTATGTAGCATTTTAAGGTTTTCAAAACGCTTTGCAAACACCTCATTTGATCCTCCTAACAACCCTGTGGGGCAGGTATTTTTATACCCCCTTTTGCAGATGGAGAAACAGAGGCAAACAGAAACTAAGTGACTTTCCTGGAGTCATACCACCGTCTGGCAATCAACATGGGGGAAAATTATCTGTTGAATGATACATATTGTCGAGATTATGACATGCTTTTGGGTAGCAGTCCATTGAGATATTCTATCAAAATAAGGCAAAACAGGTAGAACATTCATGGGCTGGTAAGAGTCTCAGAAGAAGGCCTCCCATGTAAATACTGAGCAGTTTCTGTGAAAAGCAATATATTAGCTAATCCTCAGGCATTTATTTAGTATTTACACTGTACTAGATGTTATATAAGGTATTCAAGGAAGACTAGCACCTCTGATGCAAGGGCTTGCTGCACCCTTTCCAAGGCTGTTCATCCACTTTTGGGGTCTACCTGGCACTCAACTCTCACCTGTGGCTTCAAGAAGCTGTAGCATGTGCAGCGGATACACCCTAGTAAACCACCTCAGCAGATGGGCTAAATCAGGTTGAGGTTAACAGATTGAGTGAATTAGGGGGCTAGCTATCCTAAGCATGTGAAGGGGTCTCCTGAAGAAATGAGAGATTGAGAACAATTTGTTCTATTGGCCATGGAGGCAGCTGAAACAGGAGCTGTGTGGAGTGCTTAGAGCTTGGAAGACACCATGGTCATCCACTGAATCCTGAGCCATCGCTGGTCATCTTGACTATGGTCTTGTCACTGGACTCTTATGATTCTAGAAAAGAGAGTGAAACTGACAACTTTGTGCAACTCTGCCTCTCTGAACTGCAATTCATGAACAAGTCAAAATATCACTCCGTGACACCGTTGGCACTCTTCGAAAACAAATAACAACACTGTACTAGGTGCTGGGGATAGAAAGACAAAAATGAAAGTGTCCCTGCTCTCAGCAAGCTCACTTATGATCAGGGAAACATATATACATATAAATACGTATAAATAAACATTAGGAATTCTCCATGGAGGAAAGTGTGAGAAGCATTAGGCTGCCCAAGTTATCAATTGCACTCACCACTGAAGGAAGAGATCATCGATGAGATCATGGAGCCATCATGGTTATTATTTATGTATAATTCTCAGTGCAACGCTTAGAATACAAAATCTGAGATGTGAAAATGGTATAGATCAGAAATGTCTGATCATGATAAAGAAATCACCATTTCAATCCCAGTTCAAAGCTGCTTCTGCCTCCCTTCTGCGATTCATTTCCATCTATTTTATATCTTGTATCTAGGTACATTAACCACTAGAATGTAAACTCCTTGAGGAGAAGGGCTGTTTTGATCTTTCTTTGTTTAATAGAGAAACGAACCAATGAGAACCAAGGTCTAGAGTAAGTATAATAGTGCCTGCCTTGTAGCAAGCCATCGGCAAGGTTGTTGAGTCTACTTCTTGGCATCTGTATTTTGGAAGAGGTCCATTCTCCTTCTTAAGGATAAATGTTGGTTTCCTCTGACTGTTGCTGTCTTACTGTGTGGTGATTACTAAACCATAACTGACAATGTATATGGGAACTTTTACTTTCTTCTCTGTTGACTTTTCAAGGGAAGAACTGCTATAAGTATTTGAGAGTGGGGAGGAGTTGTCTCATTGGATTCCTTATATCCCTTCTCTTCTCTGATGCTTCCACCATTCTTGTCCAGGCTCTCATCCCCTCACTCCTTATTAAAGTCTAGTGGTAGGACTCTGGAGGAGACAGTGAGGCTGATGACTTTGTACAGCTCAGTCTCATTTATATCCAATTCATGCTCAAATCAGGACATCATCCTCCTGATGTCACTGATCCTTTTTGGGAACAGAGGATGAACACCACCACCAGTATCTTATTCCTGGATTATTGTAGCAGCCTTCTAGTGGGCCTGCCTGCCTCAAGTTTCTCCCCACTCCAATCTATCCTCCATTCAACCAATAAAGTGATTTTTCTAAAGTGCAAGTCTGATCATGTCATTCCTTATTCAGTAAACTCTGATGACTTCCTATTGCCTCGAAGAGCAAATACAAAATGCTCTATTTGGCATTCAAAGTCCTGCATAACCTCACTCTTCTCCTACCATTGCAATCTTTCCTCCCTGGCATGTACTTTTTGATCCAGTGATACTGGTCTCTTTGCTGTTCCACAAATAAAACACTCCTCCTCTTGGCTCCAGGCCTTTTCTCTGATTGCCTCCCATTCCTGGAATATTTTTCCTCCTCTGCCCCAACTTCTGACTTCTCAAATTCTACCTTCTACAGGAAGCTTTCCCTGACCCTTCTTAATTCCAGTGCCTTCCTCTCTATTAATTATTTTCTATTTACCCTGCATATAACTTGCTTTATGTATTTGTTTCCATGTTGTCTCCCCATGAGATTGTAACCTGCTTGATGACAGGGTGGTCTTTTGTCTTTTTTTGTATCCTCAGCACTTAGCACAGTGCCTGGAACCTAATAAATGTTTATTGATTGATTAAGTATCTGATTTCCACAATTGGCCACCGTGTGTCTGTGAACACATGGCACCTCTGTTCCCATCCTGGAGAACAGGGCAGTAATAATTCAGCCTTGAAAAGCAATCTTCTTTACCCAGCCCACCCAGGCAACAGAGCAACTGACCCATCAGCTATGAAACAACCCAAAAGTAACTTGGTTGCTGTGGTTTTCTGTCTTTTGTTCTTAGAGAGGATCATGACATCAAGAAGGAGATGACACGACTTGCAAGTGAACTGGATTTAAGTGAGGCAGGACTGTGCGTAGTCACCAACCTCACTCCCTCCTCTGGGTTCAGTGGCAAGGTATAGATCAGGATGATTGGAGATAGCCCCAGACTGGGGAAAGAGAGGAAGGGATTGTCAGGGCCAGGCAATACTCCCAGGTTAGGGTTGAACAGGAAAGGGATTGTTTCCTAGCAACCTGTTTGAATTAGATTCCACTTTTCCCAGAGAAAAGCTCAAGTATATATAGGGGATAGTGCTTCCCCTGGTTTAGGAGCTAGGTTCTTACACTTTCCTTGATATACATTCTCAAGAGATATTCCTTTGTAAAAAGTTAATTGTGATTAATTGATTAGCTGATATTGAGGAGATGTTAACTTGTTAAATTATATTGGGGAGTATCTTAGATAGGAGTTTGAGAACCTCTGTATTAGAATAATCCCCAGTTCCTCAGGATTGCCCTTAGACCTCAGAGGAGAGAAGTCAAAATCATGATCCAGGGACCCAACTTGCTTGTCCAATCATTTCAAGTTGAAGAAGTGAGGGCAGAGCCCACCCTATTTTGATACTGCTGGTAAATACCTGGCACAAAGTAAATTCTTAATAAATGCTTGTTAACTGATGGAGTAGAAGAGATGAGATTTCAGAAAATCTTTAACCCACTGAAAGGTGAGCTGGAAAGGAGAAATTGACTCATCCTGGAAGTACACTGTGATGCACAAGGGTGTGAGCTCAGGAATGGGTGTCTTGCTTAAAGGTGATGAGGAATTTTGCCCTGACAGATAAGAAGGAACAAAAACTGGCAGCTAAGTGAACATAGATGAGTGCTATTGATGAATGAAAAATCCAGAAATGGGCAAGTTAGTTCTTATTGAAGGCATCAGGCAAGTGATCCAGGAAATATTTTCTGTAGGTCGGATTTTACTGAGCCCTCTGAATCTGGATAACAGGCATCAGAGATGTCAAACATTCAGGGCAATATAGCATGCAGCACTCTTGGTGTACGTACACTGGACCAGATTAAAATATAACTGGGAAATATGACTCTAAGAGACAAATCTTTGCATAGCTTCTTACAAGGGTAATCTCATGATCTTTGGTTCTGTTGGACTGATATAGTACAACTCTTTAAATGTATGGGAATGAGATCTATGGTGGGGTCTTGGTTTTCTCTTGTCCATTCTCACCTTTGTCATCATGTCCCAGAGCTTTTCCCAAAATCTGATGTACTGGATAGTGGTAGGCTAATGGGAAGAATATACTACAATGAGATATATAACTCATTAAAAATGCATAGCAAAATGCAATGGCAGGGGTCTTCCTGAATGCTTCTGATGAATTGAAATTCAACCCTGTCGAAGACAATGATAACAGTGACAGAACTGGGTTTTTCATGATGGGTTCCTTATAAAATCCTTAAAGGGAGATCCATAGAAAAGTCTGGCATACCCAGAAGAAGAGATAACAGTCACAACCAACTTGGGGAGCAAAAATATCCTTTATGCACCAAAATAAATCATTGATCAGTGTAAGGTTAATTTTTTTCTCCTGTACATTTAATGCAGTTTTTTTTTGTAGTCTCAAACTTTGAGGATCAGTACTACCTATAAGAAAATGCAGAGATTATAGAATCTTTCTCTTGCTGGCTTCTTTTGGCTGTAACACAGGAAGGAACATTAAAGGCATGAGATCACCTCAAAATGACACCCCTCAAAGAGCTCATTCTGGAATAGTTATTTTAGGACTTTAATTCTCTCCCTTTCCCTTCCTCCACACCAGGCTCCCTATAGGATTTTAGGACACTAAAAGGACCTGAAGAATGGAGGAATTTCAAGGAAGTCCTTTGCTCCCACGTCTTCTCCAGCTTCCCTTGAAGAAAATTGGGTTGGCGGGAGTAAGAACAACACATTTTAATATGAAGTCAGATTGCAATTGCAATTTTCTTATGTTTGAAGATACCAGAAGGCACAGTATATATTACCTATGTACTTATTTCCCATGCCTAGAACATAGTTTTGTTCAATATTAAATTAATCTATTAGTTAGCCAAATAAGACACAGGCATAGCCCTTCATCTGTTTTAAAAGGTCATGAGATCATTTGTCCCTTGGAGACTGTCCCCCACACCGCTCCTCCCCCCCCCACACTCTAGTGCTTTTTGTCTGTGGGACCATTAACTTAAGCATTAAGGTCAAATGTCAATGGAAAAGCACCAAATAAAGGGGTTATCTTTTTACTCAGACCTATGATTCCTTTAGGCACTTTCTACAATGGGGCAACACTGTTGTACCCAGAATGATTTTATTATTTTTTATGAAGGGTGAGGAATTTGAAGGGATTGCATCTTGTTAATGGGTCAACCTGAAGAAAATCAGTTAATAAATCAATAAGGTTTTATTAAGTGCCTATTATGTGCAAAGTATGGTACTGAATAGATATGAATAAAAAAAGATAAAATAATTCCTGCCTTTAGGTAGCTTATATTCTTTCAGAGAAGAAAATGTATACAGTATGAGTAAAAATAGATCCCAGTTCTACTTTCTGCCAGAGATCTTTCCTGGTCCCCTCAGTTGCCATGATACCTTTTAATTGTTATTTGTGTTGTGAATATGGAAATGTTGTCTCCTCCATCAGAATGGAAGCAATGTCAGCACCTTGAGGAAAGGGATTATTTCATTTTTGTCTTTTATTCCTTAGTGATTAGCAGTCTGTGGCATAGAGTAAATGCATGAGAAATAACTTGTTAACTGGTAAATTGATCAATTGATTCAAATAAGTAAGAAATAAATATAAATATAAAAATAAATATAAAATAAAGTAGTTGAAAATATTACATTTGAGGAGAGGAGGGTGCTAGCTTAGGGAGCTGGGCAAAAAAACCCCAATATTTTAGTAATTTGTGACTTGCATCCAGGGAGAGTTTGAAAAATGTTTCTATATCCACTAGTTATTCTGTGAATTCCTAGACAGATTTCAAACTGATTCAATTTAATTCTATAACTCTCTATTAAATACCTATATTGTAAGTACTCTATACCATTTTGCATGCTGGAAATTCAAAGACAGAAACAGAATACTCTCAACCTGAAGGACATGGCATTCTATTGGAAGATACAAGATGTAGACACACAAGGAAATGGAGCAGACACAAAGCAATGGAAAGTACTTCCAAGGTGTGAGAAAAGCATGTGGCAGGATCCATAAAGAAGAAGGTGGCACATAAGCCCTATATCAATGGATGGATTGAAGAAATCAATCAAAGCAGAAAGCTAGATAGGAAGAAAAATAAAGCTAAGAATTGGAAGTAAAATCAGTCCATAGCAAGAGTTTGGCAAGTTGAAGAATGTGCTCCACGTGGAAAATGAAACACTGATTGGCTAGAGCCATATTATTCCCAGTTATTCTGTCAATAGCTTATTTGTGTGTAGTTATTGGCATGTTGCCTTCCTCTTTAGATCATGAGCTCTATGAGAGCTTTAGTTTTGGAACCCTAAGGCTTAGTCTAATGCTTGGCACATAGTAGGTGTATAATAAGTGCCATTGACTTATTGCCTCAGTACAATGCCTGGCACAGAGAACTTAAAAAATTCTTGTTGATCATCTTAACATTGGCACATGGTCAATTTTTAATACATGCTTATTGACTTGACCATATCAGTGTTGAAAATTTCCTTGTAAAGAGGAGATCTGGAAAAAATGTTGCCTCAAGCTCTGTGGGAAAAATTAGTAGGACATATAGGCATTAGTAGTAGTTTGAGAAGAAACCTATTACTGGACATAAGAGGAAGAAATTCCTTGTGTTTATTGTTGAGAAATACAGTGAACTAAACATAGTCAACTGGGACATAGGTTGAAGAACATATTGTAAAGGGATAGTGTTCAGAATCCCCACATTAATCAATAGATAAGATGAGGTTTGAAAAATGTATAAACAATATTATCGACATCCTGTGATTTCTTTATCACTCTGGCTTTACTTAGGTCGAGACGGAAAACTGTGATTACCTAACCAAACAAACTAACCATGCTCCAGGGGCTTTAAAAAGTACGAAAAATGTGATCAGCTAGTTTTTCAGTCTAGTGTTAGGATAATTTAGTGGGGGAGGATTTCATTTTGAAAGATTCCAGCCAGCCCTTTGAGAGGGAATCACCACTGGGAAAGTAAATAGTTACTCTCCCTCTCACTGTCTTCCCTCCCCTTCATTATTCCCATTCTACTTTGTGGTATGCTTATAAGTTTTTGGAAAAAAGAGAACCATACAAAAATTTATATATATATATATATATTAACATCTGCGGAAGATGAAGTGCAGAAAGTACCCAATAAAAAGTTAATATATACCTTGATTCTTAGTGACTTCAGTGTGAAAATGGGAATAGCCGAGGATAGTGACAAACACTTTGCAAATATGAATCAATAACAAAATGGTAAAGAAATCAAAGACTTCCTAGAAACTTTATGCCATTTTATGATGAATACTTTTTTTGAGAAAAGAATTGGTAAACCTTGTACATGGTGAGCACTGAATAATATGCCAAAAATTAAATTCATTATATTTGAACATTCAGAAGCTAACAAACACACACCTGATTACTGATGTGGAAATCATTCCTGAATCAGCAGTCTGAAGAAGGTCTGATCACTGACTTGTTAAAGCAAAGATCAGAATCACTAAACAGAAAGAAGAAAGATTAATGAGAAAAATATAGTTCATGTAATTGAAACAATACTGATCTATTTAAACAAAATATTGATCACCAAAGTGGGTAATTTACAAGAAACATGGCATTGTCAGCTTTTAAAATAATTTTGTACGAGAGTTTAGCCAAAGTAAATTAAGAAAAGTGAAGACCAAAAAAGATGAATAAAGGTCTTTGCCAGTAAACACTTAACTTTACTTGCCAAATAGAAAATAATGTCAACAAAAGGCAGCACAAGTTTAGAATATAATTTGTTTGTAAAAATCTTATGAAGAAGGCTAATGGAAGATGATGAGCATTATCACCTAACTGAGAAAGCAAAGCATTATAGGGTGAAGTCAACTTAAAGAAAGCTTGATAAGAGGCCCAAGTAAGTAAAGTATTGCTGAGACATTGTAAGGATGAAAACAGGAGGACAATAAAAGAAAAAAGAAAAGATTTGCAATTTTTTTAATAGTTTCATTTATTAATTTTTAGATTTTAACATTCATTTCCACAAAATTTTGAGTTCCAATTTTTCTCCCCATCTCTCCCCTCCCCCACCCCATAATAACTTGCATTCCAATTACCCCTTCCCTTAATGTACCCTCCCTTCTATCACACCCCACACTTCCCTTATCCCCATCTTCTCTCTTTTCTTGTAGGTCAAGATAGATTTCTATACCCCATTACCTGTATTTCTTATTTCCCAGTTATACACAATAGCAATTCTCAACATTTGTTTCTAATACTTTGAATTTCAACTTCTCTCTCTTTCTTCCTCCCACCCATGCCCTCTGAGAAGGCAAGCAATTCAATATAGGCTGTGTATGTGTCATTTTGCAAAAGACTTCCATAATAGTCATGTTGTGTAAGACTAACTATATTTCCCTCCATCGTACCTTGTCCCCCATTTATTCTATTCTCTCATTTGACCTTGTCCCTTCTCAAGTGTTTACTTCTAATTACTCCCTTCTCCCATTTGCCCTCCCTTCTATCATCCCCCTCACTCCATTTGTCCTCTTCTCCCCTACTTTCCTGTAGTATAAGATAGATTTTCATATCAAATTGAGTGAGCATGTTATTCCCTCCTTATGCCATATGTGAAGACAGTAAGATTTACTCTTCCCCTCTCACCTCCTCCCTTTCCTCCTTTATTGAAAAAAATTTTTCTTATATCTTTTATGAGTGATAATTTGCACCATTCCATTTCTCCCTTTCTCCTCCCAATATATTCCTCTCTCACCCTTTAATTTTATTTTTTATAGATATCATCCCTTCTGATTCAACTCAACCTGTGTTCTCTATCTATATATGTGTGTGTGTTTGTATAATCCCTTCACCTACCCAAATACTGAGAAAAGTCTCAAGAGTTACAAATACTATCTTTCCATGTAGGAATGTAAAGAGTTCAGCTTTAGAAAGTCTTTCATGATTTTTTTTTCCTGTTTACCTTTTCATGCTTCTCTTGATTCTTGTGTTTGAAATTCAAGTTTTCTATTCAGTTCTGGTCTTTTCATCAAGAATGTTTGAAAGTCCTCTATATCATTGAATGACTATTTTTTCCCTTTAAGTATTATACTCAGTTTTTCTGGGTAGGTGATTCTTGATTTTAATCCCAGTTCCTTTGGCTTCTGGAATATCCTATTCCAAGCCCTTAAATCCCTTAATGTAGAAGTTGCCAGATCCTGTGTTATCCCGATTGCATTACCACAATACTTGAATTGTTTCTTTCTAGCTGCTTGCAATATTTTCTCCTTGACCTGAAAACTCTGAAATTTGGCCACAATATTCCTAGGAGTTTCTCTTTTCACATCTCTTTTAGGAGGCAATCTGTGGATTCTTTCAAAATTTATTTTGCCACATGGTTCTAGAATATCAGGGCAGTTTTCCTTGATAATTTCATGAAAGATAATATCTAGCCTCTTTTCTTGATGATGGCTTTCAGGTAGTCCTGTAATTTTTAAATTGTCTCTCCTGGATCTATTTCCCATGTCAGTTGTTTTTCCAATGAGATATTTCACATTATCTTCTATTTTTTCATTCCTTTGGTTTTGTTTTTTATTTCCTAGTTTATCATATAGTCATTAACTTCCCTGAACTCCACTCTCATTTTTAAAGAACTATTTTGCTCAGTGAGCTTTTGAAACTCTTTTTCCATTTGGCTAATTCTGCTTTCTAAAGCCTTCTTCTCCTTATTGGCTTTTTAGATCTCTTTTCCAATTGTGTTAGCCTATTTTTAAAGGTGTTATTTTCCTCAGCATTTTTTGGGGTCTCCTTTAACAAACTGTTGACTCACTTTTCAAGTTCTTACATGACCTGAGCCCATTCCATATTCGTTTTGGAGGTGCTGGATGCAAAAGCCTTGACTTCCTCTGACAGTATACATTATTCTTCCTCATCTGAAAGGGTAGAAGGAAATATTTCTTCACCAAGAAAGTAACCTTCTTTGGTTTTATTTTTTCCCCTTTTTTGGGCATTTTTCCAGCCAGTTACTTGACGTCTGAATCCTTTGTCAACAGGAGGGTCTTAGTGCTCCTCCTCCCCCCAAGATCATGCTCAGGGCTGAGATTCAAATCAGCTGCTCAATTCCCCCAAAGTCTTTAAGCCTATTGCTTCACAAATGGATGCCCACTGCTGCCACCACCCTTGCTGCTGCTGCAGCACCCCTGCTACTGCTGCTGCTACCACCACTACCACCTGGAGCCAGTGCTGGAGGGGACCCTGGTCCCCTCTTGTCCAGTTGGGAAAGTTCTCTCACTGACCTTTGAAGTTTTCTTTGTCATTTGTGGGTTGAGGGATCTGAGACCCTCTACTGCTCCTGGGGATTCTGTCCTGGATGCCTGTTCCATTCCTGTTCTTCCCAGTGCTTGCAACCAGGGCTGGGCTCTGCTCTATGTCCTGGCAATAGACCTTTCCTGTTGTCCTTCCAGGTTACCTTTGACTGGAAATCTCTTCTACTCTGTTGTTCTGTGGCTTCTGCTACTCTAGAAGTTGTTGAGAGCCATTTTTTTACAGGTATTTTATGGGCTGTGGGGGAAGAGATAGGGTGTATGCAGTTTTCTACTCCACCATCTTGTCTCTACCCCCCAAATTTTTTTTTTAACAAATTATTTTCATCAAGGACTACAGAGCCACCTCCAATATTGTAGTTTGTACTTGGAGTTCTTGATCAATCATGCCTTTCTTATCCAGGAAATACAACACTGGGAAATCTCATTACTTTGAAAGATTGAATCTGCATGTTACCCACCTCTCATCAGTACCCTTTGGCCCTCTGCTTGGACCCTCTGACTGAAGAGTGAAGCCATGGGCTCCTGGACCACTACCTAAGGAGGGCAGGCCATATAGTTTTACTTTTTCTTACCAACAACACTGCTTTTGGGATTACTTTAGAACCTTTCATCATGCTCCCCCTATGTCCCCAGCCTTTTCAATTTTCTTTTGTGTCATGTCTTCTTCCATTAGATTTTAATGTTCTTGAGGGCTGGAACTGTCTTTGTTTTTAATTGTACTTGTATCCCCTGGCCTTAGTGTATTGCTGGGCACATGGTGTATGCTTAATAAATGTTAATTGACTGACTAGTTCCAGATATGTGTCTAGAAGAAGTTTAGAATGTAGTGCAAGAAGAGAAAAATAACAAGTTGAAATCAAGTTCTTCATCCATAAACCCCAAACCTTAAACCTACCGCACTCCAAACCTGGGATTCCAATGGGCCCCAGCCTAAGGTCCCCTCTGGACCCTCCTAGCTTTAGAGTAATTATCAATAGGAACTGTCACTGTTTCCCTACCAGCCTGATGTCTTTCTTTTCCTTGGCCTCATTAAAGGGGACATGCCCTGGCTACTTCTTAAACAAGCCTATTCAATGAATGGGTGTTGCCTCACCTTAAGTGAGTGCCTGCAAAGACCTTGGCCTAAAGGGTCCAAGGTCTCCCAGTGCATCCTGGGTCATCTCCAGTCATCCTGATGAATATCTGGTCACTGGATTCAGATGGCTCTGGAGTAGAAGTGAGGATGGTGACCCGCACAATCCTCCCTCACTCAACAAAGTCAAGTGCAAGTCATGTCATCATTTCTCTGAAGGCATACTCTTCTTCTGCAACAAAGGACAAACGCAATCCATAAACATTTATTAAGTACTTACTACTTGCAAATCATTGTGCTAATCCTTGAGATGTAAAGAAAAGCAAAAGCACTACCTATTCTCAAGGAACTCCCATTTTAATGGAGTTATTTAGCATGTCAAGAACTAGGGACATTCAAGATGCATACAAGACAGTTTGGAAGGTAACTGCACCATCCACATGGAAATAATTTTGTATATCTCTCTCCATTTACTTCATAAATAAATACATTTCCATGTATTAGAAAATAATATACATGGAGCTTTTTCTTTCTATTAAACGTAGTCTCAAGTTATAAAGCGACTACATTTTTTATGCACTCATTCCTGCCATAATGTGACATATGCATTCTTAAAAATTACCGCGATATGTAAAAATTGCACAATAAAAACCACAGGGCTTATGGGAAAAATGAAGTTAGGTACACCGCACTTCTAGCTATAAACATTTCTTTTATTTTTGTAGTGTTGTCTGTAACGATATGCAATATGGATTTCTTTATGTCTGTCGTTCTGGAGATAACACATGTTCTCTTATTTCTTTCAAAATGCTTTATTATTAAGCTTCATAGTACTCAAGCTTTCCTTTTGCATACATTGCTGTTTTGGAGCCAGGACATTTACACATATTGGGGATATTGAATGACTATTTTTTTCTATAGAAAAGTTCACAAATGCTAGAGAATAGCAAAACACATTCTTGTAGCATAGCATATGTGGTGAACTTAGGCAACTGGTAGATGTTTGTGGTACATGGTATGTGTGTGTGTTTTGTGTACTCCTTCACAACTTGATTCAGCTGGGTATAATTTTTGTGTTTACCTAGTATTTTTCAAGGACAAAAGTGGGAATAAGCAAGCTCAAAATTTGTTTTATGCTCAAATTATTTCCTAAAATAACAATCACATTAGAATGAATTCTGTTTCTGAAACAAGTGGTACAGCAGAACTGTCTGTATTCTAAAACCTCATATTTTTTTCTCTGGATCTTGTAACGTAAAACTATAATGATTGTTGATAGTAATATACTTTTAATGAATATCAATAATGTACTCAGTATACAAAATGTTGGATTTATTACCCCCACATGTATATGCAATTCATATCTTCTCCATTTTTGTTTCATTTTTTTGTCTTCCTTACATTTTGATGAGGATAAGAGAAAAGGAGAGTTAAAATGATATTTTGATATCGTAAAATATTTATGCCTTTAAAAATTTATAGTTTGGTCCTGATTAGTGAGAATAATGAAATCTATAAAGTGGCTGCATAAATTCAAATTTGTACTATTTGAAGCTGTTATTATGTAAAATATGGTAAATGGATCCCCTTCAATGGAAGTACTCAGTGTGAATTCAAATAATGTGATAACTTCACAGTATTCATTATTCTAACTAATTAAGACCTTACTATACACACACATAAACATATTATATTGTTTAACTTTATGCTCCAACAACAACAGCAACACCTAAGTATATATCTAGCACATCTGTTTTGGAGGTGACAAAACTGTGAAAGTACTGAGGGTCTGATTCACAAGATGTTTAAACTAGAGGAAGATAGCAAAGATGTGGGGAAAAAAATTTCATACCTCACTAATACCTAAAAAGGAGACAAAGAGAACAACCTATATGTCTGTTTTCCAGCTTATATAAACTTTGGAAAATCAAAATAATCTCTCTGTGTATTGAAGTTATAGGCATAAGTCTGTCTACTATAGGCAGGCTTTCAAAAGTAGCATTCCACAGAGGACCATCTCTTAACCATCACACAATTGTCAGAAAAATGTAGAAAATAAAATATTGTTTTGCCTATTATTTATTAATCATTGAAAGACATTTGGCATGATAGAACAGATCACTGCTTTAAAGATTCTTTTCTAACAATATAGCTTCTATCCACTTGTGAAAATCATTCAAGATTCTTTGCATGACATGATTTAACAATAGAAATAGACTTGTTCATTGACTTTCTTATCACAAATGTTAGGTGACTCATAAAACAGGGAGACATATGCTCACCATATATTATTATGATGGTGTTGAAGTGATCAACCACAGAGACCGAATTAAAGAGGCATTCCCTGCGGATGGTGAGAATTCCCAGATGTTCCTGTTTGTTGATGACGTTATGCTCAACTGCAACAAGCCCCAGAATGTTGAAGATCTCCTAGAAGAGATCTCTAACCACTCAGAAGATTTTGGTTTGACTCTGCACAATGAAGGACCAACTGAGTGAGGAATGACTATTGTCTAGATTCTGACAGGTCCAGATGTCTAAGATTCTGACATAATGCTCAACTTAGAGAACTTGTCTATCAGGATACATCTCCAGGGCAGACACTTTGAATGGGCAATGAATTGGATCTAGAATTGTACAAGAAGAGGAGACTGAACTGGATTGTCTATGGAAAATGTAGAATTACTTTAATGATCCCAAACTTTGAGTCTTTGGGTGCCATACTGACAATTTAATCTATCAGAGGTAAAATAATTTTTAGAGAAAGTTCTACTTAAGAGTTCTTTCTGACCATGATAGAAAAAGGAAGAAATATTGTGTGATGATCAGTCATTTCAGTAGTTTCTGACTCTTTGTGAACCCATGTGGGGTTTTCTTGGCAAAGATACTGAAATGATCTATTTCCTTCTCCAGCTCATTTTGCTGATGAGGAACTGAGGTAAATAGGGTTAAATGACTTGCCCAGGATCACACAACTAGTAAATGTCTGAGGCTGGATTTGAATTTGGAAGCATGACTTTACTTGATTTCAGGCCAGGTAGTATAACCACGACACCACCTGGCTGCCCAAAATATTGTATAGTAGGTAATCAGTAAATGTTGATTGATTTTAAAAAAATATGTGTTTTAAACTTTAGGAAAGCATATTTCTTAAAGTTTAGTTAAATGGTGTCAAATGATCCCTTGACCTGCACCTGTAAAAGGAAAAATGACTATAGAAGAATAGGAACTCTCAGAATAAAATCTAAACAATACGATAAATGTTCTGTTAAAAATAAAGAGAAAAATATGCATGGGAAGAGAGCTACCTGGTTACACAAAATGCTCTGTGATGAACTTAGATTTTTAGAAGCGTGGTATGTTCAGAAGACTAGAGGAATGTTTCATAACCAAGAAGAAAGAGAAAATGGTTATGCAGACATTCATCATAAACATTAAAATCTGAAATAACTTGAGCTTGCAAAAAATACTAAGAGGAGGTAATGACTTTTTAAAAAGCACAAAAACATTAAAAGATGCCTCATTTTATTTGATTAATTTATTTATTTTGTGCGAGGTCTGTGGTCTGAACCAAGTGGTGTGTGTTAGCATAGTACAGAGAGAAAGCAGAGTCCTTCAGCTTTATTTCATATCCATCTTCTTTACCAAAGAGACTGATTTCTCAGACCAAAAAGAGCATTGCACACATGGTTCAGATGTTGAAACCAAATAGATAGTAAGAGATTACCTAGTCACTCTTAATGAGTTCAAGACTCCAAAGATATATTTTCATCTAACTGGAAGAACTTTCGGATGAAATCATTGAACACCTGTCAGCAACCTTAAAGGAATTATAGAGGACAGGGAATGTTCTAGAAGACTGGATAGATACGGACACTTTGATTTTCCCAAAGAGGAGTCTGTTATGTTCAACAAATGTTTATTAGCTGTCTACTATGTCTTATGTCAGAAATGGGGGGGGGAAGTGACAGCTTAATCTGCCATTAAAGGGCTTACATTCTTCTACAGGGAGGGTGAGTGATCTGTATATATCATATATAATATATAGATGTAGCACTAGGTAGGGTTTGAGGGGCAAATGAGAAATATCCAGAAAAATTTCAGATCTGTAAGAGTGTACACAAGTGGAAACACTTGAGCTAGCCATTGAAAGTCCACCAAAGAAAGGTTGAAAAAAGATAGGTATGTTTAGCCTAGACAAAAGATGGCTGACTGACACTTTAACATATTTGAAGGACTTTATGTCAAAGAAAGAATTGGCTTATTCTGAAGACAGAACTAGGAGTAATGGTTGGAAATTACAAAATTTTCTTCTTTGTAGAGCTTTCTACCATTCGGAGTTGTCTGAAAATGGAACAGATCAACTTGTTTGGTGGTGAATTTCGTGACATTCATTAGAGGTATGCAAACTGAAGCTAGATGATTTTGGGATCTGCTCACTATATTGTCAGCACAAGAGATGAATACTGATGGAAGATCTTGATAGACTCTTTTGTAAACTGCATGTCATAATCTGGACCATATTCTTTCTTTCTTTTTTGTCTTGTCTATTTTTTCAGTTCACCTTTTTCTGTGATCTTGACAAGGTCTGTCTTATTGAAGGGGCTTCATAGCATTCTGGTGTATCATGCAACTGGTTCAATCTCATCTCTCAAAAGAAGAGCTTGAAAACCTCATCATGTATACAGAATCATTCTTCCATTTGGACTCTTTGGAGTACATCTTTGAAGACTGTAGTGAACACCTTTGATAAGCTTATATCTTTCTTTTTTGTGTCTTATCTGATATTAATAACCAGAAGATCATGCAATAATTATTATTTCTATAGTTACATCTCTAAAATAATCTTGTATGACTTATATGAAAATACTTTGCTGAGGAAATGACTTTATGGCTGAATTTTATTCAATGGAATTGATTTATCTTTAAAGCCATAATATATAAAGAAGAATATGATATTTTCTACACCATTGATTTAGGTAATCCATTGTAGGAAGATGTAGTCTTTCATTAAAAAATGCATAATTCTTCCTGCTCCCTTCTCAGTTTTTTTCTTAGAATACTTGATACAACATGAATCATTATCAAAGAGATGCTAGAGAAATAAGAAAGTAGGTGTGCTATGGAGTAATTGCTTATTCCTTTTCATTTGGGCTTTTTAGGGGTAATAATACTGTCTGATTTTTTCTAGCCTTTTGGTATCTTAGGCTTTTTATGAGATGGTTTTAAATTGATTCTTCAGTGCTTTTAAAATTATAATTTTCAGCACACACTTCTCAAGAATAAACTTGGTCTGATATCGTGCTCTTCCCTCTTTATGTTTGAAAGTCCCTTTTCTACCTCTCAAAGCCCATAAGGAACCGAGGCATGAAAATTCAAGTATGACAGTCATACTTATGACAATAGAACCCTATAAGAACACTGGTAAATCTGTCCTATTTTTTCCATCTATTTCTTTTATTTTTGTTTTATCTACAAATATCTAATGTAATAATATAATTATAATAAATAATATACATTTATATATAATATAATAATAATCTAATGTAATATCTACAAATGATTTTGTGATAATTTAACTGAATTTTGTCTCATCTCCAGATTTTTGTAGATTTGTTTCCATATTGATTACTTTTTACTATTTTCCCCCTATCCTCTTCTGTAAAGTTTTGTAAATTAGTGTATTATCTAAACAGGTGTTTCCTTTGCCATATCTCTCTCTTGGCAAGTTGATCAAGGTTAGCTGGCTGAGATGGTTGCTGTGCTCCTTTTGTGTCTTCATTTTGGTGATTGCTTGATGCTAATTACTCTTTGGAATGAAGTAGTGATAATCAAAGTCCATTTTTAAAAATTTTATCCAAATTATACAGAATTGTTTTATCCTTACTCTAATGAGTTGATTGATGGATTATACATAGACAGCTCATTTGGAAATGTCTCCTACAAATGTAATAAGTTATTTGCTATCTATCAAATTTTAATCACTTTATTTGTATGTTTTGTTTGTTGTCTGACATAACCAGAATCTTCAAATTCTTGTATTAAGGAAAATATCTTTAATATCCAGCTACCAGACTTTTATATAGTCTGCTAACCTTTGATTTTTCTCATATTTTAATTCTGAAACATATGCTTCAGTTTATCTACCTTTATATTATGAAATCAAAAATAACAATGCATATTTTGATTTGATTGTAGGAATCTCTCAAAATTCTTCAGAATAATTTGTCTTCTTGTTCATCCTCTGCATAATCAAGAATAATCCCTAGCTATCTTGATATTGATACGGACCACTGCCAAGTAAGATCAAACATCATTTTATGGAACATTTGGCATAAATTCTTATAATCTCCTTTCTCTAGGAGTTTCTTTCTCTGATCTGATCACACAAACCTAGGAGGCTCATTAGTGTTTTAATTATGATTTGAAGGGAAAGTTGTGATTCGCTCCATTTACAAACCATGGAAAGTTTTGATTAGGATTGTAATTCCCCCTTAACAATGGTGCAGGCTAGAAAGATTGAAATAGAATTTTTGGTTTTGACTTAGTCACTCCTTGCAGCCATACCTTACTCTTTAACTAAATCTTAAAAATAGTAATGGCTTAAATAAATACACTTAATTTTATATTGAGGTCAGGATGAAGTAGCAGTAGTAGCAGCAGCAATAGTAGGAGTAGTAGATACTGTTGTTATTGTAGCAGCAGCAGCAGAAGAGGAAGTAACAGGGATAGATATTATACCTGTGATTTCACTGATACAGGTTGAGGAAACTCCATCTACCAATGCAAACTGGAAGCTTTTCTGCAACTTATTGTCTTAGGAAATTGTCTAAAGCCTTGAGAGATTAATTGATTTGCCTTGGTCACACAGAAATGGGACTTGAATTCACGTTTTCCTGACAGTCTATTCTTTATCAAGTACACCAGCTTGCCTCCCAAATCATCATCAGAATCATCTCCATTATCATCATCATCATCATCATCATCTTCATCATCATCATCATCTTCATCATCATCATCATCATCTTCATCATCATCATCATCATCATCATCATCATTACTGACATTTACATAGAGCTTTTAGGTCTGTTGAGAACGATACAGACATTAGCTTAGTTAGTCTTCACCACAATTCTGGGCGACAAATGCCATAGATATTAGTATCTGCATTGTACAGATAAAGAAATTGACTGAGAGTAAATGTATGGTGAAGCAAAAAAGAAACTTTTTAAAAAATATATTTATTTTTAATATCCAATTTTTTTAAAATTTTGAGTTCTCAATTCTCTTCTCCTCTCCTGTTCCTCTTCCATTCATTGAGAAGGTGAGAAACATGATATTGATTATACATATGAAGTCATACAAAATATATTTCTATATAAGCCATGTCACGAACAAACCAAAAAAACTAAGAAAAAAAATTAAAGTGAAAAAAGCCTGTTTCAATCTTTACTTATAGTACATCAGTTCTCTTTCTGATGCTGGAGAGCATTTTTGACCATTGACCATAACCTTTCCATGATTTATAGACATTTACCTGAAATGCAGGGTAAGTAACTTATTTATGGTCTCACAGCTTCTACGGCAGAATCTGAAACCAGGTTGTCCAGACCCAAGTCTCACATTCTTTCCACTATGACATTTTGCTTCTATTTAAAAGAAAAAAAGATGTATATGAAGCATGCAAAGTAATATGGAGAGATTTATATGAGATGATGCAGACAAAGGATAATCAGCCAAAGCAGAACTACAGAGATGCTGATGCCAACTATGCATAATTTAAAAAAAAGAAAAAGAGTAAGAAGGAAGCAGGCAAAGGCCGTGGAATTTCAGCTAGTACTAAATGTGGGCATAGAAAAGTTTCCTTCCTTTCATGCTGTTTATTTACTGACTATGCCTTATTAAATGTTTGAGGCTTGGAGTAAGAATTTAATCTCTCAACACCAAGTCTGACACCTAGTAGGTACTTAATAAATGATTGTTGAATTGTTTTGCATATTTATTTAATTGTATGTATTATGTTATTGCCATTGATTATACTTAAATATATAGCTGTATATATATTTATGCACATATATATGAACTAGAGTGTTATATACGTGTTGTTCAGTCATTTTCAGGTGTGTCTGACTCTGTGATTCCATTTGAGATTTTCTTGGCAAACAGTTTCCTCCCTACTCGCATTTTTATTACTGACATTGACTTGTATTTACTGGAGACTCTTGAATGGTATGTGAGGGGTCATTTTCTTTGACCTCTCTCTGAACAAGGTTCCTCTATAACATACTTGTATAGTGATCAACTAACCTAGGCTCGAAGCCTGCATTTCCCCCCACCTCCCACAAGACCTCCAGATCCCCAGTATGAAGGGGGAATAAACTACCTTCCAGCTCAGCCCATTCCACTTTTGGATACTTTTATCAGTGGGTAAGGCTCCCTAATTTGGAGTCAAGAAAACATGATTTCAAATCTGGACTCACATGCTTACTGTCTGTGTGACCTTGGGCAAATTGCCTAGCATCTGCCTCAGTTTCCTCATCTGTAAAATAGGGGTAATAATTAATCCTCACCTCCCAAGACTGTTGTGAGAATGAAAGCCTTTGCAAACCTTAAAATGTTATGCCAATGCTAATTCTTTGTTATTGTTATTATTATTTTATCATCATCATTTATTCAAAACTTTTCACTTACACTGAGCCTACACCTGCCTCTACAACTTCCATTTTCTTGACCCGAATTTTCTCTTCTGGTCTGAGCAGGACATGTCTAATACCTCTACTATGTGATAGCCCCTCAATACTTGAATATACTATCATACGCACTCAAAAGCTTAGCTTCTCCTGGGTAAACATCCCCAGTCCTTTCAGCTAGTCCTCACATGATATGCTCTGGTCCTCCTTCATCATCCTCTTTGCTCTCTTCTGGATGCTCTTCAGCATAACATATTCTTTCCAGAATGTGATGCATGGAACCATTCATCCTGCAAGGCTCTGACTGGTCCATTAAGATTTCAAACATTGGGTACTTTAGGTTTAGATCCATCAAATAAGCAAATAAGTTATGATTGTTGAGACGCCAGAGAATTGGATTACTTAACAAGGGCTAGAAAATGGCTCCTAATAACAGGCACATAAAGTCCCAAATACTTTTTCGTATTTCAGTTGATGAAATAAAAGCTATGTGTGTCCAGTCCCCTTGCCACATTGAGTCATGGCGCATCTGATCAACCTTCCTTCTTGAGCAATTCATAAGAATGCTGAAGCTGAATATATCATGTGTTTCATCAGTTTCTTCTTTGGCTTAATCAGGTCAAATCAGGTGTGCTCTAGACCAGTGTTTTTGTGCGTGTGAACTAGGTTATTGCCTCTGGGTGTAAGTTAAGCTGTCTGGGAGAGTCATTACTCATATAAACCATGAGGGAATCATTTAATAAAATGGTGCTCTAAATAGCATTGTAATACTTGTAAAAATGCTCCGTTTGCTGTACCCCATTACACTTGGGAAGTACACTTGGCAGGGTAACACTTAGAGTCTCTATCTATATGGTGTCCCTGAGTGAGCATTTGCTAGTTTTCCTTTTATTTGGCTATCCTGGAAACTGAACATGAGTGTGTCAATTGCCTAAGAATTGCTTATTCATGCTAATCTGCTTATGTATGGCCATAGCTACCTAAGTAATCAAGCAAGGAGCAAGCATTTAAGTGCCTGTCACGTGTACTCTGCACTGTGGCACTGGAGATTCAAAGGTAAAGGCAAAATGTTCCTACCTTCATGGACCTCCCATTATTTTGGGGAAACAATGCATACATATTTAATGTGTGTGTATATGCAACCATCTTGTAGCTCTCTCTGTATATGTGTATATGTGTATGTATGTGTATATATAAAGATATATACATATATACACAAAATAACACCCTCCCCATATATATCTTTTTTGGGGGAGAGATCAGCAGCTAAGAGAATCAAAGATTCAAACTAAATCTTTTCAATAGACAGACAGGGCTTGATTTGACATCAGCCCTGAACTTTTAGCCTTTCGCTATCCTCCTTTATGCGGTGTTGGAGGAGCTGTGCATTCAGATGGTTCATGTCATGATTCAATCTATCCATAAAAATTCTTGATTTATAGGAATCATATGTACCTATTGCCCAATAGTTATGGGTATCAGTCACTGCACACCCACCTCATCTGTTCTAGTTAACAATAATCGCTTGGCCAAGCTTGGCAAGCTACCCAGATTCAAGTTTCCATAAGTGGAAACAAGGGGGAAAAAAATCAATTCTTTTTGGTTTATATGTGTGAAATTAAAACACTTCTAGTTTTGAAAAGTCTTCTTGGGTGAAAAGGGCTAAGATTGTCTCCCTACTCTGTTAAAGATAAACATTTATTTCAACTTTTCATTAACGCGTTGATCAGTAGCAACTTCTAGCAGGATTCAATATTAATTTCAGTAGCTAGCACAGGAGCTTGGTCTACTAGGGGGCTATCTGCAGCTTTCTTCCCTTTTAAAAAATGGGAGCAATTATTTGAACTCATGAGAGCAATGGGACCAGCCATACACTAAAAACAGAAATTACAAAATTAGCCAGGCAAATTACAGAGTAGGAACAAGCACCGTACACGCTTTCTCCAACTGCCCTACTGCTGACTTTGCTCTTGGAATGGGCAAACCACTTACTTGAAGGGGGTGAGATGTTGGAGACCATGTTCTTTGGGTAATTTGAAGATTCTTTTGTTCAAAATATCCTCTAAAGGCTCAGCTAGATGAGGGGCATTGGTTTTATTGAGATGCCTATCAGAACCTTTACTAATAATAGAAAATGTATGATGTGAGTCCTGGTGTTAAAGTATGAGTCACAATCCTAGATTTGGGTTATGATTTTGGTGCTATTGGGTCAAGTCATGACTGAGTGCTATTACTTTGTGGTATTATCCCCGCTTCAAACAAATAGACAAACCCAAAACTTCTATTATTGATGAACTTATTTCATGTTGGAAATTTATTTAATTGTTTCCAATAGAATATAGTAGATAAATTATTAGATCGAGTCAAGAAGAACGTGGTTCAAATTCTACCTCTGAAACTCATTTGTGTCATATGTATTTAGTTAATAAGCATTTATGAAGTGCCTTTTATGATCCAGGTCCTTAGATGCTAGGAATAAAATGAAGAAATAAAAAAAGAAAATCTTTCCTCAAGGATGTTGCATATTCTATTGGGAGGGGACGACAACATGTGGATGGCTAAATAAACACAAAATCTATAACAAGGAAATAGAAATATTGATGAAGTTGGGTGAGAGGGCATCATTAACTAAGAGCATAGGGAAAACCCTTATGTAGACTGCAGCCCTTGACATGCAACTTGAAGATAGATAGAGAAGGATATAGTTAATTTTGTGGCTATGTGGAAGAGTCTGGGCAAAGGCTTGGAGATTAGGAATGTAATGTGTGTGGGGAATTAAAAGTAAGCCAGTTTGGCTCAAACATACAGCATGTGAAAGAAACTGGAAAGGTAGGCCAGGCTCTTATCATGAGTGGCTTTAAATGGAAAACAAGTATTTTATCTCTGAACTGGGGAGTAACACCATCACACTCTTACTTTAGAAATATCCATTTTGCAGCCGAATAGAGAGAAGGGAAGGACTGATTTGTTTCAGGAGATTTCTTAGGTCTTTCAAGTCAAAGATGGGTAGTTTTATACCTCAGTGGAGGGGATTTTAACACTGAGAATTCCAAATGTAATGAAATCCAAAATCTGTTCATAATCGTTGGAAAGTTATTGAGAAGTGCTACATATCATTATGATTTTTATCATTAAAAATTATACATTCTCACCTGGAAATCTGACTAATGCCCTCCTCCCCCACACACAAATAAGCTGCCTTCTCCCCTCCTAACAATGTTGATTCACTCCTGAAGAAAAACAAGTAAAAAACAATACTTTAATGGGGAGGAGAGTCTTAGTGAGGCAATTGTTAGCTACCAGATTTTATGATATAGGACTGCTGTTGCTAAGACATCTCTCATTAGTTATACTATTTGTATGAGAATGAATTAGAGGAGGCAAACATCTTATGCACTTAGCAAAATGAAACGCAAGAATCATTAGGGTGTAGGTGGAAAGGTATTTTTCTAGGAAACACTGGAGTTCAATAGAACAGATGTTCTAAGACTTAGTAAAACTTTCCCAAATGAAATTTCATCTCATGTTCCTAATTACCACACTGCTCTCTTCAGATCCTGACAAATGAAACCTGTTCAAATTCTTGTGTAGACTGAAGAGAGGTGGCATCTGCTGCTTAAAGCCAACCCTTCCCTCCCATCTCCCTGACAACTTTCAGCTCAAGGCATCTTGACCCTCCAGCTGATTATCTGTGTGTCTCCAGCACTGCCTACAAAAATGCTAGGAAATTAGCCCTTTGGAATGCATGTTTTGCATGCTTCAAGTACATTATTAGAGTCCTTCCACCTTGCCTACCCTCCCCCACCCCCCCCTTAGAAAAGCCATAGCCTATCACGGCATTCATAATAAATGCTCTTTGATTTGCCTGACTCTGGATTTGCGATACACCCCAACTCAGAATCGGTTTTGTTCTTTGGTGTAAAGTGATCTGAGGGTGAATTTTCATTCCCAGAAAATTTAGGTTCTCCTTGTCCATGGATCTGGTAGCAGAAATCTTCCTATTTATTATTTTTAAGGTACTGTGTTAATGAAAGAATTTTAATCATTGACGTTGCTCTGTGAATTATGTATTACAAAAACACCTGCTGGTGAGTTAGACAAAATTAACCTAGTGTAAGGGGCATTAAAAAAATTACAGCTAATTAGTAAGCTGACGGGAACAAAGAGAATGTGGAGCAAAGATGTCGGAAGCAAGACAGAGGTAAGGACAGAGTCTTCTCCGACTGACACTGGATCTTTCAGTTGAGCGATCTTGGTGACGTAATCTTGTTTTGCCATAATCTTCCATTTGTGACAAAACAATGGAACTTTATATATGCATATATATATATGTAAATGTAAATATATGCCTATATATACATACACACATATATGTGTGTGTATGTCTATGTGTATATACACACATCCTTTTAAAATGTGGAATTCCAAAGACTTGTAATAGAAAATGGGAGATATTTTTAAATGCTTTTAAATTATTTCCCAGGCGATCTATATTAGAGTTGTAAGGCAATTCTCCAGGATTATTATGGGAAATGATTTCCATCTCTCTCTCTCTCTCTCTCTCTCTCTCTCTTTCACACACACACACACACACACACACACACACACACACACATCTTGATTCACCCTCTCCCCTCATCATGTATTCTACTTCCATTTTTTTATTTTCAAGTGGCAAAGCTGTGTACAGGCTTTCTTCAAGATGCCATCCCCCAGGGAGGACACAAAGAAGAGCATGGGTTTAAATCATACACAAGCAACTTGTCTTCTCAGCTTCTCCTCGTGCTGACTTCCAATGGGTGATACATGGGCACACCGATGCAATAGTGAGCCTGAGACAACTGACCCTGTGAGGCAGCCAGAGGAGCTCTCATGCTGGGCACCATTTGTTTATAATTGCTGTTTCAAAGTTAGCGTCTGAAATAAAGCAACCAAAATGGGGCAAGCGGAGGCAAGAGACAGTAAGAAAGCCTCTTCCTGTTCTCCCACATCCCCCACCCCTCTATAGAGGCTCCTAATGTTACAGAACTGGGTGAGAGTAGGCATGAGGGTGGGGATAGGGGAGCAATAGGTATGACTTTTAAAAAATTCCTTCATTAGTCTTAACATCATTATTCCCTCTTTTTGTCAAGTAGCATCTCAGTTCTATTTTTTAATTCCAATCTGAATCTAATTTTTTTGGTGTTAAGTGAAAGAATTATCAACTTTTCCTTTTATACTTCTGGTATATATATATATATATATATATATATATATATATATATATATATATATATATATATATATATATATACATGATATCCTTCTGGGAAGTCAGGTTACTTAAAAACAAAAACTGACAGATCTCCAAGAAGGAAATGGCTAATAACAAATGAATAGGAGGAGTGACAATTCTATTTTGTACTTCTATTTTAAAAAGGACTGCTCAGCATAGCTGAATGTGAAGTATTAAATGATGGGATGTGAACACGGCTTACAGTTATTTTGACCCTTGCTGCCCCCAAATTTGAGAGATAAATACCTTTTTCAATGTATTCTCTATTCTGTTTTCTGGGCTTTGAAAACAGTCTGATCCAAATGGATTGCTTTTAGTACTGTAAGGTGGGCAAGCTGGATTAGAATATTATACTAAAGATCCTCTCTAATGCAAAGAGTCAGGTCTTTAACTCCTTTTTTCTACCTATGATGCTACTTCACTGAGAATTATAATCTCCAAATCACAATTTCAGGTGATCCAATTGACAACAGAGAGACAAGAATACAGTAGTAGCAAATAAGATGTAATGTGTTACCAATGATGACTTGAGTGGAAGAAGTAATATGAAAGACAATTGATCAGTCAGTCAGTCGACAAGCATTAATTAAGTACCTATTGTGCACCAGGTATTGTACTAAGACAACATAGCCAGGAAATATTGGAAGAAGAGGTTGGACAGGCATGTAGAAGAGGGCAAGGCAACAGGTGAAGCAGCAACCAGAATGCTGCACTATTGGAGATAAAATGTAAAACAAAGCAGCAACGACAAAGACCCACCCCATTCTTCAAGACCAAACAAACGACAAAATAACCAAAAAAGAAAACTTAAAGTAAGGTCTCCAGTGCAGGACTGATGGGAGGACACGGACAAACCTAGATGGAGAAATGAGAGACTGTGATCTAGACCTTACCACGTGTGTTCACATAGTCATCAAACTATCCAAATAGGCATTTAAAAAAATATTGTGGTGCTTGTATTCTTTTCTATGGTCTCTGCCAGTTAAAATCTCTCTGTTCCACTTGATTCTCTCTTTTGAAACTTCCAAAATTCCAATGTTCCTTTGAAGTTGTGTAGTTGCTTGGTCATTTCAGTTGTGTCTGATTCTTTGTGACCCCATTTGGGGTTTTCTTGGCAAAGATACTCGAATGGTTTGCCATTTCCTCCTCCAGCTCATTTGACAGATGAGGAAGTTGAGGCCAACCGGGTTAAGTGTCTTGACCAGGGTTACACAGCCAGCAACTGTTTGAAGTCATCTTGATAACTCATAACACCTTTCCTATTTCATTTGATGAGATTTCTTCCACAGATAATCCTAGGCAGTCCTTAAATCTACCTATTGTCTCTTTTGCACATCTACCTCCATTGGAAGCTCTTATGACATACTTTCTAGTGCTGGCTGTTGAATATTTTCTATTTCGTGACTCTTTAGTGTACCTGTATAGTAGTTGGTGACATTTTCCATTGGTATAGATTTCATTCTATAATAACAATGTTAATATTATATTATATATTACAATATAATATATTATTCTATAATAATAATATTAACTAGGATCTATTATGTGCCAGGTTCTGTGCTAAGCACTTTACAAGTATCTCATTTTATTCTCATAACAACCCTGGGAGGTAGGTGCTATCATCACCACTTACAATAGAGAAGGGCACCTAGGTGGTGCAGTGGATAGAGCACCAATGCAGGAATCAGGAGGACCTGAGTTCAAATCTCACTTCAGACACTTGACACTCACTACCTATGTGACCTGGGGCAAGTCACTTAACGCCAATTGCCTCATCCTGGGTCATCTCCAGTCATCCTGATGAATATCTTGTCGCTAGATCCAGATGGCTCTGGAGGAGAAGTGAGGCTGGTGACCTGCACAACCCTCCCTCACTCAAAATAAAGTCAAGTACAAGTCATGTCATTATTTCTCTGATGTCATGGTCTTCTTTGGCAACGAAGGACTAGCACATGCAATAGAGGAAACTGAGGCTAAGTGACTTGCCTTAGATCATATGGTGAAGCAAATGTCTAAAGCTGGATTTAAATTGAGGTCTTGCTAACTCCTGGCCCAACGCTCTTTCCACTGTGCCACGTAGCTGCCTGTTGGAGATTGGCTCAGGTTACCAAGAGAAGATGAGCTGAATCTTGAACAGAATTAAATGAAATTAAGGCTCCGTCTTCACTCCACAACTGATCTGGCCACGGAACAGCTGAGTTGTTCATTTTTCTTTTCCTCCTTGGTTACATTTATAGATAACTTTCAGCAAATTCATTGAATAGCCATGCGGTAGTCTAGATAAGACATTAGGTCTGAGGAAAAAAATTCTCTAAATAAATGATGATATGACTCGGTGATTCTGTCTGGTGCTTCGCAAGATCTAGAGCTAACCTCCATAATTAAAATAATACCTCCTAAATAATACCTCCTCACCTCTGTCCTTTAGAATATCTCGTTTCTGTCAAAGTTTGGCTCAAATATCACATCCTACATGTGATCTTCCCTGATTCCTCAAGCTACTATTGCATACTTCTATCTCTGAATTACCTTATATTCACGTTTTTATATTTTGTATATACTGTGCCAAGCAGAATACATATTATTTTTCTCCGGTAAATAAAACCTCATTTGAGGGCAGAGACTATATTGTTTTTATCTTTATATCTTCCGAGCTTGGCATAATCCTGGCAGACGGTAAATGCATGGTAAATTATTGTGATCAATGGTTTGGTGGAAACTGAGCTGGACCAAATTAGATGTTTAACCTTAAGCAAGTCATTTGCCTCCCTGTGCCTCAGTTTCCTTTTCTGTAAAATGACTGTAGCTGACTATGTGTCATGTCTCTTCCAGCTCCTAAATTCCATGTGTTTACTGTCCTTTATGCTTTTTGAAACACTTTCATAAATACTATTTCATCTGATCCTTATAACTTGATTTGTACTAGTATGGGATAAGTGAGGCTTTGAACCAGGTCAACAACATTTGAAGATGGCACACTTCCCCATTGTGGTGATCGTCCTCTGCACACCTTGCTTTGTATTTTTTGCGTTGTCTATTGTCTAACTCTTAGGGCTTGTATCACCTCTGTCCCTGCACAACTGTCCTCTGCACCATTATTCCCCCTCTCCAACTCAACTGACTTTACTTGAGGCACAGTTATGGCTCTGATCACAACAGGCCTGTGAAATAAGCAGAAAAGATATTATTATTTGCATTGGACAAATAAAGAAACAGAAAAACTTTAATATAATGACTTACTCAAGGTCACACAATTCCTATGTGATAGAGTTGAGTTTCCCATTCAGACCTCTTGAGGATGATTCTGTCTTCACTTCCCCTATGTCTGCCTATATTAACAACAAATACACTCCAATATAAGTTGAGGTTCTTTTTTTGAAAGAATATTTTAAGAACAGGTATGTAGCAGTGATATCATATTGTTCATCATGGTATGCTGTGGAAACAATGAAAAAAAAGTTTGGCTTAAGTGAATATCCCATTGTTAGGACTGGGAACTCTGGGGTAAGATAGAGAACTATGCCTTGGGGATAGTTTCTGATTGTCATTGATTGCTTTCTGGTGTAGTAGACATGGTGTGCACCGTGTATTTAGATGGACTGAGTGTTGAGAAAAAATAACAAATAGAAGGATTTGTGAAGGTAGTGACCAGGGAGAGTGGTAACAGTGAAGCTACGAGTCATGTCAAGTTGGATCATTGATTGTGCTTACTGCAGAGTAGGCAAGTATGTTTCAAAAAAGAAAGGATCCACGTGTGGACCCTTAATACTATTCTGTGTGTTGTTGTATCTTGAATGGTCCTGAGTACAGATTTGTGGATCAGTTCTGTGTTGGGAAACCAGTGAGTGAGTTCTCAACCCTCCATGAGGAAAGTAGTACTACCTGGAGTGTGGCTGAACCCTAATTCCTACTGCTGATTTCCATAGAGCAGTTAACTTCTATTATGTGTGTGTTATGGGTCCTTTTGGAAGTTTGTAAAGCCTATATAGTCCATCTCTAAATAATGACTCAAACACATAAATCAAAATCAAAAGATTTCAAGTTAATCAATATTTATATGAGTTTATGTATACATATTTATATATTATATATATAATATTTATATATGTGTGTTCAAAATGTTTGAAATTTCAGGTTAAGAACCTCTGCCCTAATAGAGTTTTCTAAGTAGGAAAGCAGTAATGGTCCAATTCCTGGTCTGATTCTGTGTTGCCTCATATCTGAGCTCCCAATATCTTTGCAGGGAATAAGAGAAGTCTTAGGGAAATTCTAGCAGAGGTAGTAGAGGTAGAAGGCTTGGAGTGTGCTTGAGATAAGTATGTTTGTATATCTGTTGAGAATTTATAACAGAATCTAGGATGACATAAGAACCAATTCATGTACTGACAACATAGGACACTGAGGTACTAATCCATTAGTCAATTAATCAACCAGTACTTATTAATCACCTACTATGTGTAAAGCATAGGAGATACAAATACAAAGAATGAAACAATTCCTACTTGCAAGTAGTGCACCTCTCTCTCTCTCTCTCTCTCTCTCTCTCTCTCTGTCCCCCCTCTCTCTCTCTCTCTCTCTCTCTCTCTCTCTCTCTCTCTCTCTCTCTCTCTCACACTTTCTCTCTCTCTCACTCTCTCTGTCTCTCTCTCTCTTTCTTCCCCAAAACTAAACTTGTGTTTCCAACATTATGGAAATTCCTGTGTGAAAATTCTCTCTTATCAATGCAACTGGGAAATACCTCACTAAGTTCTAGCCAGCAACAGCACAGGCAGGTGAAATGCTGAGCCTTAACTCTCAGGATTTAGTATGTCTCCATGACTTGTTTGGCTGGAGCTTTGAAACATGTAGAGACTGATTGCTTCCCTGTCTAAACAAAACTCCAGATGTCATTATAAGAAACATTTCCCTTCTATTAGGGAATTACTTACTCTTCATTCTCAGTGAGGAATTGATTTTGCTGAATCTTCAGAACGTAAGGGGACTAAAAATCTTGGTTTGTGGATTATTGGAAAAGGGTATCTCCTTCCTCCATCCTGACCGAGACATGTGTTCAATGAATTACTTTCTCTTCTCAAGTTTAAAAGCCTACAAGAATTTGAATTAATTACTGCAAAAACACTCCCCGCCCCCACCAGGTGCTACTATTGTACACAATTAATGGATGGGAAAAGTGGGGCAAAAGGGAGTGGATAATTTTCTTGCCTTCAGGGAGCACATCTACAGCATGCCCACACACATGCATGAAGGTGTCTCAGCTTTCTGAGGTACACTTGGCCTTCCATCACTCAATGGTGGAGTCATGCATCAAAGAGCTACTATTTCAATTTTATATTTGGCCAGATTGCTTTTCTGATGTTGCTAAAGAGAAGGTGAGAGAACAATGCCTGAACTATCTTTAGGTTGTGTCATTTCTTATGAACAGTTTTGCTGAGGGCATTCCAAAGATCGTAGAGCTGTCAGATGAAAGAAGATCTATTGGCCCTCTCTGGCTTTCTCATCTCTGGGGCTAAGGCTGAGCTGCCAGGTTCGATCTCATGTTGTGCAAACTTACATTCAATTTCTCATACTGTGATACCTTTTTGTCTCCCTCTGCTCCTTCTAAATGGAGACCCCTTGAAACTTTCTCTTTTAGAGGTGGATCATCTGACTCCCACTCACAACATTGTCCAAGACTTGAAGCAAAATTCTATTGTACCCAGGAAAACCCCAGTAGGAAACAATTCAAATATTTGTATTAATTTAGGCCCTTCCTAATCCATGGAAAACAACTACAAGTCTTGCATGTTTTATAGCCCTCTTTGGATTACAGATATGTGATATTTAAGATGCTCAGATGTAGTTACAGATGTCCATTTTTCTTCATCTGTCCTCTGTCATTTCCTTAGTTCCCATGTGATGTATTGCATGGCACTTCTCCCAACTTTCCCCCAAATCCCTAAATATGATGCAGCTTATTCAGGCTCTAACGTCATCAAAAAGCTATTTGGAAGCCCTCATCTGAAATCCCAGTCCATTTTAAAATCAGGTAGTTAATTCAACTTAACATATATTTTATTAAGTCCTTACTACTTAAATTCTATTCTGATCAACCACTGTTAAATGAGAGTGACATTAGTTTTTCAAAGTCAAGGTTTTAAAAGCTATAAATATGATTCCAGGAGTGGACAAAGGCATCTGAGTACCTTCTTAGCTAAGTTTAGAGAGGTTCACCACCTGAACTAGAGGATGAACATTATAGAGCAGGATGGGGTTGTAGAAGTCATCTGGTCCAATTCTTATATTTTAAAGATGAAGAAATTGAAATCTCAGGAAAACTAAGAGGTGATCGAGGTCACACAGGTATCAAGTAGAAGAGTCAGGATTTGAGCTCAAGTTCTTTGGTTCCAAATCATTCAACTAGTCAATCAAAAAGCATTTACCAAACACTTAGTCCCAGGCCAGACACTGTACTAAGTTCTGGAGTTACAAAGAAAGGATACACCTAATGGCCCTTCCACTGGAGCACTTTGTCATGACTGTAAGAATTTTTTTTGGAGGGGCATAACAACTCTTGCAAACCCTCTTCCAAGACAAGTGGGGTTGTTTAAAATCAGGGTAGAGAACATCCTCAGTGATGAAATCAGGGCTCCTTGAGGTCTCTAGAGAACCATGATAACTCTCTTGAAATATGTGAAGGATTATAATATGGTAGAGCAGTTGGGTTTATTCTGTTGATCCAAGAGGTCATAGCAACAATGAGGTAAAGTTGCCAAGATGCAGATTTAGGTTTGAAATTATGAAAAACAAAAAAATGGCAAATCAAAATTTCTTACAATTATAATGACCCAAACAAAGAATGGGATCCCCTGGAAGGTGGTAGTTTCATAGTTTCCCCCTTACTGAAGGTCTTCAAAAAATTCTAAATGATCACTTGTCAGGTAGATACTGTAGAAGATTCTTGTCTGGGTATGGGTTATATTAGATGGCCTTGGAGATTCTGATGAACCTGGAGAGTCTGTGATTGTCTGACTTGAGTTTTTTTGTCCTGACAAGTATGTTCAAGATCTATTTCTGTCCAGAAGCACAGGAACTCTGTTTGCAGTCTGGAGGTGGATCTTAACTGTGTGTGTGTTTGTGCATGGATATAGATAGAAATAGATATATGTATGTGTATGCATTATATATGCATAAATATGTGTATGTGTATATGTACATGCATGAAACAGGCACTAAATTGACTTGATACATACATAATATCTACATATGTATGTATACACACACATATATATATATATACATTATACATACACATATATATGTACTATTTCACACAGAGTCTTGAGATTTCTTATTTTTACTTTCCTTTGTAACCAAAGGGGAAAATCAACTACCATTTCAAGCATGATCAAATTATATAAAATGCAAGGAAATAGTTTTCGAGAGTAAAATAAGTAGGTGGGACAGGGGATCAGAAGAGATCTCATGCTGAAGATGGGCTTCAGGAAGTTAGAGATTCTAAGAGGCAGAGCTAAGGAGGTTTTGTATTCATTCATTCATTCATTCATTCATTCACTCATTCATTCATTCATTCCAAGCACAAGGTAAGCCAGTCAAAGGCACAGTGGTAGGAGAAATAATGTTATATATGATAACTAGCAACAAGGCGGTCATTGGACAATGCATGAACAAGAGTGTAATGTGTAGTAAGTTTGGAAATAGAAGCTTTTGCTTAATTTTCAAAATCATCCCAACAAGGCCAACGTCTATCTTCCATGACTCATATTTTGGTCTCCTTGCCACATTGTGAAACTGAATTGACCTGACCTTCTGTCAGCTTCTCACATAGACCACTCCATTCCTTGGCACCAGCTGTCCTCTATGTCTGGAAAACAATCACCCCCCCGCCCACCTCAACTTCATAGTATCCCTCTGCTCCTTCAAAATGCAGCTCAAGCCCCACTTTCTAAATGAAGCCTTTACTGACCCCCCAAGCTAGTGTCTTTCCCCCTAAATTACCTTATATTTCACTAATTTATATTTATTTTCTTCATAATTATGTGGTATATATTTTATACGTACTTGTTTCTACTACTAGAGGGTAAACTTCTTTGAGTGTAGGTAGGGGTTATTTCATTCTTTACCTCCCCAGTGCCTGGCACATAGATGTCTAATATAGTCTTTAAATGCCAAATAGAAGAGTTTGTATTTGATGGCATAGTGGTGGAAGGGTTGGTTGGAGCCATTTTGTGAAAAGGCCTGAGATGTCAAATGGAAGTATTTAAATTTGGTCCTAAACTTAATACAGAGCTACTGGAGCTTACTGAGTGGGAGAGTGACATATCACTCTGTATCTTAATCACTTTTTTCTTGATTAATTAATGTTAACATTCATTAAATTTTTTTGAGTTCCCAATTCTCTTCCTCCCTCATGCCCTTTTCTCATCCATTGAGAAGGCAAGCAATATATCAGTTATACATGTGAAATCATGCAAATCCTATTTCCATATTAGCCATGTTGCAAGAAAAAAAATAAAAAGCAAGAAGCATAAATTGAAAAAAGTATCCTTCAACCAACACTCAGAGTTCCTCAGTTTTCTCTCTTGAAGTGATAGCATTTTTCATCATGGGTCCTTTGGAATTGTCTTAGATCGTTGCATTGAGTGGAACAGGTGTGGAAATGTATGTGTTTGTCCTTTGTTGCCAAAGAAGACCATGATATCAGAGAAATGATGACATGACTTGCACTTGACTTTGTTTGAATGAGGGAGGGCTGTGCAGGTCACCAGCCTCACTTTTCCTCCAGAGCCATCTGAATCCAGTGACCAGATATTCATCAGGATGACTGGAGATGGCCCAGGATGAGGCAACTGGAGTTAAGGTCACACAGCTAGTGAGTGTCGTGTCTGGAGTGAGATTTGAACTCAGGTCCTCCTGACTCCTGCACTGGTGCTCTATCCACTGCACCTCCTAGCTGCCCAAGCAGGGCAGGTAAGTCTTCCATGGTTGATCATCATTACAATGTTGCCATTACTGTCTACAAGTTCTCCTGGGTTCTGCTCACTTTTCTCTGCATCAGTTCATAGGTCTTCTCTTTTTTTTGAAATTATCTCCTTTATCAGGCCTTATAGCACAATAGTAATCCATCACAATCATATACCACAATTTGATCAGCCCTTTCCTAATTGATAAGCATCTCCTCAACTTCCAAATCCAAAAAGAGCTGTTATAAATATATTTGTACACATGACTCTTTTCCCATTTACCACTTTAATCACTTTGGCAACTCTGTGGAAAATAGATTGGACAGGCAAGTGACTTACATAAGGGAAACCAATTAGGAATCTATTGCAACAGTTTAGGCAATAGGGGACAATGGAGGGCCATTGTAGTAGGCTGGTGACTGTGTGACTAGGGAAAAGGAGACATACATAAGAGACATGATTTAACAGTGTATTGGATATATGAGAGTGAGGGATAGATAATGAGCAGGTAAAGATAACACTGAGTTTTGTGAGACTGAGTGACTTGTTTCCACAATTAGAAAGATGTTGAGAAGGACAGCACTGGGGGAAAAATAACTAGTTCTCTTTTGGGTTTGTTGAGTTTGAGGTTTCTGAGATAAACAGTTTAAAAGACTCAAAAGGCAGTTGGTGCTCCCTGTGTTAAGGAGAGAAATTAAGGATTGATGATGAAGTCTGACCTAGGGATAGTGACTATCGGAGTGGAGAGAAGGGAATGTGTATAGAATTGATAATCCAATACCATTTATATAGTGCATCAAGATATGCAAAGCATTTTACAATCGTGACCTCTTTCAACCCTTACAACAATCCTGTGATGTATTTTTTTCCTTGCAACATGGCTAATATGGAAATAGGATTTGCGTGATTTCACGTGTCCTGTGACGTTCACTTACCGAAAAGGAAACTGAAGTTCAGGAAGGTTTATGATTTGCCCAGAGTTGCATAGCTGTTAAGTGTTTCAGGAAAGATTCCAACCAGGTCTTTCTCACTCCAGGAGGAGAGTGCTATCTACTTAGCCAAGAGGATGGTATGCTCCTTAGTTGTAAATCAAGGTTGGCCAAACAGACAAATGACTTCAAATTTCAATTAATTTGTAAAATCATAATGTAGCAGAGAGACCCAACAAGGTTGTATCTATTGACGGTCAAGGCGTAAGTGCCAGAATTCTATCTGTAGTCAGGGTGCGGATCTTGAGCAGTAACTAAGTCAACTCCGTGCCCGTTTTTAATGTGTTTTTGTAAAGCCAGGCAAAATTATATAAATACAAAGTCTTCAGATTTTCATCTTTACTCAGCTGTGTTGCAAAAGGGGGTAATCAGACCCCATTGTAAGCGCTACGGAAAAACACAGCCTAGCTGACAAATTAGTGGTATTTGGTGCTAATATTACTAATTCAACATTGGGAAGGGTTACTCACTGGGGAAAAATAACATGTTCTCCGAGTCACCAGAGAAACTAGGGAGATAGTTAATGGGTGTTGGCTGGGCTGCACAGATTGTGCATGAAGCTGCCGCTCAAACCACTGCTGACTTCCTGCCAATAGATGGGGAAGTAATTGTCAACAAGATTTATTGTTCCCTCCCCATTTACACAGTAAGGGAGGGAGGTTGAAAGAGTTGTGCGAAGTTCAGGCCTGGCTTCTGCTGAACCATAGCAACGCATGCTGATTATCACTAATGCATGGCCAGGAGGAATTCTGCATCTGGGGAAGCCTGGGAGTCAGGCTCCTTCTCAGGAGAAGGTTCCCCCACAATACTCTGAGGCAATGTCTCCTCAGATCCAGAGGCCCACAAGCCTTGGGTGCACTTTTCCTACAGAGGCTGAGGGCCAGGAGTTTTGCAGGATTTTTCTTTTCTTTTTCTTTCTTTCTTTCTTTCTTTCTTTCTTTCTTTCTTTCTTTCTTTCTTTCTTTCTTTCTTTCTTTCTTTCTTTCTTTCTTTCTTTCTTTCTTTCTTTTCTTTCTTTCTTTCTTTCTTTCTTTCTTTCTCTTTCTTTCTTTCTTTCTCTCACAGGATTGCTCAGTTGTAGAATTAGGAAAAGGATTTAAAGTGTGACCAACTTTACCATGGCTTGTGAAACTAACTCAGGAATTAACTTTAAAAAAGAGAAGACCGAGGTATTTTTTTTTAAAAGAAAAGGGTTCCATCTCCCAAACTGGAGGAAGTTGGCAATGGGATGGAACTTGGTCAGTGGGACCTACTGAGTATTCAAGATACTCTGTTTAGTCACAGACGCTTCCCTGTCTCAACCCTATTATAAAGATATATAATTTATAAGGTTTGATGACAAAATCGCTTTCTGATCTCTCTCTCTTTCTTTTTTCTCTCTCACTCTCCCTCTCTTCCCTTCCCTCCCTCCCTCCCCTCCATTTCTCTCCCCACCTCTCTTTCCCAACCCCTTTCTCCTCTCCTCCCCTCCCCTCCCCTCCCCTCCCCTCTCTGCTTCTCTTCTATTTCTCTCTTTTTCCCTTCCTTCTCTCTCTTCTGTCCTCTCTCTTCCCCTCCTCTCCTCTCTTCCCCTCTTCTCTTCTCCTTTATCCTCTCTCCCCTGACATCTGACATCTAGCTCTGCAAGAGTAGTAATTAAGTCTCAGACCGATGCAGAGAAACTTCCTGTCACTTGACACCCTTTTCAAATGAGTAAAGAGCAAATGCACAGGTGTCGCTAGAGGTTACATGGTTTTGGAATCATGCATAGGGTTAAAAAAACCCATCACCACCAATCTAACACTTCTCGGAAGATTATCCCTTCCTTGAATTTTGGGATGGCATTTCCAGGCACAAGATGCACCTGTTGAGAGAATGTCCCATGTGACCTGGGCCATCTAAAGAGAGGATAAAAGATAGTATGAGGAATATGATTACGTTGGGAAAGCTAGCTCAGACTGAGAGTGCTGGCAACTGCTAAGCGATAGAGAAACAACTGTTAGGGGAGTAATCTTACTGGACAAGAACTCCATTTATTTGAGCAGTATTTACACAGCAGTGGGGGTTCTGAAAGGAAAAGATTCAGATTGTGATGCTTCCTTCCTACTTTTTGGTAAGAAAAGACAGAGAAGAGATACTGGAAATAAAATACTGGAAATAAACTTTTATAGCTCCCCCAACCCCAGCTAAATTGGATATTTATAACTGCCTCTCATCCCTCAATTGCTTATTGGAAGGAAGAGGAAAACGACTATGAGAAACAGAGGATTTTAATAAGGTACCCCTAGAAATTTAGAGGGAGTCATGGAGTCAATGGCAGAGATTAAAGAATGAGAGAAGAAATATTGGCAAATAACTCTGGTCATATTAGAAACTGCCTTATAACACATGAGTAACACTAATCCATCAACCCCAAAGTTACCAGCCCTAGCATGGTCTGTGATAAAGATGAGGCATCTTGTGAAGGAGGAGAGGTTGCCTTGCATCAAGCAGACGTTAAGAGATGAGGGATGAACTTCAAGCAACCCTCAGTTGCATTATACCCCACTGCCTTGGTATTGGACTTTTCCAATTCCTTATCACTATAGTGTTTCAGACAGACATGGAAAAAAATGAGCATTTGAAGAGATAATAGCAGACGTGATTTAAAATTAACTGGCTTTCTCTCTGGTGCTCAAGCATGGCTCTTCTCCCATCTCTGTACTTTGGCACTGACCATTCTCCATACTAGGAATTCATTCTTTCTTCTCACTCCACTTCCTAGAATTTCTCACTTCCTTCAAGATGCAGCTCTCCTGTTACTTTCTATACAAAATCTTTTGGGATCCTCTGAGCTGCTAGTGCCCTCTCTCCTTAAATGCCTTTCATTTCTTGTCTACATGTTCTATACATGTCTCCCCTGAAAGAACATAAGTTCCTTGGGAGTAAGGATTTGTTCATTCTTTGTATTCTATCTCAAGCATTTAGCACAGCGTCTGCCATATAGTAGGCTGGTGAAATGCTTACAGGTTGATTACTTGATGTATTGTGACACTTGAGTGTCTGGCAGGATATACTGGAGGAACTGAGGATATTTTCCCAAGCAATATGACCTAAAAGCTTTGGTTCAACGTTTGTGTCTCAAGTACCAAATTGATTGACCAGAGATACTTGAGCTGTGGGCAATTTTGTTTCCTTGTGCCATCAATCTTGTGGCAACAGTCCAACAACATGGATGAATATCAGCAGCTGATATAGATGCTGGACTTACATAACAGTCACTCTGGGGACATGTGAGCTAATCAATCAGTTTTTGGCTAATGATCAGCATAGACATTTTCTAGAGTTGATAGCCTTTCTAACATATTATACTATCCTTAGATTGAAGGTAGGGCTCAGGTTGTCTCTCTAAGTGGTGCTTCTTTGTTTTACTGAGATTGGCTGAGGGGTCTTCTGCAATTATCCTCTTTCTTCAGGTCACTGTTTTTGAGCTAGAGATTAATTGCTCCTGATATATCTTGTGGCATTCTCTCTCTATCTTTAATTGATTGAGAATAGAGTTATCTTCCTGCCATCTAGGAGAGAGAAGTCAGGTTACATTCTATCCTAGTGATTGATAGATGATTGGGAGAGAGAAGAAAGTGAGTGTTCTTACATTCAAAGAAATAATTTGCTATTTGACTCCATTATCCCAGTCTTCTGATGAATGTGTAATCTCATGGATATGTGTACTCCCTTCAGTGATGAAGATCGTAACCTATCCATGATTGCCCATCCTGTGCTACTTTTGTAAATATGTTATCATTAATTCATCACATGGTGTCTGTCCTCCCCACTGAGGACCATCACTGAGTTGTATTAATATGGCAAAAATAACCATGGATCACACAGGTTGTTCATAGCTATTCTCTCTCTCTCTCTCTCTCTCTCCTCTCTCTCTCTCTCTCTCTCTCTCTCTCTCTCTCTCTCTCCCTGCTCTCTCTCCTTCTCCCTCTTTCCCTCCTGCCCCCCTCTCTCCAACTTCAAAGAAAAACGTCAAATGGTCACAAGCCCAAAAAAAAGTTCTTGGAAGAGTTTATAATCTAATAAAAGAGACTGAAGAAAAATTAGGGAAAAAATAAGAACAATCCAAGAAAATTAAGAAAAAAGGTCAACTAATTAGAAAAGAGGAAGTTAATGACAACACCAAGAAATAATAAAACAAATGAAAATGAATGAAAAAATAGAGCAGAATGTGAAACATCTCATTAGAAAACAACCAATCTAGAGAACAGAGGAAAGACGATATAAAAATTGTTGAATTACCTGCAAGTTATGATTTTAAAAAGAGTTTAGATATGATATTATAAGACATAAAAAACCAGTATTCCATGACTCTAAGTAATGCAACATCCTTGGAAGAATACTGATGTTAAAAAGTAGGTCTCATTTTCAGGGAGAAGCTTGAGATCATTAAAAATATATATCACATATTTTAAAGGTAATTCATGTCATTCTCTTCCTCTTGATCAAATTTGCTCTCAATTAATTGTTAAACAATTTCTGGTCAGGGTTTTAATAATGCTTTTGATGCCTAATTTAGAGGTATCAGATCCATTGTTAAGGAATTATTTTAATATTTCTTGAGGTTTTTTTTTAAAAATGAGAATGGGGAATATATTGTTTCCCTAACCACTGTAAAAAAAACAAAAAACAAAAAAAACCACAACAGTGTGTTCTTCTCATCTAGAAACACATTGAGTGTGATGGAACTTCAGGGTTGAACTAACTCAATCTCCCAACCAAATATTGAATCCAAACAATAGGGAGGTACAAGACCAGGCTATGGATTCATTGTCTCAGCTATAGCTGCCTTGAAGAGATGAGAACTTCTGTCCACATTCTGAAGAAGAAGAACAATATAAATCACTTTGATTCTTGTCCTAGTAGGAGAGAGAGAGAGAAAGAGAGAGAGAGAAAGAGAGAGAGAGAGAGAGAGAGAGAGAGAGAGAGAGAGAGAGAGAGAGAGAGAGAGAGAGAGAAACAGAGGGATAGACAAGAAACAGAGACATAGAGAGTGACAAGCACAGAGATAGATATAACATACCTGAATATTTTCTACATTGTTTAATTCAACAGACGTTTCTTAAGTACCTACTGTATGCAAAGCATTGTGCTAGTTGCTAGGGATACAAAGTCCAAAATAAATAGACCGTATTTATGAGAGACATACGTCTTCCCACAATTTTGAATTTTCCATAATCATCCTTTATTACTATTCAAGCATATTTCTTTACATTCATGTGTCATAGTTGTTTTTTTTTTTCCATTACCAAAGGGAGTACTAACCTCATTTCTGTTTATTTGCTAGCAGAAACTATATTGCTGTAAATATTTTGGTGTATATTTGTTTCTCATTTTGACTCCCTGGTGCTATGTGACTAGTAGCGGAATCAGTGGGTAAAATGGTATGGGCAGGTTAATTACTTTCCTTAAATAATTTCAAATTGAAATTGAGAAAATTTAGACTTGAAAATTCCACCAACAGCATATTTATGTAGCTTGTCTTTTCACAACCCTTCCAATATCAACTGATCCTTTATTTTTTTTTGCCAACTTTGAAAATTTTCAGTGTATGAAGTTAAAACTCAAAGTAATTTCTTAAAAAATTTTAATTTCTCTTATGATCAGTGATTTGGAAAGTGTTTTACAATGCTCACTCAGTTTGAAATTCTTCTTTGGAAAAATTTTTATTCTTTGATCACTTATTTGCTGAGAAAGAGAGGCTATGTTTTAAAACATCACTTGGATCAGATGGTCTTGGAAGTCCTCTGTGCTTCTGCAAAACCACAGAGGACCAGACTTTCCATGAATCATCTGAATCATGTGTTGACTTTTTTGTTGATTTCATTAGGTTTTCATGATGGATGTCACCTAGAAACTTATTCCAATGCTGACAGCATCATCTTCTTCTGCTGCTTCTCCTCTTCTTATTTTTCCTCTTAATTAGGATCACATTAATTTAAAGAAATCATTTACATGATACTTTTTCTTTTAAAAGTATTATATATTATTTCAGTTAATCCTTATAATCCTACAGATGGTAAATATTTTATTTGTTTTTACTGATGGAGCAACTGACATTTAAATGAGGGTAAACAACCAATCTAAGGTCATACAAACTTGAAAACACAAGAAATAGACGTCAAACCCAGGTGTCTTGACTCCAACTTCAACAGAACTCCAGAAACATGTCATTTCAAGATTCAGATTGTTAAGTCTTACTTTCTGTTATTGTAGGGATACAGTTTTCAATGTATCCTCTAATTTATTAAGGCTTCAAGAATGAATTTAGGAAATAGATCAGATTTCCCCTTTAGTCTGAAAAGTCAGTCATGATGGCATCATTATTAGGAAAGTTTGTTTAACATTCTAGAAGTCAAAGATACTTACTAAGAAATGGCTTGAACAATTGGCAGGTCATTAGTAGGATTTCTCTAAATGGCAGACCTTAGCTACCTCTCCCTCCAGCCCAGAAAGGTAACAGATATGTTGACCATTCTGTAAAATATCCTATTTTCTCTGAAATAGCCCCATTTTGATCAACAGAGACCAGGTAAACTCCTTATTTTTGTTATTTCTATTCCAAATTTATATTTATGCTTGGAGTCTTTAAGTGTAATGGTTAAAAGAGTCAGTTCTGTCTGTTTAGTCAAATCTTGATTTGCTCCCATCAAACGTAAAAAAACTTTCACTGAAAAGGAATTGCTTTTTATTGGAAAAGGTGAAAATAGATGTTTAAAATAACTTGTTAACAACTTAAGAAAAAACCCATCATGAATGGATGCAACCTTCCCAGTACTTTATTTAACAATATCAAAGACTGATGATAAAGACCATTTCTCCTTTTAGTCTTGAAATCATTGGATTGAGATGCGGAAAAGCTCAAGAGATCATCAAATGCAATTGAGTCCAACCCAAGTCAATTTACTAAACATTTCAGTGCCTACTAACTTTAAGCCCCTTTTCCAATAATTCCAGTGATGAAACTGAAAAACATTCAAAGAACAATAGAAGTCTGTGTTGAGTATGAGCAGGTTGTAACACATTAAAAACAAGGAATGATGAAAGAGAAACAAGATGAAGATTAACATTTTGATGCGTCTTTATTAATTTTAGGAGCAATATAATGGCCTAGAGGTATCCATGGTTCCCTCCTATTTTTTTGTAGGTAGATTATAATCAACAAAAAATTAAGAATGCAATGGTAGATATTCTGAAGAAAATTCTCCATGTTTAGAGGTTTGAATCTCTGCGTTAATTTACATTTGCTTTTCTGTTTAGCCAAATCTTGGCATCTTTGTGGTTAAAGCAAAATTCAGATTACCAGGAAAGTTTATTTATAGTATCTATAAATAGGCATCAAGGGGTGGAGACAAGAAGGCACAGAGGAGAAGGTGGAGAAAGAGTCAACAACTTCTTGAAACTTCCCTTAGTCCTTGAGGGAGTGGATACACCAGGTGGAGTTGTCCTGAGTCCCTCCTCTACTTTTCCCTTCTGCTTCCCAGCTATTGTCTCTGCTACTGATTCTTCCTTATTCAGCTTTTAATGTCCCCACTCCTTCCGTTCTCCTGTCAGACTCTCCAAATCTCTCCCTGGTTCTGAACTAGCCTGGGCTTTCAGCTGAAAGCATGACCAAGTCTCTCATCCAATAGGAACAGCCTTCCTATGGCCTCCAAATTGAAATCTCTTTATTGATTCAAGGAAGAATGCAGTGCCTGTTTGCATTTAATTATGATTAATTCCATCAAAAAGGGTTTTTCCTGAAAAATACAATTACTTTTAGGTAGGGTGGAGATAATCAGTGGAATAAATGATCACTCACTTTTATAAAGGGAAGTAGTTGACAAAATACAAGAGGAAAAAAAAAGATGGACACATGGTAATCACATGGTGAAAAGAAGGTGTAAGTGTTGGATACACTTCAGGTTCTATTTCTGAACTAACTATGTCAAGAGAAAGCAAGGAAGACCTCCAGCATGTGAACCAGAGCCCCTTTCTTGAATTCATCAGAAGACATGGATAAAGGTTGCCAAGCATGGTCAGTCATGATGTCACTGAGAGGAGCTGTCCACTGTATCCTTGAAAGAATGTCCACATTGATGGTATCACAGATGTGTTTCATTATATGGATATAAGCCAAAACACTTTGATGGGCATTAGAGAAACAAGGGCAAAAATGAAATGGTTTCAGACCTCAGGAAATGTTTACTGTAATAGAAGCCAGTGCTCTACTTCCAATATCCTAGGTTGAAAAAAGTTACACAGAATAATGTATCTAGTTAGCTTTTAAAATTTAATTGGCATATTTTATTTTTATATCACCTTCATTTCCAAATATATTTCTCTCCTCTCCTTCTTGGGGATGGGGGGAAGATAAACTTCTAATAAACACTATACCAAACACTTCACACATATTATCCCATTTGATTTTCACAACAACCCTAGGAGGTAAGTGCTATTATTGACCACTTTACAATTGAGGAAACTGAGGCAGGCAGACCTTAAGTGACTTGCCTGAGGTCACACAGCACGTAAGTAAGTGTCTGAGGCTGAGTGTGAACTCGGGTCTTCCTGACTACAAACCCAGTGCTCTATGCACTGTGCCTAACTGCCTCTAGCTGCCACCTAGAGAAACAACTAGAGCAATATAAAAATGTAGGAAAAACTAGCAAAAACACCAGTAAACACTAACACGTAATGCAAGTATATCCAGTGTTCCTCCCCCGCAATTTCTCATTGATGTAAAGAAGGGAAGAAAGTGCATTTTCTCATCTTTCCTTCAGCGCCAAAGCTTGATTACTGCATACAACACTGAGTTTATTATTTTCTTTTCTTTTACACTGTTGTTAATCAAAGTAAACTGCTAGGTGGCAGGATGGATAGGATGTTGGACTGGGAATCAGGAAGACCTGAGTTCACATCCCACTGTAGATAACCGTATGACTCTGGACAAGTCATTTAACTCTGGCGCCCTCAATTTCCTCAACTATAAAATGGAGACTATAATATCATCTGCCTCACAGAGTTGTTGTGAGAATCAAATGAGATGCTATGTTAAGTGCTTTGCAAACCTTAAAACTCTTATTATCTACAAATCTAAGTTTTACAGATGAATAAACTGAAGCAAAAAGACTGGGGAATTGGTTCATCCAAGTGTAACTTAGGCGGTAAATGTTAGAGCCAGTACCTAAGAGCAGGTTGCAGTGCTTCTCATACCATACTTCCTTTTTAGAATACATTTCTTTTTATACTTATATCTACATGTTCTGTGTGTGTATACACACACACACACACACACATATACATATATATATACACACATACCATATATACATTTGCATTCCCCTCCTTGTTACGCTCACAGCTCCAGATATATTCTCTGCTGATAATTTCTAAATCTATATCTCTAGATCCAACCTCTCACATAAGCTCCAACTCCATTTATCAGGCTCTCCATAGAATATCTACTTCCTATGTTTAGCTATCATCTCACACTCAACATGACTAAAAAGGAATTTGAAATCCTCCTTTCCCTTTGAATTAGTCACCTTTCCTCTCTCTCCACCTTCTATTTCACCAAAATGTGATCCTTGTCCTATTTTTTTTCTGTTGCCATTTTGGTTTTGTCCACAAATTGACTCTGTCCTCACTTTGACGCCATAGAATTTCGTACTTTCTTCAAGCTGAGCCTTTCCTGGTCATCCACCTGCTAGTATCATTTCTATGTAAACTATCTTGGATTTATCTTGTACTGATTCTGTATATATTTATATATCTACACATTGTCTTCCTTGACGGAATATAATTTCAAGGGGAGAGGCTAGTCCATTTTGGTCTTTGTAGCCCTTGCAACTTGTCCAGTACCTAGCACATAGTAGGAGCTTATTGAACGCTTGTTGATTGACTGTATGATTCCTCTTTTCCACATCCAGCCATTCAACATATTATGTTCTATTCAGTAATTTTCCTTTACAATAGCATTGGCATTATCATTGATTGCATCAGCTCAGAGAACTGGAGAGGGAAATATATTTATCAAGGCAAACTGAAACCCACCTACAATGACTCCATTCATAAGCCATATGGAGTTACCTAAATCAAAAAGAAGTTAAATATTTTGCCAAGGATCAGACAGATAGTAAATCTCAGAGACTGGAATGGAAGTCAGTTCTACCTGAACCTAATTCCATTCTTATAACTTTTGGGAAGGAAGGAAGAAGAGAAAGAAGGAGGGAAAGAAGGAAAAATGGAAGGAGAGGAGGAAGGAGGGAACAAAGAAAGGAAGTGGGGAAAGAGTAAAGGAAAGAGGGAAGAATAGACAGAAGAAGGGAAGGAAATATGGATGGTTGGAGGAGAAAAGGGAGAGAATGAAGGAGGGATGGAAGGAAGAAGGGAAAGAAAGAAGAAAAGAGGGACAGAAGGATGGAAGGAGGAAGGCAAAGAGAGAAGGAATGAAAGAAAGGAGAAAAGGAATAAGGGAGGGAGAAAAAGAAGAAAGGGAGGGAAGGGAAGGTCGGGGGAAGATGAGCAAAAAGAAGGAAGAAAGGAAGGAAGGAAAGGAGAAAGGAAGGAGAGAAGAAGGTAAGGAAGGAAAAATGTTTATTTAGTGTTTGCTATGTGCCTGACACTGTACAAACTTATGAAGATACAAACAGAAAAATTTCTGTCAAGGATCTCACGTTCTTATAGGAGTGACAATACATGCAGGAGGTTTCAGTTGCAAGTGAGATGAAGTCCAGTAATTCATAGGTTACAGCTACAAGGCATATGGTAATGCATTATCTCTGATCTCAGTTCCATTAATAAAACCATATCAGTTTTTTTTTGATGGAACCATTGGATGATACCATTGACTTTGATGACAAGAACTTTGTTTTCTGGGTGACTCCTGTTACCCATAGTTATGACTTCTTCAGATGTAGGGGCTGTGACACCTGCAGGGGCAACATCCAATTGTGATTTTGAATGATGGCCGCCATCAGTGGTTCAGGGATGGGTTAGAGAATGAGGTCAATGCTGTTTCACAAGCTCTTGGGCTTCTCTGTCTGTAGATGGCAGTGGGTGTTGTTGGCTGTGGCCCTTCATGATGTTTTGATGATTAGGCTGGAGTATTAGCAGTGGTGTGGGGATCACTGCTATTCCCAGGGCTCTTGGGCTTACTGGTTCATTGGAGACAGTTGCTTGATGGTTGATGTTGGTGTTAGTGGGACTGATAGATTGCTTTCATAAAAAGATTACTTTCCTTTATGATGATATTAGTGGCAAGGGTCTCAGGGACCCCCAAGATGTCCTCCAATCCAGTGACACTGGCATCCTGGTTGTTTGACAACAAAATATTCCATCTCTTGGCTCCAAGCATTTTCTCCTATTGTCCTCCATGATGCCCCTGGCTTTCTTTAAGTCTCAGTTAAATCCTATCTTCCACAGGAAGCCTTCTCTAAGCCCTCTTAATTCCAGGACTTCCCTTCCTATTTATCCTGTGTATAGCTTGTTTGTATACATTTATTTGCATGATATCTTCCCCAATGGCTTGTAAGCTCCCTAAGATCAGGCTGTCTTTTGCCTCTTCTTCTATTGCCGATGCTTAGAACAATGGCATAGGTACTTAACAAATGTTTATCGATTGGTTGGTTGGTCAAAGTGATGATGGAGGTGATTTGACCCAGCTTACACACACCACTCCTGTCTCACCTTCCTACTTCAACTGGACTGGATTAACTGCTCCATTGGAGGCAGCTGAATTGCTTATGATTGTGGGGTGGGGGGGTGGCTATCTCAATATTAGAACTATCAACAAATCTTAGCGAATGCCTATGGTGCATAGTGCATGGAAGTGGGTGCTGGGGATCCAATGAGGCATAAACTCTAATTCCTGCTTTCAGGGACATAACACCCCAGAGAGATGAGACGATTTATTTCTCCTTTGACAATGCTAGAATCCTGATCTAGCTGCTTATCATTTTCTTCAGAATTACAGCAATCACCTGAAGTTAATCTCTTTTCTTCCAGTCTCCATTAACTCCAATATCCTCTCCACAACCCAAGTAAGTTAATCGAAACTGCATCTTTCTTCATATCATTTCTTCTCCTTCAGAATCTGAGGTGCTTTTTTGTTGGATCACTTCTGCTAACATTTCAACATGGTTATCTTTTTTTGTTTTGTGTGTCTTTTTGGAGCATCTGGACTTGTGATTTCATTTCTATAGGGAGATCCAGTGAGGAATGCTCCTTACCAATGCAGATTGGTGCTTTTACAGAGTTGACTGGAGGACTGGAGGCAAAATGACCTTCTTGGAGTCATATGGTCAGTATGTATCAAAAGCAAAATTCAAATTTGGGACTTTTTGGCTCCAAGAGCAGCTCCTTGCTCATATACCAAACTAAATCTCATTATTGTTGTTAACATCGTTAGCATTCTAAATAATAATAGACAGAGTGCATATTGTATAGAGAACTATTCATGAAATCACAAAGTTTGGTGCAACTTCTGCTTTTGACCCATATTGGCTAAGTGACCCTGGGAAGGTAAAATCACCTCCAAGTATCCCAACCAATCATCTAAGACTATAACTTGCAGAAGTTTCCAATCTGCATTCATTAAGGAAATTCCCTAAGCCAATATAATTATTGATCTTGTCCAAAAACAAAAACAAAATAAAAAGCCCAACTCTCTCAACAAAATATGATAGTATGATTTGTGACTCTAAATATATGATATTTTTAGTCTATGTTCAATTCTATTACACTAAAATTAATTATGCACCTCCTATTTGCAAAGTATTTTTCTAGACACTAGTCAGTCAAATGTCCACTGTAAAATTGCCTCTATTTTCAAGGATTATGCATTCATTTGCTTTTAAAAGTCAAATGATTTAAAGTATTAAATAGAGTAAGTTTCTGACTTTAATATCTCAAGGAGAGAAAAATCATAAAGCAGGTAGGGATAACATACCTCCACAAATGGATGTCAGTTGGCATTTTGTCTTCAAACTAAAGCTTAGGAAGGATATACATGAGATGGAGAGTGTCCAGAAGAAGACAGCTAAAATGAAAGCAGCTTTGAGTTTATGCAATCATAGGCAAATCATTTAGCCTCTGGGCCCCCATTTTCTCATTGACAAAATGGTGGTTAATAATAGTTAGCACTGACATAGCACTTAACTATGTGCCAGCACTGTGCTAAGCACAACCCTGGGAAGTAGATCCGACTATTATCCTCACATTACAGCTGAGGAAACTAAGTGACCTACCCAGGTAAGTAAGTGTCTGAGGTAGGATTTGAACTTGGATCTTCCTCATTCCAGGTCTGGCACTTTATTCTTTGAGCAACCTTTGGAGTTTAAGGTCATATGTTCAAATCTCAATTTTACCCCTTGACTATCTATTTGTGTGACCTTAAGAAGGTCACATTCTGGGTTGTGTTTGCCCTTCGTTTTCCAAGAGGACCATGACATCAAGATGGAAACATGAGTTGAAGTTGACTTTGATTTGAGTGAGGAAGGGCTGTGCAAGGTTGCTAACCTCACTTTCTTCTCTTGAGCCATCTGGGGCCAGTGGCCAGATATTCATCAGCATGAATAGAGATGGCCCAGGATGCAGTGAGAGATCCTGGCCCTTTCAGACTAAGATCTTATCACATTCTCACTTTGAGTGAGATACATTCATTCAATGAATAGGCTTCTTTAAGTAGTTACTCAAGGGATGGCCCCTTTAATAAAAAAAAAATATATATATCAGACTGGGAGGGGAAGACTCTCAGAAAGCTAGCCAGTAAACCCAAAGGAAAAAAGGCAGGTTTTGGTCATGGAAATGTACCTTCTCCTGGGTAAAGCACTCCAAGCAAGGATGAAGAGGAGAGGAGGGGAGGGGAGTGAAGCTAGATTTCTTGCTCAAAGACCAAACCTTAAACCCAATTCAGTCTGGAGCTCATAGATTGGACAACAGGTCCCTACCCTCTTAACACACAGTGAATGTAAATACTCGATAGTACCTGTTTCTCTTTTACTCAGGAACCCTGAGGGTCTTCCCCTCCCAGTTTGATTTTCCTTTTTTTTTTGATTGAAGGGGCCATCCCTTGAGTAACTACTTAAAGAGACCTATTCATTGAATGGATGTACCTCACTCAAAGTGGTAAGGTAAGACCTTTGCCTAAAATGGCCAGAGTCTCCCATTGGATCTTGAGTCATTTCCAGTCATACTGATGAATATCTGGCCACTCACTGGATCTAGCTGGCTTTGGAGGAGAAAGTAAGACTGGTGACCTTGCACAGACCTCCCTCCCTCAAATCAAACTCAACCACAAGTCATGTCATTATCTTGATCTCATGGTCCTCTTGGAGAATGAAGGACAAACACAACCTGTGAGTGAGGAGCACATTCTGGGACAGGCTTGGTGGCACATCCCTAGGATTTCTGCTACTGGGCAGACTAGGTTTGTAGATTGTTTGAACTTTGAAGATCTGAACTGCATTAAGCTAAACTGATTGATCCCATGAACAGCCACTCGTATATCCAGCCTGGTAAAAGTGAAAGGTTCCATCTCAAAAAGAAAAAAATGAAGTAAAGGCATATTCTGGGCCTTGTTTCCCTCACTTGTAAAGTGAATGGGTTGGACTAGAGGAAGCATGAGGTCCCTTTCAGCATGAAATTTATAAAGAATGTGATAAACACATTTTGGGGAAGAAGAATGCTGGCTACATGGGGAACAGTCAATGATTAAAGTAGTAAGAAAAACTGAAAGATCTATAACTTCTCTAGATCATGTATCCTTGTTTATTTTTTGAAGTTTAACATTTTTGTTTTTAATTTGAGCCAATATTAGGGAAATCTTCATTAGGAATATTATCACTTCCCTCCACCCCAAGACCTGGAAATTTTCACTGGAGCAAAGTTTCTGTACCTGATCCTTCTTTTGAATCCACTGGGGGAAAGAAGTTTTGAAACACACACACACACCCCAACACAACACATACACACACACAAACTGTGCCAAAACCTAGAACTTGCATGTCGCCGGAGGCAGTGGAGCTCAAAACTCAGAAATGGAGAGCTTGCTGCTATATTTAGCATCACTAATTTTCAAGTGATTGAAAGCAGAGCAAAATGATTTCTCCAATAATAATGGGGCTCTTTTCCCCTGAAATACACAGTGAGCATTCATTAAGGCCTCAGCAAGGCAATGGAATGTTTTTTGGCTCATTCTAGGGAGCAGAAAGGCTGGTCAAGGAGGGAGGAGTACTGTGCTAGCATGGGAGAACCTTGCCTCATCTCATCTACTGGACTCCAAGAGCACCCAAGTCCCTCATTTTCCTTCATCTCTACTAGATTATTGGAGGATAGTGAGCCTGGAGAGCAGGCATTGCCAATCTCAGCTAGCACAGTGTAATATAATATAATCCTATTACATAAATATGTATTATATTTATATAGTATTATACTCTATTATAATGGCATAATATGGTAGGATATGACATTATATGATATAACATGCAATAAATTATATTATATATAATTATATGTATGTATATAATTATGTTACATTATAATTATATATGTATATATAATACATGAAATATATAAATATAATTATATTATTAGAATCCATATATTATTAAATAGCTCATATTTGTATTATGCTTTAAGATTTATGAAGTACTTAAATGCATTAAATCATTTGAAGTAAATGCTATTATTACTGCCTCCCTCCCCATTTGCAGATGAAGAAACAATGTCAGAGGCATCAAGTGACTCCCTCAAAGTCACACAGCTATTTAGAGTCTAATGTGGCATCTGAAACCAGATCTCTCCAACACCACTCTGGTGTTGCTGCTGCTGTTACTGTTATTACATCATTTAGATTTATACAGCATTTGAAGGTTCATGAAACACTTTCCGTACATTATAACTGATCCTGATACTGTCCTAAACCTATAAACTTAGTGTGATTATTATCCCCATTTTTATAGATGATGAAAAGGAGGATCAGAAAAATTAAATAGCTTGTTCAATTGTTTCAACTGTGTTGACTCTTTGTGACTCTTTGGGGTTTTCTTGGCAAAGATGCTAGAGTAGTTTGCAATTTCCTTCTCCATAAATGACTTGACTATAGTCAAGACAATGGATCCTGACTTATTTTACCTGACTTGTTTTGCACATCTCTCACACAGAAATCATTCAAGAAATTGTTTTTGAATTGAATTTGATCAATGATAATGTTTGGGAAATTAATGACTTAATTAGGATTTATATTTGGCTGATTTTCAGAAGACAGATTTGAGGCTAAGGCAGGGAGATAAAAACAAAAACAGAGACACACTGCTCTTCTGATTTGCCTTTATGTGGTTCAGTATTTTCTTTCTGAAACATTAGCAATTTCTGTAAAGATTTATTAAGCTTCTGCTTTGTGCTGGAAGCACACAGAGCAAGACTCAGGGGATGATGAAATGTTTCAAAGTGAACTTTCTCATGGAGCTCAAGGTCAAGTGAGAGGACGACCCAAATAAAGATCCGTGTAATACATGATATCGCATTGTAGACATCCGAAGCAAAGTGTTCTGGAAGTTTCAGGGGGAAGATGATGACCAACCAAGGATGAGGGAAGGCTTTGTGAAGGTGGCACTAGATTTGGGCCTTAAAGAATCAAAAGGAATTGAACAGAGTGGGAGATTGTAAAGGAGACATGGAGGAAAAGAGATGATAGGGTCTGGTCAGAGGCAGGATATGTCAGTACCAGTACTTGAACTCAGGTCTCTCTGACTTTGAGGCTCGGTAAGTAAACAACAGGGAGAAGTTATCACTAACTAGAAGCCTCAGGACAGGCTTCTGATACTTTTTACTGGAACTGAACCCTCAACTAATTAGCATTTCAAAGGAAAGGTGTGGCACTCAGAATTCCAAGGATGGTACTCAGAATCTGCCCTTGATATTCACAACAGAGGTAAAGAACCTGAAATAACCAAGGCCTCCTGGGTGCTAGATGGAGCTTCTGTGGAAGAATTATGGGGAAAAAATGCCAGTAAGAATTGTTGCAGTTCAGGTGCTAATGGGGTACAGTCTCTATCTGTGGGGACACTATCCATACTGAAGAAATGGAAGATCCAATGAAACCTTGAAATAGAATTATATTCCTGTTGTTGTCTGAAACCTAATCACCGTGACCTTGTGTAACAATGAAAAGAAGCAAACCTTAACTGCACCAAGCACATTTGTAGAAAGCCCACAAGTAAGAGATTCAATATGGGATGTCTTTCTGTCTTAACACAAACCTAAATTAACCCAGAGAGCCTCTTCATTTTACTTTGGAAGCTCCTAAAATGGAGGTCCCAAAGGTGACAAACCTTTTTAGTCATAGCAGTTCAGGTCAACTATTTATTAAGGTCCAGAGGGATAATGGTTTGAGTATCCTTCAAGTTCCAGCTAAAATCTTATCTTCTACAAGAAGTTTTTTTTTTTCCCCTCACTCTGTTGATTACCTCCAATTCATCCTGTGGATATATCTTATTTGTACATAGTTGTTTTCATGTTGATTCCCCCATTTGACTATGAGCTCCCTGAGGGCAGGGGCTATCTTTTGCCTCTATTTGTATCCCTAGTACTTAGCCCCATACCTGGAGCATAATAGATATGTATTAAATGCCTATTGATTGCCTGATCAAATCTGTGGAAGGAACGTTCACCACTGAAGTAGGATAAAATAGTTGTATTCAGTAGGGAGTATATAATCTAAATGTCAAGGAAATACATCTGCTTTTGAGGCTAAAATCATGGCCAGACTTTAAACATTTTTACTAGTTTTTAAAAAGAGTAATGAGATATTTAATGTTGGAAAATGACAAAATACTAGTTTCTGATTGCTCTACAAGAACTTGTTAACCTGTTAATGGTTATTACTTTCATCGTTTGGTATCAAGCATACTCTGATGTTATATAGATATTTTAGCTTGAACCTTAGAATCTTCATGAATCTAATGGATTCATGATCTATTTTAAAGAATGGGAAAAATCAAGACACAAACCTGTTAATGAGTTCGGCATGAGAAATGGATTGATTAGGTTAAGACCCAGAATTCTTTTTTTTAATATTTTATTTTTCCCATTTATGTGTAAAAACAATTTTTAATATATTTTTTTTAATTTTGAGTTTCAAATTCTTTTCTTCTTTCCCTTCCCTTCCCCTCCCTGAGATAGTAAGCAATTTAATATAGGTTATACATGTGCAATCATATATCCATATTAGTTATGTTGTGAAAGAAAACATAGATACCACCCCCAAAATAAAACCATGGAAAAAATAAAGTGAAAAATAGTACATTTTGATTTGCATTCAGACTCCATCGGTTCTTTCTTTGGAAGTGGATAGCATATTTCATCTTGAGTCCTTTGGAACTGTCCTGGATCATTGAATTGCTAAGAATAGCTAAGTTATTCATAGCAGATCATCACAGTGTTGTTGTTACCGTGTATACTGCTCTGGGTCTGCTCAATTTATTTTGCATCAGTTCACGTCTTTCCAGGTTTTTCTGAAATCATCCTGCTCATCATTTCTTATAGCACAATAGTATTCCATTACAATGACATGCCATAACTTGTTCAGACATTCCCCAATTGACAGGCATCCCCTTAATTTCTAATTCTTTCCCTCCACAAAAAGAGCTGCTATCAATATTTTTGTACAAATAGATTTCCCCCCACCCCCCATCTTATCTCTTTGGGATACAAATCTAGCAGTGGTACTGTTGAATCAAAGGTATGCACTGTTTTATATCCCTTTGGGCATAAGAACTCAGGATTCTTGATGTTTCATTCCTGCCTTTCATGTTTCGTATGTTGGTTTAACAGGCATTGACAAAATACCTACTATGTGTCAGGCATTGTAGGATATAAAGACAAAATTCAAACAGTGATTCAGTTAAAGAAAAAGAAAGCTCCGTCTGTTGTTGACTGACCAAGAGGGCATATTATAACATGAGGAGACTATTAGTTTAGCATGAATAGGGTAGTTTGGGAGGCCACATTTTAAGAAGGGCATTGGCAAGTGAACATAATCCATAAAAGAATTACCAAGATGAATAAATGATAGAATGAAGGGGAAAAATATTAAGTACTTTCTACATTGCCTAGTATTATACCCAGCACTAAGATTCAAATAGGAAAGGCAAGACAATATCTGTTCTTGAAGAACTCACACTCTAGTTGGTAGAACCAAGGCATAAAAGAAAATTCAGCTGCAAGGCAGAGGGCAAGGTCCAGGGCTCTTTAGCTTGCATCAATAAATCAAATGGTGATCTTGGGCAACTAAAATATGTAGAAGCAAAGCAGAAAGCAATACCTGGAGGGTATTAGGACATAGTAATGAGGATGGTGATTCTCCATCTTGCTAGAAGAAATGGAATGGATGCTCCCATTTCATCTAAGCATGTGAGCAATCCATCAAATCTTATGAGTTCTCCATTGCTTAGGGCCATGGGAGGGGCCAAAGAGAATGAAAGAAGAAAAGAGCAGCTGCTGTGATGATAGACCTTCTCTCTTAGCCTGGAGTTGTGGTAGGTATTCCTGAGGTTGAAAAAGGACTGGTTGAAGAATGACTTTCAACTATCTTTTGAAGACCCTTGGAATGTGTAGACTTAGTAAGAGTCAGAGGAAACTTGAGAAATATTTCCAAGTATTTGAATGAGTGTTGTATAGAAGAGTGTTAAGATCTATTCTGTTTTGCCCCAGAGAGAGAAAGTCACTGGGAGACAGATTTTGATTCAACATAAGGGAAATCTTCCTAACAATTACAGCTGGCTATATGGTTGCCTCAAAAGGTAAAAAGTTCCTTATCACAGGAGGTCTTCCAATGTATAACAACCTGTTAGGCACTGTGGATTGACAAGTGTCAAATGATATAATAAATGTCAAGTGATTAGCACAGTGCCTGGTACTTATTAAGTGCTAACTCAACGTTAGCTATTATCATTACTATAAAAACATGCTGGTAGCTAGGAATCCTGGGACAATGACATGCCATGACTTGTTCAGACATTCTGCAATTGATGGGCATCCCCAATTGTAGACACTGGACATAGAGGTTCTGGAAAGCTGAATGCCAAAAAATTGATATGTGTTTTTGATGAAGGAAGAAAGATTTAACATGAACGTTTAGGACACAGACCACAGAAAATAGTCAAATCAGTAATGAACGTATAAAGCTAATAGCCCTTGAACTACAAAGAACATGGAAAAGGGGAATCTATTAGGCGAATGAAAAATATAAATCTAGAAAAATGACTCCTACCTACATGGAAATAGAGGCATTAACAATAATATTGAGCATACTTTGACACAAAGTTATTCTTGGATACATGATGGTACTGAAATGGCTATTTTACTCTCATTTGAAGATATGTGGATGTGACACTACATGGACTTCTTAACTTCTATATGAGAGAGGTAAAGAGGGAAGGACATAATAAAGGTCAAAAGGATATCAATCACTCTTTGAGTCACTTTCAGGTCAAAACAAAATCAAGACAGAGAATGAGATTGGATTTTTCTACTCCTTCATGACTGCCTGGGAAGGATGAAATTAGAAAATATTGTGGGCAGTGCTGGGAGACCCTTCTCTTGTCATCAGTCAAAAGAAAGAGACAAAGAAGAGGAAAGTTCTAGAAGATGAGTCTGGAATAAATGATGCCTACTTCTTCTAGTAGGATCATGTTCTCTTCCTGAACATGTGCAAAGCCCAAGGCTATACCTCAGTTTTTCCTTTTAAGGTTGAGGCTTTGCCTACCTATACTGCAAACTGTGGTAATGGAAGGAGCTAGTTTAGAACGGCAAAGGTCTGACCCACTATGAAATGGATATTGAAGATGTCTTCTTTCTATTCAATACACATGATTCCTTAAATATAACCTACACCAATCATGATTGTGAAAGTTACTCCTTCAATATATGAACTACAGGGTAGGATATTTCTTCACTTGCAGGAACCAAGTTCAGTAGAGGTAGGTTCTGCCACTACCTTCCCTCTATTCACAGCTAGAAGGTACCAATTGTGGACTGTGGTGTTGGGTATGAGGATACCTCTAGAGCAGTGGTTCTAAAACTTTCCCATAGTGGTAGAACTTGTCAATTTGGGGCAGAACCTGTGTAGTAAAATCCCTTAAAATTACTATTTCCAATGCCTGTTAACAAATAACAAGGTTCTTTTAAAAAGAGAAAATGTGAGGTTCTTTATAACACAGTTTAAGAAATACTTTTCTAGAGAATGGTGGATGGGGTTGGTTGGTCTGTGGTCCCTTTCAGCCATGAGATTCTGTTATTCATTAAGTATCCTTAAAATAGTTCTACTTCAACAAAATGTGCTAACAAGTTAATGGGAAACTTTCAATAATGAGATGCATTCTAAGCTATTCTCTGCTAAATAGGGTCTTTAAGGTAGAGATCCTGATACCCTTACCATCTTACATCCCGGGACATTAAGCTCAATATATATTGTGATTGGTATTGGTTGAATGAGCAATTGGATGTAACATAAAATATACTCCCTTTTCCTGCATTCGTTTATCCCAAGTAGTCTTTCTTTACCCTCAGTGCTTAGCCCAGGGCTTGGCACATAGTAGGTGCTTAATAAAGACTCATTAATCAGTGAGCAAGAAGACTAAATGATCAGTACTGCAATTGCTTGATATAATCCTTGAGGTTTGGTGATGTTTTCTGACTTGATTATGTATCATGGACCTGTTTTTTGCAGAGGCATTGAAGGCAAGCTTCTCTTGTGCTAGAAATATTTTGAAAGAGAATAATAGCACAGCTCCCTAGGCAGAGATGAAGAGGCCATGAAATTTTTTTCAGGATTTGAGTATATTCACAAATTTGAATATGGTAATACTCTTATTATTGGAGAAAAACATTTTTTTGACAAAGCCAAGTCAAAAGTGGTTGTGATGTGGGCAATGTTTATTTAGCAAGCTCTGACTGAAATTGACGCTTGATTTTATTTTGTTTTTTGCATCATATGCATTAAAATGACAAAAACCTGTTGTTGCAGGGTCTGTCACAATTAAAAAAAATAGTCCTAGTCTCTGAAGAGGAAACTTTCACAAAACACCCGAGACATAATTCTGAACCTCTGCCAGTTGAACTGACAATCCTGACAAAACTCCAAAGCAGTCAGAAGCAAGAAAGTTGAACAAAATAAGTCCCAGGATGAGGAATTTCTGAAAGCTAAAAGGATCAGGATGTGAAGTTTTAATAGGAACTGCACCCTCTTGAGAATCACCAGGGGAACTGTCACTATGATGGGACTTGGAGGGGTCTAAGAGAAGAAATTAAAATAATTGAACAATTAGGAAAAGAATGAGAGACAAAGCATTGGTATAAAAGAATGATAAGACAGGGCAAATGAGCAGCAAGTGAATCCAGAAAAGCTTCAAAGGAAGCCCAGGTTGCAGATTTTTTCTGAATTATGGGACTGGTAAAATGGAATGAAAGCTATTAGTGGCCTATGATACAGGGTACTATGGGAATTTGGCATCAGTGGAAATTAAAATCTGGTGGCCTTCCAATGCAACCCAACCTTTAAACTAGAGACCATCATTTCCTAGGGATCCATTCTTTCCCTGGGCAGCAGTAAATCGGCTCTGCCCTTCAGAGAAGACAATGGCCTTTTTCTAGGAAGGACACTGCACAAGTTATTGAGGGAATCATGGCTGGGATCCTCAGATTTGGAAAGGAATTCTGAGTTTATTTAACTGTAACTATTGGAACTCCTGCTATAAAGTCACCAAGAAGAGGCCAGCTTTCCTCCACATAAAGACTTCTGTTGAGGACAAGTGCTTCAGACAGTCCATTTTACTTTGGAACAACGTGAATTGTTGAGATATGTATGTGTGGGTATATAAACATACATAGCTATATACACATGGATGTGTATGTATATATACACACATATGTGTGCATATATATTATATGTATTATATTTATAATTTTCTTCTTTACATTGATCTGAAACTAGCTTCTTTGTGATCTCTGTCTCTTTTTCCTAGTCTGCGCTCTGGAACCAAAGCAAAACATGCCTCACCCCTTTTCCATGTACCAGCCCTTCAAATATTTGAAAATAATAATCACGCACTCCCAGGTCTCCTCTTCTCCAGGCCAAACAGTCCCCATTTCTTTACCCCATATTCATATGGCATTGTCCCATAATTTTTATTCATGCTTCCCTGAATGAACTCTAGTTTCATCCATTGTCCTCCTAAAGTGTGTTGTCCAGAACTAAACATAATTCCCCAGATGCGGCACAGCCAGGACAAAGTATGGTGTGACTGCCACTTCCTCTAAGCTGTGAAGGCTCAGCTTACACTAGCTTTTGGCTTTCTGTCATCCTGTTGACTCATCCCAAGATTGGGCACTCCAGAGTTTTTTCACATGAACTGTTTAGATCCATGTTTTTTCTCATTTTCTATCCTTATGCAAGTGACTTTTTAAACACAAGTGTAGAGTGTTACATATGCTTCTACTAAATTGAATCTTATTCCATGGTTTCATTTTCTAGCCCATTGACACCCTTGGGGATGCTCACTTTATTTCCTGGCAGGTAAGCTCTAGCTCACAGAGTGTGTTGTCCACAGATTTGATAGAGATGCCTTCCCTAAAGTTGTTGTGCCAGTTGGTCACAGAGAGGATATAGCATGTTGGACTTGGATAAAAATGACCTGTTTTCAAATCCTGCCACAGATGCTTTTTAGTTGTGTGACCCTGGACAAGTCACTTAGCCTATCTTAACTTCACCTTCTTCACTTCTCAAATGAATAATCATAGTACCTACCTCTTAGGGTTGTCATGAAGTTCAAATGAGATAACATTAATGAAGAACTCTGAAAACCTTCATGCATATACAGTGCTGGTTATTGCTGTGCTTGCTGCTGCTAAAGTCATTAAATCGCTCAGGGTCAAGGGAAGATCTCCAGGGCACTCCACTATAGACATCCTTGTACACCATCTCCTTTTCAGGTCATACATGCCTCTATGATTCCCCAAATGTAATTATGCAGGTCATTTGTAACATTATTCTATAGCCTCCTCTGGCCTATCATGCATCTTTCCACTGCCCTTTGGGTGAACTACAGTTTTTATTCTTTGGAGATAAACATAATGTTCTATTATTTATAGCTATAGAGAATTATGAGGAGAGTACTATTGTTTAAATAAATGGAATTTTGCAGTGGAAAACAGGTTGAGATCTTTGGAAGTACTAAGAAATTTCCCAGATGTGTAATCCAACTTAATCTTCTCCTTCTGCTCAGTTCTGATCCTATTTCAATGTCTGTCTATAGACTCTGTTCGAGATAAATGCACTCATGGAACAATTCAACGGATTGCCCGTCCAACTTCATGTCACAATCCAGGCAGTATTCATTCTTCACATATTCTGGTTTTTCAATGTGGATGACTAGGCTGATTTCTTTTGAATGACCCCATTGTCAACTGAATAGACTCTTGGTTCTGGCTCCCAAGTTTCTCTAAAATTCTGGATCCAACTGACTTGACCGGTCAACTTATTTTATTTCCTTCACGTAGATGAAGAACAAATTGGGTTATTCTCTGTTCCCAAGAGTTATCATCCAACTCTTGCTTGTCTTTTTCCTTTGTTTATACTGCCTTCCATTCCTGCAATGATGGATTTTCCCTCTTCAGTTTCTCCTAGATGAAAGCCCTCTTGTCCTTCAAGGTCCAGTTTAGATCATCACTTTCTCCCTGAATTCTTCCTTCATACTTCCTATCACAATCAAAAGAAAGTGATCTTTCGTTCCTCACATCTCTCATAGTAATTTTGTCTACTTTGAACTTTCTTCATTCTTCATTGTTTTATAGTTATGTCTTTAGCTTCCCTCTGCGTGGGAAGGGCACTTTGATGTAATGAATGGAATTCTTGTTTTGGAATCATGAAGACCTGGTTTTGAATCCTTCCCCAAACCCTATTCCTCTCTCTGAGTTTCAGTTTCCTCATCTATGTAATAAGTACTACTTAACAATTTTCTATCCATGACTTGTAAAGGGCATAAATATTACATTTCTCATATTTACCGATGACACAAAGCTGGGAGGGATAGCTGACCCCCTGGAAGTCAAAATCAGTTGCTAAAAGGATCTTGACAGACTGAGTGTTGGGTTGAATCTAATAAAATCAAATTCCATGAGGATCAATGTAAAATCTTATGTAGGTACAAAAAATTCACTTTTACATGACCAAGATACAGAGGGCAAGATTCAATGGCAATTTGTCTGAAGAAAGATCGGTGGGAGGAGTGGGGGGGTGGAGGTTATAGAATTATCAACTCAATTTGAGTTAGTAGTGTGATGTTCTTGTTGGATCGTTTCAGTTGTGTCTGACTCTTTGTGATGCCCGCTAGGTTTTTTTGGGCAAAGATACTGGAGAGGTTTGCCATTTTCTTCTGTAGCTCATTTTACAGATGAGAAAACTGAGGAAAACAGGATCAAATGAGTTGCCCAGGGTTATACAGCTAGTAAAATGTCTGAAGCCAGATTTGAACTTGGGAAGAAAGTTCTTCCTAACTCCAGCCCATCACTCTTTCCACTGTGTCACCTCATGGCAAGTCAAAAATGTTAATGTGAACTTGGGCTACATTAAGAAAGGCATCATTTCCAGGAAAGGGGAACAATAGTCCCAATGGATGTAGAGCCATAAATCTTCATCTAAAGTGCTGTGTTCCGTTCTAAGTTTGTTTAAGAAGGACATTGACGAGAATTGCCCCAGAAAGGGGCAAATAAGATGATGAAGAACATTGGGTCCATGATCCCTAAGGGCTCTTTGAAGGAAGTAGGCATATTTAGTTCAAAGAAAAGAACATGGGATGGGACAGGGAATGATAGCTGTCTTTGAGTATTTGAAGGTTTATCACATGGAAGATTTGACAAACTGGACACATTCACAGAGACATTCATATTCAATGATCTTTTTTCATTGTAGAGTATTACCATCAAATGAAGTATAAAATGGATAAATGTTTGCTTATTCATACGTGTTTATATAGCACTCATCATTATCATGGAGGATGTCCTGCACATCATGTAGACAGAAAGAATTCAGTCTTGATGGTGAAATTCTCTCCGTACTCCTATAAATGGATGACACTACTTAATTGGTGAAACCTTAGCACACATTTTGTTGAAGGTAATGGCTGCTCAAAGGCTTCAGACTTGCTACCCATAGAGGAAAAGCAAAGGGACCCAAGACTGAATACTGCTTAGCTCATGATCAGCAGTGGATTGGGCAGCCCACCGAATTAGTCAATCAGTAACAGGTAGGGGGAAAAGAAAACTGTCTTCAAATTTTTAAAGAGCTATTCTGTGGTTTAGACTTACTCTGCTTGATTCTCAAGAGCAGACCTAAGGGCAAGGGGTATAAGTGTCAAAGAAAAAAAATTAAGCTTCCTATAAGGAAAATGGAAATCTCTCAAGTTGAGAGGAGGGGTCTCTCACTGGAGGTCTCTCTTATTGTATAGACATATGTTGGATATGCTAGAGAGGGAATTCTAGTTCTGGTTTAAGTATGTTTTAGACTACATGGCCAGTAGGTTTCTATCCAACTCTGAAAACTCTACTCTTCTGGGAGTTTAGTCTGGATCCCCAAATCAAAGAATAGAAATTACTGGGAAAATGTGAAGAAGAAGGTGTTCCAGGCATGAGAAATAGGCTTTGCAATGGGTGGGATGGTGGCCAGCTCCAAGATGGTCTGGCTGAAGCACTGAATTCTTCTGGGAGATTAAACACAGGGAGCTAGCAATAGGCCAGCTGCTAGACTGTTTGAGCTTGATTTAAGACTCTACGGATATGAAGAAAAGGTAGTTTCAGCTTTTATATTCTCTTGCACCTCCTCTCTGGAGCTATGATCACCAGCAGATGTGGCAGTGGAAGGTGAGAAAGGGTAGCAGCATAGAAACCCTATCTTAATGGAGATTAAAGATCTCTAAAGCTATTTCTTTTTGAGAAAATCCCACTTTAATGAGGTTTGGGGGCCAAAGAGCTTCTGATTCAAGTCTTTCTGAGCTTTGCCCATCCGTAGTTGTGTGATCCTTCAAAAAATTTTGACAACAGAAGATAAAATGTAATAATAATTATTGTATTGTATGCGCTTGTGGCACAGAAACGAATATGATCTACGGTAAGTAGGAAGGCAGAGAAATCACTCTGTGCACTTTATTAACACATTCATTACATGGGCTGACACTCTGGTTATATCAAGATTATATAATTGTCTAGTCTGAAGTATGGATTTTTTCATAAACCAGCATGAATGTATCATGCCAAAGCAACATGAATGTGAAAGGACATCCATCCTAAAATAATAAAAGAGAGATAACAATCATTTTAGAAAATGAGACAGAATTCATTCACTCAAGTAGCTGCCATTTGGCTGCCTAATAAAAGAGATAATACATGAGTCAAGTTACTGACATTTGTGTTTGCATAAAGGAAGTCTCTACCAAGTTACCTACATGGCCAATGGGCACAGGCTTTCACGCAAGCTGACTGAGTGAGAAGTGAAATGAACTACATGGGAACTTGCATTCTGCCACTAATTGCCTGTGTGACCATGGGTAAATATCTTTGCCACTCTTGTCTGTGGTTTTCCCATTGGTAAGAAAGAGAAAAAAAGAAAGAAGGAAAGAAAGAAGGAAAGAAAGAAAGAAAGAAGGAAGGAAGGAAGGAAGGAAGGAAGGAAGGAAGGAAGGAAGGAAGGAAGGAAGGAAGGAAAGAAAGAAAGAAGGAAAGAAAGAAGGAAGGAAGGGAGAAAGGAAGGAAGGAAGGAAGGAAGGAAGGAAGGAAGGAAGGAAGGAAGGAAGGAAGGAAGGAAGGAAGGAAGGAAGAAAGAAAGAAAGGAAATAATGGATAATCTCCAAGGTCTCTTCTAGTACCATATTGCATGATTATAAGTTTTGAGTTAAGGAGAGTGGAAGCTAAGGATATTACTACTTAAGAAAAGCTTAAGAATCTTTCCCAGATGGTTACATGTCACTCCTCCCTCCTTCCCATGTATTCTGCTTTCCAGCTAAACTGACCTACTTGTAGTTTCTTATTCACTAAATTCCATCTCCTATCTTTCTGTGTCCTTGTATGCTCTGTCTCCCATGCTCACAATGCTATATTCTTCCTCAGTCCTGTCTCTTTGGAATCCTTAACTGGTTTAGGTATTCTAAGCTCAACTCAAGTTGGTAAATGACTTCCTGATTTCAACAATTATTAATCCCTTAAACTTTCCCCACCCCTTACTTTCTTTATATTTTGTACTTATCCATGGATCTCTAGTAGAATGTAAGATCTTGATAGATAGGGATTGTTTGTTTTTATCTTTGTATTACATGCACAGTATTTGGCACACAGTAGGCACATGGATTCTTGTTGAACTGTGTTGAATTGACTTGTAATATATCACCAGTTCGCTGGAGGATTATGCAGTTTTTGCCAGCCAGTCACCGGAACACAGCTGTTTTTATTTTGCAAAGGGTTAATTCCCGTGAAATAGAGGGCAGTAGTGGAGACCCTGAAGTGTCCCAGTTGATTGGGTAAAGGATGTTGGCAGAGAGCTGTCCTCCCAGCATCTGTGTCTGCTGCCTGCGTGGAGATAATCAGGGAGTGTTAGGATCAATCAGCTAACCTTGTCAATATGCTACTGTGAAGAGATCATCCAGGATGATCTGCCAGCATTAAGCAAACAAGCAGTGACTGAAGCTGGTGCAAGAAGACGAACAGAGGGCAGGACGGTGCAGTGAAAACAGCACAAACTTGTGTGTGAGTGTGTGTGAAAATGTATGCAGTATATACCTACAGTCAAACAAATATGCAAATACAAAACATGGACATAGACCCCCCCATAAACACAGATATGTATCATACTGGACACATATCACATAAACTCAGAAATAAATGCCCTATACACACAAAAATACACCACACAAACACAGATGACAATTATATGGATGTGTGTGTGTGTGCGTGCGTGTGTGTGTGTATGCAAAGAGCAGCTTGGTGATGTAGTGGATAGAGTGGTCTTGGAGTCAGGAAGATTCGTCTTCCTGAGTTCAAATATGACTTCAGACATTTACATTTAATAGTTATGTGACCCTGGGCAAGTCACTTAACCCTGTTTGCCTTGGTTTCCTCATCTATAAAATGAACTGGAAAAGGAAATGGCAAACCACTCCAGTATCTTTGCCAAGAAAACACCAAATAAAATCATGAATTGTTGGACAAAACTGAAAAATGACTGAATGAACACATATATACAATTAGTGTCAGAGATAAAATGGGATGGGAGATCACCTGCTCTCTAGTTCAGTGTCCTTCTTATTTGTGCATATATGTATGTGGTGTCTATCCTTGTATATATCTGTGGTATTCTGTGTTTGCAGGATGTATGTGATATGCATATGTATGAGCCTTGAGTGTGTTGTATGCTTGTGTGTATTTATGTTTTGTATCCTGTGCAACTAGCTGTGTGGGCAAGTTACTTAACATCTGTTTGCCTCAGTTTCCTTATCTGTAAAATGGGGACAATAATAGCATTTATCTCCTAGGTGAGGTTCAGATGAAATAATAATTTTAACATACTCAGCATATTGTCTGGAACATAGTACTACATAAATGTTAGCCATTAGCATTATTAGTAGTATATCTATGTGTATAATATAGAAGCATATGGTATATCATTTTGGGTGCAGAATATATATTTATGTGTATTTATAGCATATGTACTATGTATATAGCATATAGCTCATTATGGTATCAATACAGCTGCATGGTATTTAGGCTTGTGGGTTTGTTGAGTATTTATTTGATATGGAATGCTGTGTATGGTATCATGGAGATATTTTTCTTTTGTATATGATACACATGTCTGGGTTTGTATGGTCTTGTCATATTGTTTGTGTGCGGATATCATGTAGCTCTATGGCATGCACTTGTATGCATGGTGAGCATGTTGAATCTTTGTGTATATGTATATGTATATGTGTATATTTCTCTCTGTATTTCTATGGCTTATGTGTCTGGTGCACATGTGAAACAAGGGAGGCTAACAGCCTGACCCAATTTGGAGACTAGCATCTTTGCCTCCATCACTTGGCACATTACCAATCAGCAAAAATTTCCCTTGACTTCACTCACCTTAAAAAGACTTAGATTTTTCTCAGGTGGCACAGATTCACAGAGTTAACCATAAATTCTTGTCTATTGTGTTGGATTTTCTCATCTAATCATGGGCTTCAAAAAGAAAGTTTGAGGTATGTCATCATCCAATTAGGTCTTTTTCTTCTGAAATCACATCCTATAAATTTTAAACTCATTGGGCAAATAAAATATGCAGCTAAAATAATGGTACAGGGGAAAAAAAACTTCATGTGTTTTGCTTACCATAATATAATGCAGTAGTTGGACATTTCAACCCAATTCATGAACGACTAATTGATTATTTTGCAGTAACTGTTATAGAATTCAAACAGTTTGTAGCCATTGTCATGACTATGGGCAACAGAATAAGACAAACAAAAAAAATGAAAAGAAACCCAAAATATCCTACAGCGTTTACTAGAGATCGTGATATTAACCAGATTTAAACTGTCCAAAAAGCTGGTAATCTTAGCAGACCCTACAATGAGAAATGTAGTCTTGCTTTCTGAGATACTGACAACGAAAAGCTTCTGCAGCATCCTATTGCTTTGGGCCAAGAGGAAGGACCATTTCAGGTGATAATGCAGACAGCTATGAAAGCAGGGAGATGAGGCAACATCAATGTGCCCACAGACACTTTGGTCAGGAAGAGATGGGATGCAGGAGACAGAGGCTGGGATGGTTTGCTGAGAGGAGATTTAAGAGTCTGTGTGAGCTTCAGTGGCAGGTCAAGGGTTTTCCAGATGGAATAGCTCAGAGATAACCTTTGGGGGCAGACTTAAGTGCTTTCTTTTATTGCTCCAACCCTGAGCCAGTGCCAGGGTGTGAGAAGTCACTAGCGAACACAAATTTAAAGTGAGCTACCATGGGTTATTGGACTTTCCCTTGGCCTCCGGGCTTCACAGTGGTTTTCATTTTAGAGTCACATTGAACTAGTTTTAAAGTTGGTTTTTCAGCAAGCTAGAACTTGTAGAAAATAACCCCCAAACTGCCAGCAAGCCAAAAAAAGAGAGGTTTGGGGTAATGGTGGTAACTGCCACAAAGCCCACGCACTAAGTCATTTGGTCTCATTGACTTGTCTTGAACGTTCAGTTCTTAAAAAGCTTGGTGATCTAGTTTCTCAGGTCATGGTAGTGGTAAGTGGCAAATGGGAGGGGGCAAAGGGATGGACTCAATTTTCAATTAAGTATGCATTTATTAACCTCCTCTAGTATGCCTGCCACTGTCCTGGGCTCTGGAAATACAAAGTCTAAAAATCAACTAAGACAAACTGTTTCTACCCACAAAAACTTCACATTCTGTTGGGAGAAAATATCATGCACCCAGATAAATGAATGCGCAATATGTAAAAAAAAACATGAAGCAATTTCTTGGGGGAACATTAACAGCCAGGGTAATCAAGAGAGGCCTCTAGCAGGAGATGGTATTTGAGTTGATTGGAGATAGGGATCCCAAGAGGTCAAGGAGGAGGAAGTAAAAATTCCAAACAAGTGGAAAGCTTGCATAAAGGAGGAAGGATATAGAATCTTTTCCAAGTAGATCAAACAGGCTGCTTTGGTTGGACACCATGTGTATAAGGAGAGGGTGGGGATGTGTTGTCATTAGTCTGGAAAGAGATGTTGGAGTAAGATTGAAGGGGTCTTTAATTGCCATACAGGTGTTAAGGAAAAGGAACTATTATTAGAAATATGGATAATGTCAGTAAACATAGCAACTGAGAACTTATATTTCACAGAGGACAGAGGGGAAAAGTAGTAGCCATAGAAGTCAGTTGCAATATATTAGCATATTTTTCATTGCAAAGACCCTGAGTCATCAGTCAAGCCAAGTTAACTTATCTCCACTATTATTTGTTTTCTAGGTGATGGTCCCCCTACTGAAGTTCTTGACATCTTATGATGATGTCAAGGTGAGTGATGGTTTCTCCAAGGATATTTCAGTGATTAACAACCTCTGGTTAAGTCTTATGTAGCTGAAAATGCTTTGAAAACAGTCCCAGAGACAGACACTGTGCTTGAGGAAGTATACTTTGACTCTCCCAGCACCAATCTGTTTTACCTGCCCCTAAGAGTTCTAGGGCACTTTACTACTTTACTGCCTTTGACTCAAGCCCCCACCACCTGCATTTGTCCCATCTTCAGGTGCTGGTTATTGGCATCCCATTTCTATGTAGTCATTTAATATTTATCAGCTTTTGCCAAAGGATATTTATTTCAAAGACATAAGATCAATATGGAATCTATACAAGATATATACAATATTTAGCCCCAACACTTTGGCGGCATACTCTTTCCTTTGTTCTAGGGGAAGGAAAGTAAGCTTATAATTTAACACAGGACTTACATGGCATTGGGCTCACCAAGTTCGTGCATGACTCCAGATGAATCCTGGTCTCCTCTTTTGTTGGTCTGGGTCTAGAAGATTATTCAAGAAGGTTTATCCTTGTTTCCTAGTCCTTCACATGGAGATATACTATCTGAGGTACTCTGTGGATGCAAGAGACACAATGATACCTGGTTTCTAAGGACCAGCACAGTTCAATAAGGAGAGACTCACATCCATACTGGATGTAGGGGCACGAATGTTTTTAGTTGTTGTAACTCTTTAAGGTGATCTACTAAGTTCTTTGAAGGCAGGGGATGTTTATAGCTTCTGTCTTTGTTTCTCCATCATCTGGCATAGCGGCTGGCACGTAGCAGGTCCTGAATAAATGTTTGGCAAGAGATTGTTAACATCAGGATATTGCTTAAAGGTTTGTAAAATGCTTTTTATATATAATATTAATCATATTGCATACAACATATGTAATTTGTACTATATATGAAATTTTACAGATTTTTATGCCTATTTTATAAGCATATATAATATATATGCAGATACACTTTTTTTACACATATATACACAGAGTCTTATTTGCTTTTCAAAATAAACTGTTGTTTTATTATTATCCCCATTTATAGATGGGGAAACTAAGGCTAATAAGGATGAAATAACTTCTCTAGAATCACACTGCTAGTAGGCAGAAAAAGTCAATTGAATCCAGGTCTTCCCAACTTAAGTCACAATGACATCTAGCTGCCTCAGTTAGGGGTCTTTGTAGGTGGAGAAAGCATCTGTACCACCAACAAAGTTACAGATCCTTAAAGTATTGAAAAAGTATCTGTTTAAGAAGGTAGAAGTAGAGAAAATTCTAGAAATTTATGTGTGTGTATGTACATATATATTCATATCATATCATACCAATGTTGTCCGTGAGGTTTTCTTGATAAGGATAATGGACTGGTTTTCCATTTCTCACAGTGGATTAAGGCAGGCAGAAATAAAGTTCTTTGCCTAGGATCTCACAGTTAGTAAGTGTCTGATCTGAACTCAGGTCATTCTGACTCCAGGTCCAGTACTCTGTCCACTAAACCAGACAGCTGCCTCCATATACATATATACATATATACATATATACACACATATATACATTTGTATATGTATATGTGTATGTGGAGGCATCTATCTGGATTAGTACATAGATAAATAATACATATGCTATGCTTTCTATGTATGTATATCCATATGTGTGTGTATTATGCACACATACATACATGTCTTTATATGTATATAGGTATACACATATATGTGTTTTATATTTATGACATCTCTATTTCTATCTATCTACATGTAGAAATTTCACACATCTGGACAGTGAATTTTCAGCAAGGTTGGATTAGCTAAGTGAAGTACCATTATGATACTAGCCATGCTAGGGACTATAGGATCATAAGTGTTGACAGGGACCTCAAAGGTCACAAAGTCCATTTGCTTCATGTTACAAAGGGCAAGTTGAGCTCAAGAGAAGGGAAGTGAATTATTTCAGGTCTCATAGGCAGTTGAGTAGTAGAGTTGAATTTGAACTCTGCTCCTCTGACTCAAGTGGCCAATGCATCTTCCACTAGGCTATGCTGGCTGCCTCTTCATTCTTGAAAGCTGTATTCATAAAGTCCCACCTTAGTGGACCTGCATTGGAAAGGCTTTGCTTATTGGCCTCCTGACAGGCCATGTTGCTGGTGTCCAAAGTCCTGCTGAACTCAGTACAGAGGGACTCATTGGAAAGCTGACCAGGAAGGTGATGAATTTTTTGACTGGAGAAATTCCTAAAATGGAAGAATTGTGATCTGTGTCGGCAGAGGGAACCAGTGAAATCCATGACCTGTCCACAGGTCCAAGTGCTATAATAAGTTGTAGTGAAAATTTGGAGCCAAACTACCCAGGGTCCTACCCTATCTTCCTCATCCTTCCTACTACTGGTTTCCTTCCAGTTTAAAGAAAAATGGGTGGGGACAGTCTTTGACCAATCTTCCCCTGAAGATAGAGTGGACAACAGACAACTGTTTCAGCACTCTCTGAGGGTGAGGGGATGTTGTGTGTCATTCCAGGCACCTGAGGGAAAGACAGAAAATGCCTGTAGATGGGCAATCTGACCTGTGCTAGAAAACAAGCAATCTATAGTGATACTACTCAAGTAGACCATGTCACTTCCCTCCTCACTAAACTCCAGTGGCTCCCTATTACCTCCAGGATCAAACACAAAATGTTCTGTTTTGGCAATGAAAGCCTTTAACAACCTCCCACTTCCTTCCTTTCTGGTCTTATGCTTTATCATCCTTCCTGTACCTCACAATCCAAAAACACCTGCCTTCTTGCTGTCCCTGGAATGTGTGCTCCATTTCCCATCTCCATTCCTTTGTACTTTCTATATTTTCACCATGCTTGGAAAGCCCTCCCTCCTTTCTTTCATGTTCTGACTTTCCTATTATTCTTCAAGTCTCAGCTCAAGTGCCACCCTCTGTAGGAAGTCTTTTCTGGTCCTCTCAAGACTAGAAAAACTAGTGCTTTCAATCTGTTCTGTGACTTGGTGGATAGAGTGCTTGGCCTGGAGTCAGGAAGACCTACATTCAGATCTGGCCTCTGACACTAACTGTGTGGCCCTGGGTAAGTCACATAACCTCTGATTGCCTTAATCCACTGGAGAAGGAAATGGAAAACCCCTCCAGTATCTTTGCTAAGAAAACCCCATAGACAGTATGGTTCACAAAGAGTTGGGCACACCTGAACACACTCTGTATGTATCTTGTAAGTTTGTAGTTGCTTGCCTGTTGTCTCCCCCATTAGAATGGGGGCTCCTTGAAGGCAGGTATTATGTGTTTACCTTTTTTTGTATCTCTTCCATCACTTAGCCTTCCATGACATAGTAAGGCATTAATAAATGCTTGCTGACTGACTAATTGGACTGCAAGGTGGGGACGGTCCATATTCACGAAGAAAAGACAAATTCTCCAGGTCAAAATGGGAGACCTGGTTTATAAACCTTATTCTGACTCTTTTGTCTTTGTGACTGTAGGCATCACTTTAATCTCCCCAAGCTTAAATTACCTGAATCTGCAGTATTGGAATAGTATGTGTACTTCATGAGGTTGTTGTGGGCAAAGTATCTTGTAAACCTTAAAAAGAGTATATAGATATGAGTTATTTTTATTTATTACCATACCTATAATGATTACTTACTGTACCAATAGCTTATAAACTAAAAGGTTGTTATTAAGAATATAATGACATTGAAATGAGAGACTGGCATGAGACTGGCACAGGTGTGAGGGAACCCACTTTGGTCTGGAGTTTATCTAGGAAACAGTGGTATATGTACTGATTCTTTAAGATTCTGAATGGGATGTGATAACTGCATCATACTAGTGGGTCAAAGAAAAGACTCTGTACGGACATACTTGGAAGTCAGAGGCAATTTGTCTCAGCTGTGATTGCTTATCTGGCCCTGCCTGCCTGCCCAGTTTCAAATTGGCTTTCCACCAATTCACACTTGCTGGCTCAGTTGCCTTGATCCTTGGCTCATCAGCCTCTTGGTATCCATTCCCTTTTTGATAGGATCACATTCCTAAGGCCTGGATCCTTGCTCCCTTACCTCAAACTGAGTCAGAGGACATGATTACACCCTTCCTCCAGCTAGAGTGGTCTTCGGATGACAAGGCAATCCCTTCTCCACAGTCATGTCTCTGTGACAGCCCAGAAGCTGCAGGACCTTTGGGACCCCTGTGCATAGAATCAACCTCATAATTACCAGCATCTCAAAGGCATGCCTGCTGTAGTCTGTTAGAGGACAGAATTGTTGGGGGAGACCCTGAGAGATCATTTTGTTTAGGGATCTAGTACTGGAGGAACTTTGAGCTTGGACATACATTGTGGTCATAGCCTTTCAGGAGTTGTAATAAGTTAGATGCCAATAATTTATCTGTTTGAGTGGAGGAAGTAACCACATCAGGATTCCTCATATTAGTGAACTAGCTCTAGGCCCCTGAAATCTGTATCTATACATATAAATCAGGTACATATGTTCAGTCCCATATAGACACACAAATATGAGTAAGTCTAAGATACTTAAATTTAATGTGAGTACTAGTGTGGGGCAGCTGGATGGTACAGTGGCTAGAGCATTGAACCTGGAGTCAGCAAAACTCATCTTCCTGAGTTCAAATCTGGCCCCTACCCACACGACCCTGGGCCCACTTCATCTTGTCTGTCTCAGTTTCCTCATCTGTAAAATGATCTGGAGGAAGAAAATGGCAAACGACTCCAGGATCTCTGCCAAGAAAACCCCAAATGGGGGCACAAAGAATCAGACAAGATTGAAACAGCTGAACTATAACAACTAATTCCCTTCATCTGTGCAAACTGAAACCCAACTATGCGTCCTCATCCTGTGCTATTCGTATCTTTGTCTTCCCCTTCTTCCATAGAGGGAAGACTTTTTGTGGTTTGTTTGCTCTATGTGTTTATGCAGTGAACCCTAGAGACTCAACTAACTCAGGCAGGCGAATCCTCGCTTCTTTTGTTTTCTACATTGTCTGTGAACAGGGGATTCACTAGGCTAGTCTCACTTAAAATACACCTTTTTTGTCTTGTTTTGTTTTGTTTGTTGGATAGCAGTGTGCCACTCAGATAGATGATCTGTCAAGGGGTAGGTTTTGTTTGTATAAGCCCAGTGTCTATCTCAGGGCTTTGCAAACATTAATTAATTAATGAGTTGATTGATTCCTTCCCTCATTGCCTCATTTAATTCATCCAACAATCACTTACCAAGTGCCTACTATGTGCAAAGAACTGGGAATTCAAATGAATGTGCCAGGTACTATGCTAAGCACTAGAAACACAAGCATAAGCAAACAAGGCAGTCCTTGTCTTTAGGTTCCTCAAAGTCTAACTAGGGGAAGATAATACATGAAGGGGAGCTAGGAAGGGGGACAGGCTATAGGGTACAAGTGTGGCAGCATGGTAGGAAGCTGGTCAGGAAATGATAGAGAAGGAAAGAAGGAAGAAAGAAAACAAGAGTTTATTAAGTACCTACTATGTGTCAAACATTGGGGCAAGAACTCTATGTATATTATTTCAATTGATGCTCACAATAACTCTGGGAAGTAGGTGCTATTATTATTTTCATTTTACAGTCAAGGAAACTGAGTCAGGCAGAGGTTAGGTGACATAGAAAGTGATTAAGGTCTGATTCTGAGCAAAATCAGACAAAAATTTACCTATCAAAACCCAGCTCTCCAGGATCAGAATTCAGAGATCAGGAAGATGAAGGGGATGTAGATGGTGGCTGGAGTGCCCTATGTTATAATAAAAAATGACCTAGTCTGTATCTTTAAGGAACTTCTTTTCTTTATATAGTGTTTTAATAAATGGTTGTTGAATTGAATATTTATTATAAAGGAGATTTATTATTGTTATTCAGTTATTTTTTTCACTTTTATCTGTCTCTTCTTGACCCCATTTGGGGTTTTCTTGGCAAAGATACTGGAGTTGTTTGACATTCCCTTCTCTAGCTCATGTAAACAGGGTTAAATGACTTGCCAAGGGTCACAAAGCTAGTAAGTTCTGAGGCTGAATTTGAACTCGCAAAGATGAGACTTTCTGACTCCAGGCCCTCCACTCTATTCATTGTGCCACCTAACTTCCCTAATGGAGGCTGAGAATCTGGCAAAAAGAAATGCAATGTGTGAGCTCAGAGATGATTCAGTCTTAGAAGGACCATTAGGGTCATCTAATACCATTGCTTCATTTTATAGAAGAGGAAATTGAAGTTCATAGAGGGGAATTGCCTTGTCCAAGTCAATGGAACAGAGAGGTTTGAACCCCATCATTTACTAACTGTGTGACTCCGGTGAATCTGATAACCTCTTCGAATTGCTGTTGTAGAGTGAAAATTAAGACTGTTTATAAGACACTTATGATGATCCAATGAGATAATGTCTATAAAAGTATTTTATGTTGTAAATCATCAAGATGGGATTACTAATATTTTTATAAGATGGAAGCTTGCAATTACACAAGAGAAACAGAATAAGAGACCATGATAGAAGTGTGTGACCAACAGGGTGAGCTGGAAGGATTGCGAATGGGTAACCCGTAGCCCACATCTCTCAATGACAATGTGATTCAAAGAAGGACCTACTGTCCTGAACTTGTCAGGAAAAAGATAAGAATGTGTAGACATGAATGGGTTATTTTGATCTACATCATAAGAGGGAATGATATTTTGATGAGTTCCTAAAGGGAGTGTAGCATTTAATTCAGTTTAATTTAAGAATAACGATAATGAGGTGACTGTAATTGGACTAGATGTTAGGAATGAACACAAGAGTTAGGCAGCAAACATTTATTATGCACCTACTGTGTATCAGGAACTCTGGTAAGCATTAGAGATACAAGAAATGGAAAAAAAAACCAATGCTTGCCTCCGAAGAACTGAGGGAGATTATATAGAAATAAGTATTATGTACAAAATATAGAATATGTCCAACTACAATATAATATATACAAAGCCAAATAATTGCGACCCTCAAAGGGTTTATATTTTGCTGGAGTTGGAGCAGGGCATGGTACAACAGACAAGCAAATACAAATGATAAGTATCCTCTACTGGGTGAGGGGAGGGAGATAAAACTTGCTTTTGTATAAGGTGGTTGTTGAATAGATACTTGAAAAAACCAAGAGATTCCAAGAGGCAGATGTGAGAAGTGGGAACATTCCAGGCACGGGGGACATGGAGGTGAGAGTCATCTGCGTGGCAGAGCAAGCAGACCAGTTTGGCAGGAATGTAGATTGTATTATTGGGAGTAATGTGGGCAGATAGCAGCCAGATTGTGAAGGGTGTTAAATGCTGAAAAGAGCAGTTTCTATAGGAAGCCACAAAATCTGCTTGAGCGTGATGGGGTGGGCTAGGGAGGGGGAGAAACATGAAAACAGCATGAGCTCAAATACAACATTACTAGAAATAATACTGTTTGTGCCATCTCACAAAGGGCCCAGAAGCAATATAAGCCTCTGTGCACATATTCCTCTATATAATATTTTAAAACTATGGTCTCCTGAAGAGTGTTATGCTAGTAGAGACTAGTGTATGAGTCACTCCAAACTCTCCCCCAAGAGCCTTTCTAAACATGTTGTGAACACCCTGGAGTAATTCAACATATTTCCTTCCACTTCGGAGCTCATAGCAAGATCAAGACTTTTCAGTTCCAATAGGGATCCTCTGTGACAGTGGATAAATCACACGAAGAACGATAGAAAATGAAGAGGGACTTGGTTTTTGGTTTTTGTTTTTCCTTTCCTTTCTTTGTATCCCCAGTGCTTAGCCCTGCCTGGCATATAGTAGGCATTTAATAAATTATAGCTGATTAGACTTGTTGCATTGGGGGCAGAAGTTCTGAGTTAAATCCCACCTATGATACTTACTACTTCTGTGACTTTGGGTAACTCTAGAACTCATTTTTCTCATCTATAGAATGAGAGTAAGGTCCAATTAGATGGTTATTTAGATCTTTCACAGTTCTTGAGCCATGACCCTATACTAATACCACTACTAATGAGAAAATGGCAGCTCTAAATGCCTCTAACATCTCAGAGAAGGATTTCTGGTCCAAGATAACTTTGTATGAGGAACTGGAGAAACAAAGGATTGGGAACAAGCGTTAAATGTCACCTAAAGTTATCAGCTTTGTAGTCTTTTTTATTCACTGTTAGATCTGATGCATTTCTTTGTTTGAAGTCTAAAGACCAGGCAAAAGGGAATCGGAGAGTGGGAAATTAACTGCCTTGTTTGTTTGACCAGTCTCTTTAAACAGCATAACTTGGAGACTAGATAACAGATAACTTGGAGACTCCTAAGAATTAAAAACACGACAGAGGAGGAATAGAAGAGACAAAAAGGGGAACACAGATGAAGTATCCAACTCTCTCCCCCAACCCCCTACTCTGAAGAAAGCATTTGAAATTGGAAAAGGTGTACCAGTCATATGATGAGAAAAACAGGTAACTGATGGATAGTCTACATGCTCTCCTGGTATCCAGGAAGTTCTAAAATCCAGGGGAAGGAGGGTGAATGTTTTTGGAAGTTTTACAGAAAGTCATGGACAAGAGTGACAAGGGATGAGAATGAATGTCATCCACACCTTTGGAAGGAGAAACTCACATGGACAATAGCACAGATGCATTGAAGGAACTCAAAAACTGAAGAGGATACTTTACACCAGAATTATATTGTTTCATTTGACTTTGTAGACATAGTCAAAGAAAATGGTAATTCATTTATTTAACCATTCATTCATAGATATTTTTAATATGTGCAAATCATAACAGAAGATATAAAGTTTGAATAAGTCATGGTTCTTGCCCTTAAGGACCTGAAATAACTATATTGATAATAATGGTGCTAATGTCAATAATAACTTGATATTTCTATAACATGTTAAAATTTTCAGTGTTTGACGTGCAATGATCCTATTTGAGTCTCATGATAACCCTATGAGATAGGAATTAAAGGTGTTTTACAGATGAGAAAACAGGCTCAGTAAGGGTAAGTAGTTTTCCCATACTCTCACAGTTAGCAAATAGCAGAGGTAAAATTCGAAGTCAGTTCTTCTAGACTCTGAGTCCAGTAGTCTATGAATTCTAATATGTTTATGTTGGATCGAAAAAGTTCTAGAACCAGAGCTTTTGAGATGGACTGCTCTTTAGAAATTATCTCATCCAATGCCTTGATTTTATAGTTGAAGAGACTAACTCAGAACAGCTGATTGACTTTGGTTAAGGTTACAAAGCAGTAAATGTCACAGTAAATGTCAGGATTTGAACCCAGATTCTATCACTCCAGGCCACTACCCTTTCTAAAATACTGTTTGCCTCTGTCCTGAGACTGAGTGATTTGATCTCTGAATTCTTTGAGCATACATGAGCATATAAGCATTTTTTTTGGTAAGCATCAGTGGACCCATGAGCATGTAACTATGTTTTTATCCCATCCATTAGCGTGAATACAATGGTATTATGTAAGTTGGACCATTGGGAGCAAGACCTGATTTAAAACATTTGCAGATCATCCTTAAGTATAGAAATAATTATAATTGGATTAGTTTAGAAAATAAACAGCAATGCCTGAGTTTCCCCTTGAGACGGCCAAATGAACATGAACAGCTAAATTTGAAAAAAAAAAAAAAAAACAACAGAAAAGGAAAGGGTTGACTTTTCCTTGTAACAACAACAAAAAATATGGATTCAGATGCCAGTCTCCTCTTTCCCAGGCTATGCTGAAAAAGACTTTAACGTTTGCATGTCTGGTTATTTGTGATTTAGTCAAATCCATCTTCCCTTGAAAATCTGAAAGTGGGCTCTGCTTGAGCAAATCCATCCTTGTCCTTTGAAAATGTGGACTGAGAGGTATGGCTGGACCTTTACAGATGCCAAATGAGGCAGTCATTAAGATGTGAATTCAAGAAAGCTGATTCAGGAAATATAAATGATGGAGTAGTCATATAACAAAATACTTTCAACATATCTTTTGTTAGGTAACGTTACCCATGACATGCCTATCAGTAATGTTGTCAGAGGCTGTAATTGAAGAGATCTATTAATTATTATCAGTCACCTGCAGCACTATTACTGCTGGGTAGAGTGATGCCTTTATCAGATGGTGACATTGATGGTACAGGGTATGCAGAGCTGGAGAAGATAAGATATTTAACAGTAGGGTTAAGACTCTCTGGTTTGAATTTCCTCTTAGCACCATTTCTAATTCCCTTGACTGGAGGGGGACAAAAAGGGGAATGCAGATGAAATATCCAAGTCTCTCTCTCAACCCTCTACCCCACCCCCCAAACTCTGCTTTGTGGGAAGAAAAAAAAATGAAAAACACATTGCAGTCAAAATGCTCGAGGCAGGTCTAGTGTGTGAGGGGGTTGCCTTGGTTTCATCTCCTCAGCTGCAGCCCTTCAATTCTGGGCTCCCTGCTCCCCCTCCCTCCCCTGCGTGTCAGGACAAAATGAGTTTAGATCAATTCGGGCAGCTCTGAGCCTGTCCCTGACTTTCAGTCTCTCCTTGTTTTCCAACTAGGATTCTGTGGAACAGGGGAGTAGACCTCTCACAGCAAGGCAGGAGGAAGAACTCTAAACTGTAAGAATGCTCTCAGGTACATCTTGCAATTTCAAATGGTGTATTCAAATTTAGAATAAGAATATGCTCAGTCCGAAATCTGGTCTCTTTGCTTTGAACTTTCCTTTGCTGCTCGGTAATATGAAAAATGTAATGGAGTATATGATCATGTGGCCATGAAGAAAAGATAATAATAGACTATACTCAGAGTATTGGTGTACTATTAGGACCCTTCAAATATTTTTTAAAAGAAGACCTAGAAGAAAACATGTACAACATTCAGTGGTTCCTTGGAAGGTGATTGATGGAAGAATGTGGACAAGAAACACCCATGCCAAAAAGTCATGAACGGATTACAGTTGGTAGCATTAGGCTAGACCCATGTTTATGGAATTACTGAAAACAGTCCAATCCAACAGGCGTTTACTAGGTGCCTATAAAATGCAAAGCGCTGTGTTAGTCACTAGGAATGCAAAGACAAAATGAAGGAGCTTACATTTTATTGGCAGAATTTAAAGCTCTGAAGGACCTTAGACATTATTGAGTCTCAGTTTCCCATTTTAGAGAGATGGAAACTGAGGCACAGAGAGATTAAATGATTTGTTCAGCATCACACAGCCAGTAATTGTCTGAGAGAGAATTTAAATTCTCCTTCTAGTTGCGAATCCAGTAATTTATCTACTAACACTCTTATAGGAATAGGGACTCTATGATTTCATTGGGAGAGGGATTTCTCTACCACTGAAGATCAGCAAGTTCTATGTTACTTAAAGGCTAGACAAAAGCACTTTAAAAATGAAAAGACTTGACCAGGGTCATTCAGCAAATTCATTGGGGAAGTAGTACTTGAATTCATGTCTTTTTAATTAAGATGTCTGTTCTTTATCCACTACTCCATATTGCTTCTCATGTAAATAAATATACAATAGATGCTGTAAAAGCAAATGCAATTAAATTTATAGGTTATTCTGTCAAAAGCCTATCTCTATGCAACCTAGGTATCAGTTTCACCTGTTCAATCACTCTCAATCACCCCACATATCTAAACAACACAATTTATTAAGCCTGGCACTGTGCTTAATCCTGAGTACTCAGAAGAAAAAATAAAAAAAAGACTTTATTCTCAAGGAACTTACGTTCTACTGGGGGCTAGAAGCTCTGCATACATTCCCTGTTGAAGTTTATCATGGTTCCTTCAATTCAGCATCCTTGAACCATTCCTCTCTCTCTTCCCATATATCAACTGTCAAATCTTGGTTTTCTGCCTCCACAACATGTCTCTCCTATGTCCCCTTCCATCCAGTCACATAATCGCCATCCTTCTTGTCACTCCATTAGGTCTTACTGCCTTAGTCTCCTAATTGATATTTGTGACATATCTTTTCTCATTCAAATCCACCCTCCACACAGAAACCAAGGTGACTTTCCTGAAGCTCCCCTACCCAATATACTTTGGTGACTTTATCTTTCTTCCAGGGTCAAATGCAAACTCCAGTGATGGAAGGGATGGTCCACCTGAATTCTGCTATGCAGATGATATCTGGAACATGGGATTCATAACTGGTGCCACATTTTAAGAAGGATATTGACAAATTGGAGTAATTCAGAAAATAAGATAACCAGGAAGGTGAGAAAACTGGAAGCCATCTCATATGAGGGTTGCTTGAAAGAAGTGTCTGTTTCGTTAAAGCAAAATGAAGACTTGGTTATTATCTTTTGTAATATTGTACTCCGAAGTTCTCTATCTCTCTCTCTCTCTCTCTCTCTCTCTCTCTCTTTCTGTCTGTCTCTCTTTACATATGTATATGTATATATATATATATACCTACATATATGTAGGTATATATATATACATATATTATATATACATATATTATATATAATATGTATATGGTTGTTTGATTCTGACTGTGTCTCCTTGATACTTTGAATTCTTTTTGGTTTCTTGGAGTAATTTTTTTCTCTTTTACCTGGAAATTCTGAGATTTGGGTATGCTATTACTGGGATTTTTCATTGGGGTTTCTTTTAGGAGGTGATCAGTGAATTCTTTCTTTTTTTTCCCTTTGTCCTCTGGTTCTAATAGTTCTAGACAGTTTTCCTTCATGATTTCTTAAAATCAGATGCCCAGAATATATCTATATGTGGATATATATATATCCATATGAATATCTATATATGAATACATATCCATATATAGATACACTTATATATCTATATATCTGTATATCTATATATCTATATTTTGTCAGGGTTTTCAGGTAGTCCAATGATTCTTAAATTACTTCTCTTTAAAGTAGATATGGCAGATAATATTAACCTCCTTTCATATATGGAAATACTGAATCTCAGGAAAATTATGAGACTTCTCCAAGGTCATACAAGTGATATGCAGTGGACACAGAATTTGAACCCAAATCTTCTTAATTTAGGCCAGCAAAACCTTGGAGATATTCAGGGACTTGGGGAATATTGAACCTCTTGAATATAACTGGAAGCACAGATTCCACAAATAATTTTTTCCTTTCATTTAGTAGTAGTTACAAGAGTTATCCAAATTTTTAACTATTAGAAAAGTTCAAGGATAGAATGAACTTAGAAGTGGAAGAGTCTACTGAGATGTTATGTGACCAATTGCCAAAAAGACTCTTTCTTTTCTTCTCCCATGAAAATGTTGGTGGGCAAGGATATGGAAGCAAAATATTTTGCAGTTCATCTTCTGCACTGAATGTCAACTTAGCTTCTCAGGCATCACCAGCAGTAACCATAATAATCTCTCAGAGTCACTCAGAATCATTTGGAATTAATAAAATTATAATCAACCTTTGAGTACTACTTTGTGCATTACTTGGCAAATGGTAAATGCTTGATATTTGTTGAATGGATGAATCAATTGGATGGAATGAAATAGAGTAGGATTTATTATATTGTCAAAGATGCATCTGAAATTCAGAAAATAAAAATTTTCATAAAAACCAGCAGGCATTTAAAAAGCTTTTGAGGAGCGTATATTATTTTCCTGAGCATGTATTTGATGCTTTTAGATGCTCTGAACAAGGGAGAAGAGACCTACACACTCTGATAATCAAAATGTGAAATGTTAATCACACTTGTTACAACTGTCAATTGGCATGAAATGGACAGAAACAGGAAGTGTAGTGGAAAGAGTGTTGAATTTGGAGCATTAAAATTGGACATAGGACCTAAATTTGATTCTTAGCTAACACTTATTACCAGTGAATCACAGTTTCCTTATCTGTAAAAAAATGACTAGAATACATGGCCTCTAAAGTCCCTTAGAGCTTTTTATCTATGATCCTACCAATTTTGCAGGCACTGGAATGGTGCCTATGAAATGTAGGGGTACAATTATTCTGGGGCATATGTCCCAATTTCAAATTTCACATGCGTAGTATCATATAAACAGATGTGTCAGCTGTCATTTGTTCAGGCCAGGTTTTCTTAACCTTTTCTGTGGGTGTCATGGACCCCTCTGAGTACCTGTTGTAGCTTAGGGATCCTTTCTCAGAATAACATTAAATGCAGAGGATGAAAAACATAGTACTATAAAAGGAAGTCAGTTATATTTTAAAAGTTCGTGGACTCTAGGTTAAGAATTCCTGCTAGACCAAGAAAGCAATGTGATTTTTGCAATGAGATCATGTACTGCCACATTTCTATTGGGGGAAGGTGGGAAGAGGGTGTGTGTGGGGAGTGTGGGGGTGGGAGAGTAGAGAGAGTATTGAGAAATTATTGCAAAGGAAATCTTGGAGTATAGTTCTGAACATTTCCCCTCGTTGTCCACCTGGTTGCAAAATGTTGTAATGCCGAAGTTCATCTTTCACATCAAAGGAATGAGAGTTTGAGATTTTTCCAAGTATTAGGGGTTCTGAAATATCTTTTGCAGAGCTCTTGACTTCTTGTGAGCTCTGCTCAGGATCATTAAAAAATACCATGCCAACATCACTTTTCATGTCCTTCTAAGGAATTTATAAAGTCATTCTACTCCACAAAAGCTTTGGAAACTGGAATGCTACAGCTCCCACTTAAATCTCCACTATAAAATTCTAGAAATTGGAAGATATGTTTGTGACAGTTTCCTTAGTCAGAAAACCATTTGGACAGCCCTTCCTTCCCACATTTTCTTAGTGTTAACTTACTATTTATTTGTAGATATCATAGGCTCCTTTCTCCAATAGCATATTTTCAAATGTGCACTTAACAAAACAGGGAAAAGTTTAGAGTGATAGATTAAATCAGTTCCTCTCTTCTTAATAATTCAGGAGACAAAATGTATTATTTTTCATTGGTTTTTCCCTTACCACACCTCAGAGTGATCAAGACTGACCCTTCACTACTAAGGGCTTATTCATGTTGTTGGATGGAAAAATGACTCTTGACAAGATACAGTGCAAGGTTAGAATTTTTGCTAAACTACAGCACTTTATTTTTATATGACCATTTATAGCAAAATAAAGAATTATGAGTGAAGGATGTCACTAAAGAAATTTATCAGCAAAAAAGAAAACTGAAGATCACATGACAAAAGCAAGGGATAGTTTGCACATTACATTGACCTATCTTGCTATATGCAGGAGCAAATAGTCAATGTGGATGGTTAAGTACCATAAATACATAACTATAAATATAATATCAGAAAGAAAATAAGGAAGGCCTTATGTATGTTGAGTGAACCCATTTTGAAAAAATTATGGGAGGACCTGATCTGAATGGTGAGGAGGAGTAATCATAGCAATATGACTACAGACCTGTTTGTATAGCTGAATTACATAATCATTTTCTACCTAAAAATTAGAAGACACATGTCAACAATTGGTCTATATTTCTAGTGTCAATGTTTCCCAATATTCCAGAATGTTCTATTCCCTAGTTCTGTTATGGTGTAATGGAAATATCATAACATTTGTAACTGAGTAAGTAGGCCAAAGGTGATATAAAAATTCCTTGAAGCAAGATACATAAAGAGTAGGAGGAAAAGAAGGCAATACAACTTTTAAAGTCACAGAATCACAGAGTATTAGATTTAGAAAGCATCATAGAGGTCTTCTAGTCCAATCTTGAACTCAAGCATCAATGGCCTCTGTGATGTTTGTGTAGTGGCCTGCTAGCCTCTGATTAAAGATCCCTGGTGAAATACACCTCACTGCCTCCTAAAGAAGTCTATTCTGTTGGAGAGAATGGTAAAAAATTCCCCCCATAGATTGAGCTGAAATCTGCATTTCTTGGAGGCATTGGACCCTGGGGGCTGAACAGAACTGATTGGATCCTTCCGACTGCATTCAATGATTTAACCCTCTAAATCAGCCTTTTATGTTTCATGGAGCCCTTTGGGAATCTGATGCAGCCTAAGAACCCCTTTCTTCCAGAATAAAGCTTTTAAATGTATAAAACAAAAAAAATCATAGTGATTACAAAGCCTTGGGGCATACCCACAAGTCATCTTTCAGTACCTGGATCAAGATCCACTAAGCGACATTGTGAAGGAGCACAGAGAAATTTATGAACAGATGCAAGAGAGACGAGGTTTATAAACAAGGGGGAGAGAAGATGCCATCAAGGAGAAAAGAGTGATTGACTTTGTCAAAGATGCAGAGAGGTCAAGAAAGATGATGATTGAGAAAAGACCATTAGTATTGACAATTAAGAGATTGTTGGCAACTTTGGAGAGACAATTTCAGTTGAATGTTGAAGTAGGAAGTCAGATTACAGAGGGCTAAAAAGGGAATGAGAGAAAAGGTAATGGAGACCTTCTCAAGGAATTTAGCCAGGAACAACTGGGAGGAGGTAAAGAGGGTGATAGCTATCAGGAATGGACAGATTGACGATCAATGGCTTTGTGATTCAGCATACTCTTTCCTAGAAAACAGAGCTGACTCAGATATGTTACACAGTCTTTTACTGCTTTGTGTCAAATATATTTACATTTGGTTACCCTGCTAAGGAGATTTCCTGGTACTCTCTGCCAGAGTGGATGGAGCACTGGAACAGGAATCAGAAACTCTAATCCCATTTTGGATACTCATGAGCTGTGTGGGGAAGTTACTTAACTTCCACTTGCCTCAGTTTCTTCATCTCTCAAATGGGGATAACAATTGCATTTACCTCCTAAGTTTCAGTGTGAGACTCCAATAAGATAATAATTGTAAAGCACTTAGCAAGAAAGTACTATATAAATGTTAGCTATTAGTATTATTGTTATAATTGCTAAGAATAGAGCAGACTTCCCAACCCACTGTCTTTTTATCTCTGCCTATGCCACACATTGGGTAGTTGGAAATGCAATCTTTAGTATAAACATCAGCTGTAAATACTTTACTAATACAGGTTTTTGGACTAAATATGCTTTGTGATTCAAGCTCACTCCTCATCACCAATCTAATGGGCTGATAAAGGTTTGTAAAGATGAGCAAGTCTAAGAAACAATCTTTGACAAATATTTTTACATGTGATTGCTAGCAGAGATGAAAAAAAATCACATCATCTTCAAAGGTGTGATTTTAATGCTATAAGATAATTTTATATAAAACACAATATAATAACCTCCTCCACTAAATATACTTGACTTAGTCATTTTAATGTGTTAGAGAAAAGCACATGGCTTATTGTAATTGATAAGTTATATATTTGATAAAAATAGACACTGTTTTATGTACAAAAATTTTCATGATGTAATGAGTTATTTAACTGCATAATGATTTTGAATGATATTTTATTATTAACATCTATTACTCATCATCATTTTAAATGAAAGATATAATGAATTCTACTTATATTCTTTCCTTTAGCTACTCCTATAAATTTATGAAAGTATTTATTCTTAATTGCTTATTTTAACAAGGGTCAGAAATTTTAAGCTTGGAGGGAATTTCGACTTTAAATCTCCCTTTGTTCGTTGTTCCCAGGTCAGAGGTTCCTCTCACTTTAGGTAGTAATAATCCAGCTCCATTGCTCTGAAAAACTCTGTGAAAATGTCAGTGGTGAGTGCTTTATCCTCAAATGTCTTTCCTTTCCCATCTGTCATCTTGGAGCTGCAAAAATTAAGGCTGGGACATGAACCTGACATGTTGACAGTCAAGCAAGAGACCTTTGTTTGAAGAACAAATATGTGGAAAGGCTCCCTTTGATGAGTGGAAGAAGGAATATCAAATATTATATATCAATTCATGAATCCCTACTCACAATGAAATTATTTTCTAACCTCACTCACAGATTTAGACACAGCTCTTCCAAATCAGTCCCTTTAAGACCTTGCCCTCATTTCCAGAAAAGTATTTGATGTAATACTGGCCACCTACAAAATGTTTACATTCCACTTTCTAATACAAAAGTTATGATAAGGTTCTGGTCTCTGTGTATATTCCCATACCTGTGAAAATACTTTTTTATACTCAAATGTCATTCAAATATTCATGACATCCTAATTCAATCTGGGACCTATAATATGCCCAACAGAATGCCTTCTGCACAAAGGTATAGAAGAGCAATGTATATTTGTCCCTATCCTCAAGTTGCTTAGAACCTATTTGGAAAACTTCTCTGCCCTATCTATGATATAAACTTGAGTTTCCAAGACAAAATTTCTGCCCCACTCTGACTTATATATGACTAAGACCCTTAGTAAGTGATAGTGGGCTTAAATTTCAACAAGTTTTAAATGCTTAGTTCTTTAGAATTTTCTTTTCATACCAGAAAAACACACACACACACACACACTTATGTTTACATATATTGTGGATCTTCCTAGAAGATGGTAGGCCAGAGCCATGTGTGAATAGGAATCCCCATTATAACAACCCAGACCTAGAGTCATTCAGCTTCTACCTGAAGACTGTACTGTGAGAAATGGAACGCTCAATTTGGAGTCAGAACGCTTGGGTCCATTGTGCTTTTTACTATCTGGGATCATGAGACAGTCCTTCTATCTCTGTAGATCCCAGTTTTTGAGTCTGTAAAATTAGGGAGTTGTCCTAGATGGTTTCTAGGATCTGAGTTATTCAACAAGTTCTGAACACACCTAACTTTGTTGTTATCTACCCCCATTCTCCAGAATATGAGGATTTTGTCAAATATTTTAGTGAACATTGCATCTAATGCATTCTTCTGATCACTCCATTTGTTCACCCCTTTAAAGAGGAAAGTGAGATTACTCTGGCAGATTCAAATGAGTCAACATATGTGGAGTATTTTGCCAACCTTAAAGTATTATGTAAATGCTGCCTATTACAATGATCTGTTTTGAGGGAAATCCAGCTTAATGATCACTACTCCCCTTGAGTAGCTACCATCCTTTTAGAAACAATTTCTCCAGTTTTGCCAGGCATCAGAGTCAAGTTCATCAGGTTGTACTTTGGGAACTCCTCCTTCTTTTTGAAAACTGAAATATATCCCTCATAATGGCTCTGTAGTCATAACCACCAGCTCTAATAGACGTTAGATACATTACTTATTGAATTGAATTAACTTTAGTGTTTTCCAATAGTAATGACTCTGGTAAAGACAGTTTAAGCCAAAGCATAACTCATGAATTTCCTAATTGTTCTTCCCTGCTGTGGACATTAGCTAAATTTCTCTTTTAATATATAATGTATGAGCACATATGTGTGTGTGTGCAGAAAAAAAACATGCTTTAAAATTTGGTAATCTATCCTAGTGGCTCTTAAGCTTTTTGACAGTCAGGATGTTCTCAGCACAAAAGAATGCATTTAAAAGTTCTCTGTTATTTGGCCAGTTTTCTGTTATTGTAAAGGCTTTGTATGCTCACTCAGCGTTGCATAAATCAAAAGCTGAATGTGTAGCTCAATTTCATCATTGTTGAGATAGTTTTGGTCTCAGTTATTAGTGTGGCTTGTTAGTTAAGAGCAATCAATTATTTAATAAGCATCTTTTAAGATTCAGTTTGCTGAGTTCAACTCTGGCCGTAGACATTTATTAGCTGTGCTACCCTAGAGAAGTCACTTAATACAGGTTGCCTCAGTTTCCTCATCTCTAAAATGAGTCGGAGAAGGAAATTGCAAAGCATTCCATTATCTTTGCCAAGAAAACCCCAAATGGGGTCATGAAGAGCTGGACATGACTGAAAAAATGACTGACGAGAAAAACAATTGAGCATTTGCTAGACACTAAAGGTAAGATTATAAGTAACCATATGATAACACTTTACAAATTAAAAAAATAGTTAAGACTACTAGGGGAATAATATTGTATGCTGAATTCTCTTTTGGGATTGCGAAAAATCTGTTTCCCTCTGTAGTCCCTAAGGATCCTTGAGTTCTTAATATTTTCTGACAGTCACTAGTTTGGTCACTTAAATTATTTACTTTTCTTAGGTTTTATTTTTTTCATCTGTAAAATGGGAAAGTTTTAATAAAGGAAAACCTTTTTTGTTTCTAAAATTCTGTGATGAAGTCAGTGATTTCTAATGTGGGGACCCTAAAATATACAATTTTAAAAAATAACTGTGTCTCAATATAATTGGTTTCTTTGGCAATCCCTGTAGATTTTTCATTTTATGCATTGAAAAATATTATTTACTGAACTTCCAAAGGGGCCCATATCACAGAAAAAAAGTATGAAAACTTGATTTTGTAATATCACTTACCAAGTATTTCTTTTTCAAATGTTTCATCTATCTTCAAGTCTCCCATATTTCCCTCTCCTGTATCCCTTTCTCTCCTCTGACACAGCAACAAATCTGGTGCAGGTTCTTCTCAACTCATGAAATAGCCTGTTGGTTGGTTTACCTAACCCATATCTCTCCCTGCACCAAATTATCCTTCTCTCAGATGGCTTCCTAAAATGCAGGTTTGACCACATCCCCTCCATTCCCCTCATTGAATAAATCCAGCAGTTCCCATTACCTCCAGGATCAAATATCAAAGCCTCTGTTTGGCTTTGAAAGCCTTTTGTGACCTTCCCCCCCTCCCCAACTTCCACTATTCTTTCACCTTACTCACTCCCACATACTATAACACTGGTCTTCTCACTGTTCCTTGCACAAGCAATCTCCTGACTGTTTTCACTGGTGACTTCCCATGATTGGATCTCTCTCTCTCTCTCTCTCATTTGTGTAGTTGCTTGCATGTTTTCTCCCCATTTGATTGTGAACTCCTTGAGAACAGGTTCTATTTTAATTTTTTTTAACCTCTCTTTGTATCTGCAGAGCTTAGAATAGTAGCTGGTATATAGTAGGAACTTAATAAATGTGTGTTGACTTATTGACAAACTACTAACACCCCAAATGACTTCATAAACTGGCATACTACCAGGTGATGTATAGAAACTTGCTTATCTATAGGGTAACTTTTTACAGAGTCTATCATGTCCAGTATGTTTCTAAAATATTCACTTATAGTTACCTGACCTTTGGAATAGATTAGATCTTCTGCTATTAAAAACCTTAGCTAGAGTTAGGGCTACAGCAGAGAGCAATCACAACATAATTTTAAATAAGGAGGAAACAATATCATTTCAACCTATATTTCCTACCAGAATAGAGGAAGTGTGATTATGTAGAAGGAGAGATGGACTTGGAGTACCTTCCCCATGCCTGGAAAGTATTGTTCCTCCATCTTGGTCTTTTTATTTAGATTGTTTCATGGTTCTACTCAGTTGCCAACAACTCTACTCCCTCCCACCTTTCACACCACCATCATTCAGGTCCTTCCCTCTACCCAAGGCAACATTAATTGGCATATTTTTGTATTTACTTCAAAGATTTAGAGCAAGAGGGACTGGAAGCAGATACTTGCTAGAGCTCTTCTCCTCAGACCAGCAAAATACCTGGGAAAAAATGACTCTAAACAAATTCTGGAGCTGCAAAACCCACAGAATGATGGTGTGAAGCAAATCTCCAGTCCAAGACAGCCCAGAGGGTCAACACGAAGCATCTATTGCATCTTCTGGGAGCAGAGTGCAGTCCAGCATGGGTCATGCTGGCACAGATAGGTCCTGGTGGGACTGAATCTCTAGCACCTGTGGCAGTTTTCAGACTTCACAACCCCAAAACGCTGAGGACAAACTGGAACGTCAGTGGAAAAAGCTTGTTGGAGCTGTGTGAGAGAGTAGAGTGTTCTGGTCCTAGCCCTAGGGTAGCAGAGGAGGTGGAGGAACCCCTATCAGGCAGAGCAGGGGCAGAGGAAGCAGTTGTTTCTGGATCTCTAGGCCTACAGATTGTGGGGGGATTGAGTGACTGGTAGTACATCCCCTCACCCCCAATGGAAGCAGAAAAATACCTTGATAAAGAGTTCAAAAGTCAAGTAAATGACTGGGGAAATGAGGAAAAACCAGAAAGAGAATCAGACCATAGACTCTTATGTTGGTGACAAGGAAGATCAAAATATGCAAACAGAAGAAGACAATAAAGTCAAAGCTCCTACATCCAAAGGCTCTAAGAAAAATATGAATTGGTCTCAGGTCATGGAAGAGCTCAAAAAAAAATTTAAAAATCAAATAAGAGAAGTGAGTAAAATTGGGAAGAAAAATGAGTGATGCAAGAAAATCATGGAAAATGAGTCAACTGCTTGCTAAAGGGGACTCAAAAAAATGCTGAAGAAAATAACAGCTTTAAAAAATAGACTAACCCAAATGGCAAAAGAAATACAAAAAGCCTGTGAGGAGAAGAATGCCTTAAAAAAGCAGAATTGGCCAAATGGAAAAGGAGGCCTAAAAGCTTACTGAAAAAAATAATTCCTTAAAGATTAGAATGGAGCAGATAGAAGCAAATGACTTTATGAAAAAAAACAAGAATTACACAACAAAACCAAAGGAATGAAAAAAGAGCAGACAATGTGAAATATATCATTGGAAAAGAACAGCTGACCTGGAAAATAGATCCAGGAGAGACAATTTAAAAATTATTGCATGCAATCCATAATCAGAAAAGAGCCTAGACATCCTTTTTCAAGAAATTATCAAGGAAAACTGCACCAGAATTCTAGAATCAGAGGGTAAAACAGATATTGAAAGAATCTACTGATCACTTCCTGAAAGAAATCCCAAAAGGAAACCTCCTAGGAATATTGTATCCAAATTCCAGAGTTCCCAGGTGAAGGAGAAAATATTGTAAGCAGCTAGAAAGAAACAATTTGAATATTGTGGAAATACCATCAGGATAACACAAGATCTAGCAGCTTCTACATTAAGGGATTGAGGGCTTGGAATATGATATTTTAGAGGTCAAAGAAGCTGGAATTAAAACCAAGAATCACCTACCCAGGAAACCTGAGTATAATATTTCAATGAAAAAAATAGTCATTCAATGAAATAGAGGACTTCAACTATTCTTGATGAAAAGACCTAGATGAATGGAAAATTTGACTTTCAAACACAAGAATCAAGAGAAGTATGAAAAGGTAAACAGCAAAGAGAAGTCATAAGGGACTTGCTAAAGTTGAACTAATTATATTCCTACATGGAAACATAATATTTGTAACTCTTGAGACTTTTCTGAGTGTTAGGATAGTTGGAGGGATTATATACATATGGACAGAGGTCACAAGTTTAGTTGAATATAAAGGGATGATGTCTAAAAAGTAAATATAAGAGGTGAGAGGAATATATTTAGAAGAAGGAGAAAGGGAGAAATAGAATGGGGTCAATTATCTCTCACATAAAAGAGACAAGAAAAGGCTTTTTCAATGGAAAGGAAGAGCGGGGAGGTGAGAGAAAAAAGTGAACCTTACTCTCATCAAATTTGGCTTAAAGAGGGAATAACATGCACACTCAATTTAGTATGAAAATCTATTTTACTCTACTGGAAAATAGGAGAGAAGGGGATATGTCGGGGTTTGGGGGATGACAGAAGGGAGAGCAGATTAGAGGAGGGGATAATTAGAAGTAAAAACTTTTGAGGAGGAACAGGGTCAAAAGAGAGAATAGAATAAATGGGGGCACAGGATAGGATGGAGGGAAATATAGTTAGCCTTTCATATCATGACTGTTAATGGAAATGTTTTGCAAGACTACACATATATAATGTGTATTGAATTGAATGCCTACTCAGTGGGGATGGGTGAGAAGGGAAGAATGGAGAGAAGTTGAAACTCAAAGTTTTAAAAATGAATGTTAAAAATTGTTTTTACATGCAACTGGTAAGTTAGACATACAGGCAATGGGGTATAGAAATCCATCTTGCCCTACAAGAAAAGAAGAGGAGATAGAGATAAGAGAAAGGAGGGGTGTGGTAGAAGGGAGGGCAGATTGAGGAAGGGATAATCAAAATGCACACTGTCTTGTGGTGGGCTGAGGGAAGAGATGGGGACAAACTTTGGAACGCAAAAACTTATGGAAGTGAATATTGAAAGCTAAAAATAAATAAACTAAAAGAATAAAAAAGATTTAGAACAGGAAAGAACATCTTAGAAGTTACGTTGTCCAACCTCATTTTTACTGATATGGAAACGGGCCCAGAGATGCTTGTCCATGAGATCACTCAGGTAGAATCCTCACTCTGGTCATCTGATTCCCAATCCAGTATTCTGTTAAATTAACCACACTACCACCTCTCTCTCTGAATATGTTTTCTCCCAGTAGAATGCAAGTTCTCTGGGAGTCAGGAACAGTCTGTTTTCTTCTTTGTCTACCCCATTTCTGGCATGTGGTAGCTACTTACTGAATGCTTATTGAATAAATGAATTCCACTGTGACTTTGTGTGAATTTGGGAAAGTCATTTAACTTCTCTCAGCCTTAGTTTCCTCAACAGTAAAATGAGGAAAATAATAGTTGCAGAATCTACCTCACAGATAGTTTGTGCACGTAAAAACATTTTGACGCATGTAAAAACATTTTGCCAACTTTAAGGGATTATGTAACTTTTAGTTGTTATTATGTTAAACATTCAATCCAGAATTTGTATCTATTTCATCTTTGTATTGAATAGAAAAAAAATAATTTTCCTTTTTCCAGCAACCTCTCAATTATATAGCTAAATAAAGAGAAGCAAAGGAGAACCTGAGATTCTCTTGTTTTATGTATCTCTAACACTTCTAGATGTGTATACCAATTGCCCGCTTCAGATATCGTTAAAGTAAAAGCTAGACCAAGGTACTGAAATTTGGAATGCCTGTAAGGAGAGCTAAATGTTTTGTGTGTGTGTCTCTGTGTGTGTGTGTGTGTGTATGTGCGTGTGTGTGTGATTTTCTGTAACCACTAAAAAGCATATTTAAATAAAATACCCTAGTTAAAAAGCTTCAAACTCCAAAAATGACTTTCAAAGAGCCATAATGCTTTCTCTGTGCTTGTAAAATGTTTATGCATCCTGGTGGCAGCATCTGTATTCTTAACTTTGGCTTTTACTGCTGTGAGAAAATAAGTTCAGAGGGAAGATAGAAACCGTTTCTTTGACAAAAGCATGGGTTTTGGATTTTTTGAATATACATCTGTTCTCCTAATCATTCTCTCTAGGTATTATGCCGAGAGTTCTCTGTGAAGAAAGGGCTGCATAAGGTATATGGGTAATAACAGTCTTTTTACTTGTGTGTATTTTTACTTGGGTCATTTTTCTCTTTGAAAAAATCAGAAAGGCAAAGCTCAGATAAACTCTACAGTCATCTACTCCTGTCTGACGTATCTGCTTCACCATCCAAAATATCTATGTGAAGATTTTGAATCCCAGAATAGAACCCAGTGGGTCCACTTTGTCTTATGAAACTATCGATTTTGCCAGTGAATGGATTTTCTTGCCGTGGAGTGTAGGTTGATGCATTCCATTAACACCACAAGCATTCCTTCAAGAGATCCCAGTTTCCTCTTCTTTTCTTCCTCTCAGGGTGAAGGATTGGCAAGGCTCCCAAGAAACTGAGAAAAAACTCTCAAATTAAGCCCGGGCTAGTGATAATTGCTAATTATTGAACATCAGTGAGTGAGAAAGGGGAAATCCATGTAGTGGTGGATGGATGGTATGTAAAAGTGCCTACATCACTGGCATGGTGTTCAATCAGTCAGACGATAAATGAAGGGCAAATTAAATTACACTAAGTAGATGGTTATTTAACAATAGTCAATAAAACATTTCTCTCCTCTACAGTAAATAAGGCTTGTATTTAACCACAGATTAGTATATTCCAATTTTAATACTAGAGCAGTTTGTTTTCATAGCTGGATCTAAACAGCACTTTATGTTGACACTTCTATTGTGTATTTAATGAACTCATATCAAATATGCATGGCAAATAAATACAATGTTCCAGATAAACCTTTATGCCTTCCCCTTCTCTCCATCTTTTCAAGTAAACTAGCTGGTTCCTCACAATATATTTCTTTCCTCATAAAAATGCATATCGTAACATTGTCATTAAATCTTATTTCTTTTTTTTGTTTCTTTCTTTCTTTCCCTTTTTTTTCTTTTTGCCAGACAGGGAAGAGAAATCTACATCATTATGAGTGCAGCTTCTGTTGTCTAAAAATGTAATTGGAGACTCTCCTCAGCTAGCCTGGAGTTTTTAGGCTGCAGAGAAGGAAATGCCCTGTGGATGGGCCAGAGTGAGTCTACCTAACTTGTTTGAATTGATATGAATGCCCCCCCCAACAATGACCCAAAATAATCATTGAAGCAGATCTAGCAATGAATGTGGCTCAGTGGATGAGAACCAGAATAATTATAAAAAGGGCAAATACTAGCTAGCATAAATTCAAATTAAAGTTTGCAAAAAATTGTGCATATGTCATCTTATTTGAACTTTATAACAACCCTGGGAGGTAGGTGCTGTTATTATTACTCATTTTACAGATGAATAAACTGAGGCAGGAAGAGGTTAAGTGACTTGCCTAGATTCGCACAGGCAATATGTGTCTATGGTAGAATTTAAACACATCTTCCTCACTCCAAGCTTCCACGTATCCACTGGACCACCTATCTGCCTCTACAAGTAGAAGTAGATGAGAGGGTGAGGCGGCAAGCCTGAGGACCATTGGTTTGGAGCTGGAAAAGATCTAATCCAACACATTCATGTTACAAAGGAGGAAACTGAGGTGCATAGAGCTAAAGAGACTTGCCCAGGATTGCACAAGTAATAAGCAGCAGAAGGAGAATCTGAACCTAGGTTCTCTCACTTCAGAGACTGTGTGGGTTCCATTACAGCATCTTTATTGGTAGGAAAGCAGGTATTGAGAGGTAACTGGGTGACATGGTGGGCAGAGCATTGGACCTGGAGTCAGGAAGATCTGAGTTCAAATCAGAAACTTACTGACTGTGTGACCCTGGGCAAGTCATATAACCTCAGTTGCCTCAGCTGTAAAATGGTAATAATAATTATATTAATTATTATTATATATAAATATGTATTTATATATTATGTATAAAATGCCACATATATAAATACATATTTATATGTATAATACTCTTTATAATGGTATTAATTAATTAAAAACAGTTTGTTGTGAGGAAATAATATTTGTAAAGTACATTGCAAACTTGGAAGCATTTTATATTATACATAATGATGATGATGATGATGAGGAGGATGACAATGAGGATGATGATGATGATGATGAGTACCAGTCAGGGCTTCTTTGTTTCCTCTGACTGTTGACTTAATCCTGAATTACTAAGGATGGGAGTCTAGGGAACATAGGAAGGCTTAAGGTACTGGCAGGTTCCTGATTCCGGCATTTATTTCTTGAATTACAAAACTAAGAAATACCAAGCAGTGACAAGAGTGAATCAATGCATCTTCTGTGGACATCTTCCCTTCTGAGCATGCGCAGTTGATATGGCCTTTGTGGAATTTCCAGGAGTCTCTTTCCTCAAGCAGTCTGGGTCGTCAATTTGTACCTCAACAAGGAGCAAAACAATGATTTCTTCCTATCTTTGCCGATGAATACGGATATAATCCCTGCTATTCACTGGTGTCTCCCACAGACACAGAGTCAGATCATCCCACAAGGGCTTTTGCTCTCAATTATTTTGTTATAAAGGATATAAATCCCTTTATTTATATTTGGTAACTCTGAGACCCCAAAATAACAACTGTTTGATTCTTGAGCTCAATGGACTTTGAAATAAATGCTTATTTTTGTTCCTCCTAGCTTTGGGTATTTTTGCAACGCCCCTTTAAAGCTCATCTGCCTAGTAATTCACTATGGGATGTCTTTATACACCACTGACAGTAATACAACTCATTTTGGGTGATTAACTTAACCCCCAGTATTGCAAGTGTCTTGCTGCATTAGCATATCTTTCAAGGAATAGTTGCAGTGTGAGAAAATTGCCTGTAGGATTATTTGCAACTAGAAACCTGTGAAATGTAAAATAAAATTGAAGACTATAAAGTAAAACATCAAAGCTACCTAAAATATTAATAGCCAGCACTCTAAAAAGTAATTTAGAAGATTGCATGAGGTAGTGAAAATGACTAATTTAAAAACAGATAGAGTTGGGTGGGGGGAGAAAAAGAAAGGAAAGAGTTTGGAGCAAACAACAGACAATGGAAATTCCTTTCATTCAAACTATAAAAGACTCCAAGTGATATTGACAATGGAGAAGTGTCAAAGGTCAATACTTGACCAGTCTGGAAAAAATATGAAAGCAAAGTTGATTTTTTTTTCTCCTTTTCAACTTCAAAATTGAAGGGGGAAAATGCATTCTAAGTAAAACAGTTTGGTTGGTCAAAAGAGCATTTTCAAATCTGTGGGGAATGGAGCATTGCTATTTCATCAAATACATAACCGTATCTCTGAGCTGTATGTCTACAGATACCTAAGTCAGAGATGGAAGGGACCTCAGAATTCCTCCTAGTCTACCCTTTATTTTAATAGCAACATACTGCCATAGAGGTGTGGCTGTACAGGGCTAGACACTGCCTGGGAAACCAGGGATGAAGTCTCGTCTCTGTCATATACTGCCATACGTAGCAAGATTCCTTTTCAATTAGAGCCCTGGGAAGCTGGATAAATCTGTTAATTATAGGAGGGCATTTCTATATCTTGACAGGTCTAAGTTCGCTGTACCTCTGTCCACTCCCCTCCAACTCTTCTCCCCAAGTAAAAATACGCTAACACCCCCCTTACAAAAAAATTACCCAAACTGAAATTTATACAGTATACTCCTCCTCAAGGTACTCATTATACATAAGGTCATTTAAGTCTCCTAGTAATCCTGGCTCATAATCTCCATGTCCATTCTATTACTTGCTTTTGTGCATTACTGGTTGCAGACTCTGAAACTAGAGTACTAGCTGTTTCAACAACTCATTATTTCATCTCTGATCTCCCTATCTTTCCATAGGCTGTCCCATAATACAATGGAATGTATTCTCTCCTAATCTCCACAATCTTTTACTATGTTCATACTCAGCTCAGGTACTCCTTCCTACATAAAGCTTTTATGTGACTGCTTTTTCTCCTCTATCTCCCTAGTTTTTAGGGCTTTCTTAGTTCTGAAATTTCCTTGTATTTATATGTTTGCATATGTGAAGCAATAGTTGATGAATTGTTGGACTTGGAGTTAGGAAGACTTGAGTGAAAAATCAAATCTCTATGAACCTGGGTAAGTCACTTAACATCATTCACCCCCCAGTTTCCTAATCTGCAAAATGGAGATAGTAAAAGCACCTACCTTCCAGGGTGATCTTGAGGAACAAATGACCTACTTTGTCAACTACTTTGTAAATCTCCATTGTATTCCTCTTACTCTCCTGGGTAGGATGTAAGCTTTTGATGAGTAGGTACTACTTTTCATTTTAAATCTGAATCCTTACCCTTTAGCATATTTGCTGTGTATAGGCTGTATATAGAGTTACCTAAACATAAGACTCAGAGGCAATTTCCTGTGAATAGTGAAGGCATCAAAAGATTTTGTATGAGGCATGAAACAATCTAGCTCATATAAGCAATCATCATGGTGTTGTACCATACCACAGAAAAACAGAACACTGATTATATACAATATATTGCATGAATCACAACATTTGCCCCAATTAAAGTAACAACGTTAAATAATTTGGATGTTCAAATGAGGCACTGTGCTATTTCAGAGAGAAGATATTTTTGAAGTCCAGGGAAAAGGATGAGTATTATTTCTCATTTTCATAATTAATCATATATCCTAACAATGATATCTTAATTACTGCTTGGATAATTGCATATTTTTGTTTCTTTTTATTCAGAAATTTTCAATGGACTTTACATTCTGTTCAGTTTCATGCCCTTAAAAAGTAGAACAACAAATATTTATTAAGTACCTGCTTAAGAGTCCAGCTGCAGTTGTCACTGTGAATTTTTAGTGGTTGAAATGAGCTCAATTTCATAACTTTTTCTGTCATCCTTTGGCAGCTCTTGAGCATGAGCAGAAGAATCAGATGGTGAGGGTGAGCCAGGGGTGAGGAGTCATAGGAAGAGAATGGTGAAAGAACAGGAGGAAATGGGTTCTGGCATACTTAAGAGTAAGTCAAACATTAAACTCTTGCCTTATTAGATCAAAGCTAGAATTGAAAACAAATGGAGCCAAAGTATGAAATATAAATTAAGAGAAGTGGGATGAGTCAATGGACCAGATGTCATGATACAAAGAAGGTTTAGTGTGAGTCAGTCAATAAATACTTACTAAGTACCTACTATGTGCCAGTCACCTTGTCTGGAGACACAGCCCTGAAAGGACTTACAATATAATGGGGAAAGACAACAAACAAAATTCAGCTGAAAAGTAGCAATGAGGGGAAGGAAGGGATCTCATTTGTGGGTATGATGAAGTCCAAGGATTACAATTGGGTGGGAAATTATGAGATGGCTGGTCTGGGCACCCTACTTAAATGAAAATTCTGGGAGGAGCTCTCCTTCTCCACCATCCAATCAGAGGGAGGGTATGGCCCCAGTAGAAGAGGACACCATGAATTTCAGTGCTAAAATGATTTTGCAAGATAAAGAGGTTTCTGGGGCAGAATGGGGCAGGAATGAGAGAGTTCAGAGATAGAAGGACAGGCCTCTGTGTTTGGAAACAGGAATTTCAAATTCCAGATCTTGGAGATGGCATAGTGATGTCCAAGAGGTAAATGTTTTGTTATATGGAGGATTTACGTAGTTCAGATGTTAAAAAAAAAATCAGCACAATGAGTATTTCAGTGTCCCAGGAGGCATCAGTAGACTGAGTTTGGAACTGTAGTTACCAAGAAAGTTGGTATTAAATATTTGCTCCAGCTGTGTCACTACCAGGTATATACTACAAAGAAATCAAAGAATGAGGATAAAGTCATTTATGAACAAAAATGTCTATAGCACTTTCATTGTGTGTGTGTATGTGTGTGTGTGTGTGTGGTGGCACAACATAGAAACTGAGGAGATGCCCATCATTTGAGCACAGTATAAGCTATAGGATATGGATGTGATGGAGTACTATTGCCCTGTAAGGAATGAAGAAATGGATGATTTTAAAAAGACATGGGAAGATATGTGAACTGCTAGAATGAAGTGATACAGGACCAAGAACAACTTATACAAAGCTATCAATATTACAAAATGAAGAATTTTGGGGATTTTCTAAACCACTGGGTGAAGTAAGCAGAACCCAGAGAACAATTTGTACAACAGCAATAACTGTCAGAACAAACAATTTTGAAAGCCTTCAGAGTAATGATGGATATGATGACCATTCGGGATGCCAGAGGACTTGCGATGAAAACATACTCTCCATTAGAGAATCATTCATATCATTTTGTGTACACTCATTGAGGGAATTTGTGTTGCTTGACTATACAAATTTGTTATAAGAAGTTTGTTTTCTTTTCTTTATTTTTTTCCCAATGGGATAGGGAATTGGAGTGAAAGAAAATATATTTCTGTTAATTAAAAAAGGAAAACTTCTACAGAAGTGAAATGCTACATTCACTTTCAGATGATGTCACAACATGATTAGTTTTATATAATTATTCTACTTTGTTGCAGGAGACATCTCACAAAGTAAAAGTAACTTGTAAATGTTTTTAATGAAAAACAAAACACATCAATAAAATAAAATAAAAAACCCTGAAAGAATGACTGAGGTCAATAAGTGACAGCATCATGGATGAGAGAAGGTGTTATATATTGATTGCATGGACTTCAAAAGATAAAAAGTCAATGAGTGAGAGTGGTAGAGAAATTATTTGAAAGCATTATTATTACATCAAGCTATATGTCCACCTATCCTATTGACCCTTAGAATTAGGTGGAGTTGGAGAAAGTCTGGTATCCAGTGGACAGGGTTATGAAGGAAGTGGTAGATACTCAGGGGAGAGCAAAGCTTCTGCTACCATGGGAAGGTGGAAGGACATTGACAAATTTGAGAATAGGAATTGGTGGAAATTATGGAGGAGGTTTAAGGAATAGGTTAAATGATAGGAGTAGGTCTTATTAGAATAGGAATGTTATTAAGGGACTGGTCTCGTGATTTCATTGAAATAAGGAAAATCGAAGTAAAGAAATCTTTTCTACCAATGCAGGTTGGCAATTTCTCTGCAATTTATTCTCAGAGAATTTCCTAGAGAACAGATTAAGTCACTTTAACTAGGGACACATGGCCACTATATCACAGAGGTGAGACTTGAACCCAGATCTCCATACTTTGGAAGTCTGCTCTCTGTCCACTACACTGTGCCTCCTTTTAGGAGGCTGCAGTATAGACGCCAAATTTACCATAAGCCTTTAAGGTACATGGCAGGAGGTAGGCATAGTGGGATGAGTGGTGGGATAACTGAATCCAAACTTCAAAGAATTAAGTCCCATTAATAAAATGATTTATGTGTAAAACTTGGACTCAGTCAAAACGCCACACCCAAGGACCTAGAAGGACACATATAGCCTCGAGGCCACAGATTCCCCACTCCTGGTAGGGTATCTGTACAGTGGAAGGTAAGGATCATAGCTGATATAGAGAGAGGTGATAGTTCCACCATATTCTATTTATCAGGCCTCATCTGTAGTAGTAGTTTAAGGTGTCATGGTTTAAGAAGAATTGTTGGTAAACTGGAGAATGCCCAGAAGAGAGCACTCAGGATGTTGAAAGGACCTTGAGCCATATCAACGTCAGCTAAAGAAATTTGAGATATTAACTAATCCTAGAGGAGACTCAAGGGGAACATGATAACTGTCTTCAATTTCTGGAAGGATTCTAATGTGAAGGTGAGAATACATTTATTTTGTATGGCCCCAGAGTGTAGAACCAGGATCTGTAGGTAGTAATAGCAAAGAGAAAAATTCAAGTTTGATGTCAGGAAAAACGAACAAACAAACCACCTTCATAGTAATCCTTGTTTAGTTGTCCAGTCATGTCTAACTCTTTGTAGGCTGCCCTTCCATCCACTATCTCCCAACGTCTCTCTAGGGTCATGTTTATTACTTTAATGACACCATCTATACATCTCAGCCTCTACTGTTCCATTTTCCTCTTGCCTTCCATCTTTCTCAACATCAGGGTCTTTTCCAATGAGTCCTATCTTCTCATTATATGGCCAAAGTACTTAAGCTTCAGCTTCCTTATTTGAACATCCAGTGAAAAGACCGAATTAATTTCTTTAAATATGGATTGATTTGATCTCCTTGCTGTCCAAGGGATTCTCAAAAGTCTTCTCCAGCATGACAATTTGAAAATGTCAATTCTTTGGTGCTGTTTTCTTTATAGTCCAACTGTCACAGCTGTACAGTGCTACTGGAAAAAAAAAAAACATAGCTTTGATTATCAGACCTTTGTCAGCAAGGTGCTACCTTTGCTTTTTAGTATGCTGTCCAGATTTCCATAACTTTCCTTCCAGGGAACAGGTGTCTTTTAGCTTCGTGGTTGCAGTTGCAGCCTGCAGTGATCTTTAAGCAGAACATAAACTCTGACATGGCTTCCATTTCGTCTCCCTCTATTTGCCAGGAAGTAATGGAAACAATTGCCAAAATTTTAGCTTTTTGATGTTAAGCTTCAAGTTAGCTTTTATACTTTTCTCTTTACCCTCATCAAGAAGCTTCTCAATCTTCTTCATTTTCTCCCATCAGAGTGGTATCATCTGCAAATCTGAGATTATCGATATTTCTCTTGGCAACCTTAATTCTGGCTTTTGATTCATCCAGCCTGGCATTTCTTTTACTTTTTTTTTTTTAAATTTTTTTAAAAGTTTTTAAATTTTTTTTTAATGTTCTACAATCACTTCCTTAAAATTAAGATTTTATACCCCCCACACCTTCCCCCCACTACCCCCCTCCCTCCCCATGACAGCATACAATTCTGTATAGGTTCTACATATACTTTCCTATTGAGCACATTTTCACTATAGTCATGCTATGTAGTCGCACTAAAATAAATGGAAGAAATCATATAACAAATCAAAACATAATACATTAAAACCCACACACACACACAGACATGATCTGCTACATTCTGCGAATGACTTCCATATTTCTTTCTCTGAGTGTGGAAGGCATTTTGCCTTAGAAAACCGACATTGGGATTTTTTTTTTCTCAGTAAGTTCTAGTGTTATTACAAAGTTCCAAGTCTACCAGAAAAAACTCTCACACACTGTGGTTGTTGCTGTGTACAGAGTTCTCCTGGTTCTGCTCCTTTTGCTCAGCATCAGATCATATAAGTCCTTCCAGGCCTCCCTGAAGTCTTCTTATTCATCATTTCTTATGGCACAATAGTACTCCATTACATTCATATACCATAATTTATTCAGCCATTCCCCAATTGATGGGCATCCCCTTGACTTCCAGTTCTTGGCTACCACAAAGAGTGCTGCTATAAATATTTTTGTACATGTGGGACCCTTTCCCATTTTTATATATAGTCCTAGTAGCGATATTGCTGGGTCAAAGGGTATGCACATTTTTGTAGCCCTTTGGGCATAGTTCCAAACCGTTCTCCAGAATGGTTGGATGATCTCACAGCTCCACCAACAATGAATTAGTGTTCCAACTCTCCCACATCCTCTCCAGCATTTATCATTTTCTTGTTCTGTCATGTTTGCCAATCTTACAGGTATGATGTGGTACCTCAGAGTTGTTTTGATTTGCATCTTCTAATCAATAGTGATTTAGAGCACTTTTTCATATGATTATAGATATCTTTAATTTCTTCCCCTAAAAATTGCCTGTTCATATCCTTTGACCATTTATCAATTGGGGAATGACTTGTATGGTTATATATTTGAGTCAGTTCTCTATATATTCTAGAAATGAGGCCTTTATCCCTGAGCTTAGCCATAAATTTTTTTTCCAAATTTACTACATCCCTCCAAATTTTGGTTGCATTGGATTTGGTTGTGCAAAAACTTTTCAGTTTAAAGTAATCAAAACTATCCATCTTGCATTTCATAATGCTTTCTATCGTTTCTTTAGAAAAAAACTCTTCCCTTTTCCATAAATCTGATAAATACACTATTCCTTACTTCTCCAGTTTATTCATGGTATCCATCTTTATACCTAAATCATGTACCCATTTGGACTTTATTCTTGTGTACAGTGTCAGGCATGGGTCTATGCCTAATTTCCGCCACACAGTTAACCAGTTTTCCCAGCAATTTTTGTCGAACAGTGAGTTCTTATCCCAGAAGCTGGGATCTTTGTGTTTATCAAACAGGAGGTTGCTATATTCCTTGCCTACTGTGCGTTGAGTGCCAAGTATATTCCATTTGTCTACCCCTCTGTTTCTTAGCCAATACCAAGTGGTTTTGATAATTGCTGCTTTATAATACAATTTGAGGTCTGGTAGCACTAGGCCACCTTCCCAAGCATTCCTTTTCATTAGTCCCTTTGATATTCTGGATCTTTTGTTTTTCCAAGTGAATTTTGATATTATTTTATCCAGCTCTTGAAAATAATTATCTGATAGTTGATATGGCACTAAATAAGTAAATTAATTTAGGTAGAATTGTCATTTTTATTATATTAGCTTGGCCTACCCATGAGGCATTTCTTATTATATATTCTGTATATACGTTAAATAAACAAGGTGGCAACATGTAGCCTTGTCACACTCCTTTTTCAATCTTAAACCAATCAATGGTTCCATGTTCACTTCTAACTGCTGCTTCTTGGCCTAAATAGAAGTTCAAGTTTCTCAGAAGACAAATATGGTGAACTGGTGCTCCCATCTCTTTGAAGACTTGCCACATTTTTCTGTGATCCACATAGTCAAGCATTTAATGTAATCAGTGAGGCAGAAGTAGGTATCTCCTGCCCCAGGAACTCCCTTGCTTTCTTCATAGTTCATATTTACAGTCTGATCTCTGTGTCTTTGCAAGCCAGACTATTCTTCTGGTAATTCTTGGTTCACATATTGCTGAAGTCTACCATACAGAATCTTAAACATAATCTTGCTGGCATGTGAAATGAGCCCAATTATTTGGTAATTTGAATATTCTGTGGCATTGTCCTTCTTTAGGCTTGGGACACAAACTAATCTTTTCCAATCCAGTGACCATTGTTAAATTTTCCAAATTTTCTGGCTTATTGAGTGCAGCATTTTAACAGCATCATCTTTTAGGATTTTAAATAGCTCAGCTAGAATTCCATCACCTCCACTAGCCTTATTGTTAGCAGTGCTTCTTGAGACTCAATTGATTTCATTCTCTAGGATGTCTGGCTCTAGATCAAAAATTATTGTAATAGTTACTGGTGTTAATATTAAGATTATTAATATTAGGATCTTTGTCATACAGTCCTATATATTCTCGCCACTTCTCTCCTTGATCTTTTCTACTTCTGTTAAATCCCTACCATTTTTGTCTTTTATCATGACCATTTTTTTTTGCATGAAACATTCCCTTGATATCGCCAATTTTCTTGTAGAGACCTTTTGTCTTTCTCATTCTATTTTTTCCTCCTATTTCTTTGCATTATTCATTTATTTCTCCTTGCTATTCTCTGGAATTCTATAATGAGTCAGGTATATATTTTTTTCCATTTCTCCTTTACCCTTCATTTTCCCTCTTTCCTAAGCTATTTGGAAATAGCCATTTTGCTTTCTTGATCTTCTCTTTCTTTGGGATTATTTTTTTGTTGCCTCCTGTACAATATTCTGAACCTCTGTCCATAGTTCTTCAGGCCTTCCATCTACCAGACCTAATCCCTTAAATCTATTAGTCATTTCTACCTCATATTCACAAGGGATGTTATTTAGTTCATTCCTTTATGGTCTGATGGTTTTTCCTCATTTCATGAATTCAAGTCTGAATTTTGCAATAAGTAACTCATTATCTGAACCACAGTCAGCTCCAGGTCTTGTTTGAACTGACTATATAGAGCTTCTCCAATGTTGGCTACAAAGTATAAAAACAATCTGATTTCAGTATTCACTCTCTTTTGGTACCCATGTGTAAGATTGCCTTTAGTGTTGTTGAAAAAGACAGTTTGCTATGATCAGGGAGTTATCTTGACAAAACCCTATTAGTCTCTGCCCTACTTCATTTTGTACTTCAAGGTCAAACTTTCTTGTTATTCCAATTATCTTTTGATTTCCTACTTCAACATTCTAATCCCATATGATGAATGTGACATCGTTTTAAAAATTGTTTCTGGAAGATATTTAAGTCTTCATTAAATTGATCATCTTTGGTCTTTTACCATCATTTGTTGGAGCATATGCTAGTATTACTGTGATATTGAATGATTTGACTTGGATTCTAACAGATATCATTCTGTCATTTTTGAGATTATATCCCCGTATTGCTTTTCTCCCCATTTTATCAACTATCAGGGTTACTCTATTTCTTCTAAGGGATTATTGCCCTCAATAGCATGTGTAATGACTACCTGAATTAAATTCACCCATTCATGTTCATTTAAGTTCACTGACACCCAAGATGTTGATGTGTAATCTTTTCATATGCTGTTTAACCACATCTAGCATTCCTTGGTTCATCTTTATAGCACTGGACTTTCCATTTGTCACCAGACCCTTCCATAGAGCCAACCATGTCTTCATTCTGTTTTGACCTACCCAGAGGTCTCTCACCCTTAGATGGGCTGTGACTGCTGCTTATTAATGGTAGTTGTATGTTCCCAGACTCTAGGCAGAAGAACTATGAGTAAGTGATCCAAAACGGGAAGGGGGATACCTTCCAGGAAAGATGGAAAGAGCTTCAGATTAAAAAAGGCACTGAGCAGTGAAATCCATAAGATGCAAACTCTTTGAAAGTAAGGGCCCCTGTGTGCACATTTTTTGTATCTCCCTAAATCCAAAGACTGAGTTCAAGTCTGGCCTCACAAATGCCCTAGTTGTATGACCCCTGGTTTATTAATTTTTTTAAAAAATTGTGAAGCATTTTTGAAATACAAAATATTAACATAAAAATGTCGAACTTAAATTCCATCATAAAAAAGTGACATTATAAAATACCAGAAGAAAAATACATAGAGATACAGATTATATGTTATTGGATTTCCAAGGAGGTAAGAGAACAGCTCTGACTGGAAGGAACAAGCAATAATTTATGAAAGAGATGACTGAGTCAGAGCTTGAGGATTAAATCAGTCCTCAGCAGTCAATAAGCGAAGTTTCATAGAGCTGACCAAAATTTCAGGAAAAGGAAAATACAAGAACAAATACATATAGAAGTCAGGGAAATAAAGAATGCATTTGGGGCATACCAAGGAGGCCAATTTATCTTGAGCTGGGATCTCATTCCCTTCCCGTTTTTAAATCAGAGAGTCCTCCAAGGTTCTCTCATTGACCCTCTTGCCTTCTCTCTGTATACCTTTTCCTTAGGTATCTTATATACTTCAGTGGTTCCCTCTATGCATGACACCACATCTCCACCAACATTCCTTGCTTCAGTCCTTAAGAATAAGGCAGTATAGTGGAGAGTATGCAGTAGAATAGGACCCGAGTGTGAATTCTATGTCTGTCACCTACAATCTCTATGACCGAGGGGCAGGTATCACCTCTCTGGGCTTCATCTGTGACATGAGGGGATTGGAGATGACCTTCAAGGTCATCTAAGCTCTAAGTCTAGCTCTAAGTCTTTGTGATTCTGTGACTTTCAACTCTTACCTCACCAGGATCTAAAGACTTAACATGTCCAAAACTGAACATCATCTTTGTCCCCAAACATTCCCCTCATCCCCTGATTCTCCATTTCAGCTAATGGTCTCCAGTATACCCCCAATAACTTATTTGAAGTATTATAGGTGTCCCTTTCCCTTCATATAGACATGAATGTCTCCTCACCTCCCTCGTAATCAATCCAGTTGTCAAATTCTATCATAAGACATATCTTTAGAATTGAATCGGCTCTTAAACATTGTCTAGACCAATTGTCTCATTTTGCAGATAAAGAAAATGAGGCCTAGACAGACAAATGATGACACAAACAGAAGCTGGAATTTGAATCCATCCAGCATTCTTTCCTTTACATCATATTGTCTTCTGAAGTTTGCCTCTGCAGTATTTCTCAAATCCATGTTACTGTTTTTGTTCTGACTGCAAACACCCTAACTGGATCCTTCAATTCTTCTTGCCTGTTACTGTAATAACATCACAACTCCCTTTTCTGAATCAGCTCTAGTTCTTTTCCAATTTATCTTCCTCCTGAATAAAATTTTGAGTGTCATGCCACTGTCTCCCCATGGCCTAAAACAGGGGTGGGGAACCTCTGGCCTTGAGGTCGCATGTGGTCTTCTAGGCCCTTGGGTGTGGCCTTTTGACTAAGTCCAAGTTTTACAGAATAAATTCTTTTATTAAGCGGATTTGTGCTATGAAGTTTAGATTCTGTCAAAGGGCTACACTTAGGGATCTAGAGATATGGCCTTGAGGCCACAGGTTACTTCCCCCTAACCTAAATTATAAACTCCTCTCATGGCATTCAAGGTCCTCCATCAGTCTGTTTTCCGCTTCCTTTTCCAGCATCATCTCAAATCCTTCTCTTCCACATAGGCTACATTCTAGCTAAATGGGCAACATTATATCCACCATTCTTGTCTCTCTTTCCTCTGGGCCTTGGTTCATACTCTCTGCCATGCCTGCAGTGGATTCTCCCTCCATCTCTGGTACTTAGATAACCAATTCAATAATAACCAGGAGAAGATTTCTTTTTAAATAAACAATTTCTTAAAAAAAAAAAAATTAGAGCATATGTGTTTCCTCCACCTGGAATTTATCATCCTAGGGATTTGGAGATGAAACAGAGCTTTCATGATTGTTATTTTTCCCCAGCATAGGATCTGGCATATATGAAATATTCAATAAATGCTTATTGGCTGAGCAGTCATTGATATATATATATATGTATATATATATAATTTTACTTGACCTGTATGATTATTAGCCTTTTCCACATTTCTGCTCTTTTTGGTTTATTAGGACTAGTGAATTAGCTTCATACATTTTATTTTGGCGATGGGCATGTAGTAGACATTGTAAAAAAATGTGGTGACCCCGAACTTGTTAAAACAGATGGAATTGATTCATTTGTTTCTGTGTTACCCAATTAAGCTGGAGTTTTAGCAGCTTTGCCAGTGCAATTGCTTCCCTGTAGCCTCCTCTATTTTCTGGCAGAAGACAGTGACTCACAGAAAGCTGTGACTGAAAGAAATAATTACTATTGGAATTAATCATGTGCCAATAAGAATTTGTAGTTACTTGCAGAAATCTTATTTACACTTTTGATAAAAAAAATTAAAAAATTCCAAATTATGTTTTTGAAAACAAATTGTAAAGTGAAATATTCTTCTTGGTGCAAAATCATCTTGTAAAAGGATTGTTTTCATGAATAGCTATATCTCACTTCAATTTGTAAGTGCGATTTTTCAAAAAATGATTAAGTTGATCGATTTCCCAGCAGTATTTTCTCAAATAAACAGGGGCACATTTGGAGGGGATGTTGATATTCAAGTCTATGGGCAAGTTAACTGGTATTTCTCTCCCCAGATGTTCCTGGGTGGCATGTCTCCACTCAGGACAGTTCTGTGGCTATCATGCTCCTTTCATTAGGCAACCCACTTAACTGAGAGTATAGCACTGCAGTCTCTCAAATTCAATAGGACCCCAATCACAGGAAGGAAAAAAAAAATCTTGTCTTAAATTGCAAGAAATAGCAGTGGTAAGGAAATTTCTGTAATCTTGACAGATTTGCTATTTCTTTAAGGGGGAAAAAGAGAGAATGTGTGGATGGTTGGGAGTCCCTGGAGAGCAGGGATGATTTGAGTGGGAGACGTGTAATGGCCACTCCAAAGACTAAAAAAAAAAACCTTCCATCAACAGCATTTCTTTTCCTGTTCAATTGAGCTCTTACGTGACAAGTACAGATGAGTTCTTAAAAAAAGTAAGCTCACCTAGTTCAGAGGTAGCTTTACCTAGGGGCTATGTATTTAAACACTGAGATCTGAGAAATCCAAGTGTGTCCTAACTTAATTTTGTTTAAGCTATATTGTGGTTATTCTGTTTTTTTTTATTATTTATTAGCAATATTTTTCAGCTCTTTGAGATATGCACATATACAGAGACTCATATCTGCTCATTTAATTAAATGTAAAAATCAAAATCACCATCAAAAGAGAAAAGAGGTTGGGTATGCCCTAAAGAAAGGTTGAATAGAGAGCCTTGAGGCAGTTCATAGGTCATCGTCCTTAGGGTGAATGAGTTACTGTTCAAAACTCCTTGTCTACATCTCATTCAAAATATATCAATGAATTTTGTGAATAAACCAAAGCTCTTCCTCTTCCTTTCACATCATAAATAGGAAATCAAAGGACAGAAATCCTAGGGCTAAAAAGGAGTGTTATAAGTCACATGGTTCATCCTTCTGCCTCCTAGCATAAGGCTGGCATCTGAGTCATACAAGACAGATGACAAACCGTCTTAAAGGATGTTGGCAGATTTCAAAGGATCCAGTTAGATGTTCAACCCTTGTTCATTAAAAAAGAAACACTGGCTGTTCGCTGATAAGGCATGGCCTAAATCCTAGGGCTCAAAAAAAGAGTCAAATATGTGTCAAAAGCCAGAAACCAGGAAGGAATCCTGGACTGTGATGAGATTTCTCATTTCCTGGGTTCTTCCCAAAGTCTGAAGAAATTCCTATCCTTGATCTGCCACTTACTAGTCGTATAACCTTGAACAGGTCATTTAAACTTCGTGAGATGTGGCATTGTGCATGGAAAGAGCATGATTCTGAAGACCTGAAAATTCACTTACCTTTTCTTGGCCTCAGTTTCCTCATATAATAAAATGAGATGTTTGGACTAGATGACATCTAAGATCTATGTCCAATGTTTCTGTTCTCTGATACTAATAATTGACAATTATATGATGTCTCAAAGTCTGCGAAACACTTCAGTATTACATTAGATTCTTACCAAAAATAAAGAGGGAGATATGACAAATGAGGAAACTGAGACTCAGAGAAGTTCTGTGATTTCCCTATGGTCCCATGACTCACAAGGAGGATTCAAACCCAAGTCTTCCCAATTATAAAGGCAGCACAGTGCTATCCATTATACCATGGAACCTCTCCATGTTTCCCTCAGATTAGAAATCAAAGGTAGTATCTTAGGTATAAGTTAAAAAAAGATTCCAAATTTTGTCTTGCCATCTCTATTGGCTCAAATGAAAAGAAATTATTTGGTGAGAAAAGAAAAAGAAAAGGAAAGGAAAATAAGGGCCTTGTTCTTTCCCTTCAAACCTTCTTCACCTAACCCTTGTTCAGAATTAGTGCTATGATGGTTTAAACATTAGACTGTGATTAAAGTTCACTTTGAGGACTGAATTTATCTGGTTTGGTCAGGTCTGAGATTACCATTATTATTGCCAGCAAACATAAAGGAGATAATTGATTGTGGATGGCACATATTAAAAAAAATAAACCAAAAAACTCCCAACCAACCACACAATTATGCCTTTTTGAGAAGAGACCTGTGATTTCATTGATATAAAGAACTCCCTGTATCAAAGTAGGTTGGCTCCCTCTCTGTGACACTTAGAGAGTTGCCTAGAACACTGAGAGGTTGTAATTTGACCCTGGTTACCCAGTAAGTGTATATAAGAAGTAAGACTTGAACCCAGGTCTTCTTGGTTGACTATTCATTGACAAAGACGATCTACTTTATCACTCTGCCTCTCACTCTAGCCAAGACTTGTACAACAACAAGTAAACCCACAAATTTTGTTTGAAATTAAAGCTTCAAGCACAGGTTGAAAGCAGAAATGGAGTCCCAGTCCACTTGGGAATCTAATTTCCTCGGAAACTAATTCTAGCAGTAGAGAAGACTGAAGGAAAGAAAAAGTGAAATGTCAAACACTTTCCAATTTTTGATATGTACACATTTGGACAGACCACTAGTCTACGCTTCCCTTGACTACATATAGATATGCCAAGTCAAATCAGGAAAAATTCTAATCATAAGGTTTTGAATTTCTAAGATGGTTTTAGTATCTTTAAAAGACCCATCATTTGATCTCAGCAGTCTCTCTAAAGGCTCTATGCCAACCAAGAAGGAAGAAGTTAGTTAATAGCAAGTCAATATAATTCACTCAGGAAAATGAATGATCTGATCTGGATAACAGAAGGCACAAATGTTATCTAGGAGACAGGGAAACCACCCAAATTGATGAAGACTCAATGATACTGCCCTTCTGCATCAGTAGCTATGTTTATGTACATTTCAGAGAATCATTTATTCATTAATTCCATCACTAATTCGTCCATTGTTTGTGGAATGCCTTACCCTATGCAAGACCCTTAATCAAAGGCACAGAAGGCAACGCTTGAGTACCAAGGAGAACAGCATCACCCTTACCTCTCAATTTCATTTTCAATAAAAAAAATATAATTAAACAGAGCAGTTGGATAAAGAGTTCTGGAATAACCCAATCTTAGAATTTGAAGGGATCCAGTTCAGCCCATACCCAAAGAGATATCCCTTCTACAACATAGTCAATGAGTGATTACCTAGACTTTGGAGACATCCAATAAGGGAAAACTCCTTATCTTCTATGAAACCCCATTTAACTTTGTTGCTCAGTCATTTTCAGTCATGTCTGTCTTTTAATGACCCCATTTGGGGTTTTCTTGGAAAAGGTATTGGAGTAACTTGCCATTTCCTTCTCTTGACATTTTGTGGGTTGCATTGGAGCATATGAACTGTCCATGGTTATTGATTACTCTTACTCTATGCCTGCTCATCTTTGTTATTTCCTTCTCCAGCTCATTTTACAGATAAGGAAACTGAGGCAATCAGGATTAAATGACTTGTTGAGGGTCACACAGTTAACTGAGTGAGGCCAGATTTGACCTTAGGAAGATGAGTCTTCCTGACAGATGTCTCACTATGCTATGTACTTCTTGAGGACAAGAATTACTTTTCTTTTCTTTTTTGTGTCTGTATACTTAGTGACTGGTACCCTTGACCTGCTCAATAATCCAACCTACAACCTTTCTGCAAACCTCTTCATTTGGAATATTCCTCCCTGGAAAGTTTAACTTCTTAGATAATTACCTCTGACATCAGAGGTAAAAAACCATTAAGATATACTTGTTAGAAGTCCCACCCTTTCATATAAAGTATCAGGCCCTCTTCCCCATCCAGGGAGATCCTATAGTGTGGGACTGACCTAGGTATACCTGAACTTGACTTGGGGGGAAAACCTATAAGTAGTCTGAGATGTGCTATTGGGGACCCAGCTGGTCAGTTTCAGTTGGACAACTCAGCTCCTCCCCTCCCCTCCCTTCCCCTTCCCCTCCCTCTCCTCTTCTCCCCTGTCTTCTCTTCTCCCTTCCTTTTTCTATATTCTCTCCTCCCCTCCTCCCCTTACCTGAAGTTGTTCTGCCCAAAGGAAGGTAAATTTGGATGGCTGAAACCCACCTGGATATTTTGGGGTTTGCTGGCTAGATTTCTTTCTCAAAGACCAAGCCTTAAACCTAATTCACTTTGGGGCTCCTAGCATGGACAACAATATGTCCCTGTCCTGCCCGAGCACCACCTAATGGTTATTTTTTGGGCTCTCCAGGTTCACAGTGAATAGAAATAGTAACTTTGTCTTTTGGCTAGCAACCAACCCTCAGGGTCTTCCTCTCCCAGACTGAGTTTGTTTGTTTGTGTTTTTTGATTAAAGGAGCCTCACTTCTTAAAGAGTCCTATTCACTGAATAGGACTATTTACCTCATTCAAAGTGAAAATTTGAAAAGACCTTAAAAAGACCATGGTGTCCCACATCGTTCTGGGCCATCTCAAGTCATCCTGATCCATTTCTGGCCACTGAACCCAGATGGCTCAGGAGGAGAAGTGAAGCTGGTGACCTTGCATAGCCCTTCCTCACTCAAATCAAAGTCAACTGCAAGTCATGTTATCATCTCCCTAAAGTCATGATCCTCTTCAATAATGAAGGACAAACACATAACAGATGAGGAAATGGAGGCAAACAGTTAAGTGACTAGCAAGTGTCTGAGGCCAGATTTGAATCCAGGTTTTCCTGACTCCAGACCCAGCACTCTTATCTACTGAGCCAACTAGTTACCCTTAGCTTTGAGATCACTGTCATTCTTCCAAAGTATATCCTAAGGCCATAGGCCTAACTATACTCCTTGTGACATCTATCCATTGCTTCTAGCTCTACCTTTTGGGGAATAACCAGAACAAATTGAATTCTTTCAGATGACAACCCTTCAAATACTTAGTATGGTCATGGATCCCCAAGTCCCCTCTTCTAAAAGACTCACATTGCCAGTTCCTTTCTTTATATGGCATTATTCTCCAGGTCCCTCATCTGCTTGGTAGCTTCTCTCTTCTCTCTGTCTTTCCTGGAATGGGCTCAGAATCGAATAAGAGCAGTGCACAGGGTACAATGAAGGAGTGAACATGACTGCAGCAGACACTCTCTTAAAATAGAGGTTCAAGGAAGGAAGAAAAAGCTTCACACCCAGAATGATCTTCCAGGGTGTGAATGCTAAAGGGCCAGAGACAAGAGGTAGGGGAATGATGGAGAAAGAATTCCAGAAAGTCAAAAGAGAAACTTAGAGATAGATAAAAGAGTGAACATAGTGGGCCTGGTCATTTCCTTAAAATAGAAATTTGAGGAGAAACTGACCCATCAAGAAAGGAGTCATAGGAATGGAGGAATCAGGGTGAGGAAGCTGTTGGGGAATGGTGGAAAAGGCATCCAGAAAATCAGGAGCAAAGCTCAGAGAAGAATGAAGGGTGAACATCATACAGATGTTCAATATAAAGTGAACTTTAAATTCAATATCAAACCATTATCTAGTTCCTGGCACACAGTAGGCATTTAATAAAGGCAAGTTAAATTGAATTGTGGTAAAGTGGTTTTTTTTGAAATCAAAGAATCATAGATTTAGAACTAGAAAGGACTTTAGAGGTCATCTAATCTAACCCCCTTCATTTTACTGATAAATAAACCAAGTCCAAGAGAAGTAAAGTACCTTGTTCAAGGTCAGACGCATAGCAAGTACTCTTTCTGCCTCTTCCTCCCCCTTCTCCATTTCAATGACTTGGTAGCAATTTCTTACTGCTGAAATAAAAAAAAAAATACCTATAAATCTACTTTACCGTCTTTAAATAGATATATCATTTTGTATAATCTTTGGATTTCTAAGGGCTAATCCATTGTCTTTAACATTAGGCTTCTCTTTCACAAGCATGGATTTCAAGTGAAGTTCTTAAATTTTTAAGAGTGTAGTTATGACTTACCACATTTGTTCAGTTAACTCCCAGGTTACTACTTTTATTATATGCATTTTCACGAAATAAATGGTCTGAAAATAACTCATTATGTGGTGTGACAAACGAGGGTTTGTGCATTTCTCACCCAAAAGGACCGTGCTGAAAGCTAAATTTCCATTTTATTTTTCACAATGTGTAAATTAAAGGCAGGTTCTCTGCGGTGATTATTACCTTTGTAGCCTCTAGCCTCTTTCCTTGTATGTGGTTCTCATTTCCTGTGATAGATGATGTGGTTTGAGAAGGATAGTTCCATTGTCTAACTTGATACCCTGACATTCTAATGCTTTCATCAGGACATTGACTTGTCCCAGTTCTCTTTTATGCCATTCTTTGGGAGTGACACTACCAAAGATACATATCTCTTTAAGTTGTCATTCTGCTTAACTCCTCCTCTGCAATTACATTTACATGCATAATACATCATAACAAATTGGAAGTTTCAAAGAAGCCCGACAGAGATTATGCTTGCTGGTGAGATGAGATGGGAGCTGATGTAATAGGCAAAGAGGAGACCATGGGGTGAAGGGAGAAGTGTAATGAATAAGGGCTATGTATGGAAACAAAGAATGACCTCCCTTTCTCTCTCTTCTCTCTCTCTCTCTCTCTCTCTCTCTCTCTCTCTCTCTCTCTCTCTCTCTCTCTCTCTCTCTCTCTTTCTCTCTCTCTCTCTCTCTCTCTCTCCCCTCTCTCTCTCTCTCTCTCTGTAGAGATCAAATGCAGAATCATGAAGGAAAATGTTGAAGACTCAAGGAAATTATTTGCTAGATCAATCTATTGAAGAATAAAAAAAATACAGTTTACTCATTTCTCCAGTGAAAAAGGTCTCTGGTTTCCAGGCAGTAAAAAATAAAGCAACACAAAACAAAACAAAGTGAAATATCCGCTCTTACATTAAGGAAACGTTCTTGGTTTCAAATAATAACTTGAATAGGAGATATTAGAATTGTAACACTAGTTTATTGGAAGTGCTTTCTAGCAGACTGGAAACAATTTTTTCTTGGAAGAGCCTAGGCAAAAATTACAGTTATCCCCATAAACACCGCAACTGGCCTACTCTACTCCCCCACCTTCTAATGACTGGATTAAAGGCCTTTTCTCCTATGATTGTCTGTCTTCTGGCCTCCTGACACATAAAATTGGCCTATTTAGAAGCAGTAGTCCCTGATGGTCATCGAAGAGCCATCGTTGTCTGAAGTGCTATTAGTGTGTGTCATACAATCCCTAATAACCAAAGCAGGGATAAGGGCCTTCCCTAAAAGGTTTCAATAGCCACTTTCAAAGTGGCTGAGGATCAGGTGACCTATCAACAGAAAATTAGATGATTCAGTTGGTCTGACAAGATTGGAAGAAATGGGATTTGGGGCTCATGCACCTCTCACTTTTCTTTCTCTTGACTTTTCTGCTGTCTGTTTCCAAGGTCTACACACTGCAGTGTGGTTTGGACTAGAATAATGAATTTCTAGCAACATGTCAGTTGGACTAGTTTCAGACAAATACCTAAATTTTCCAATTGCCCACATATCTAAATTTTTTTCTTCCTTCTAATATTCTTTCCTATTTCTTTTCTTTCTATCAGTCTTATTACCCTGTCTCAAAATGTATTCTGGACCTTTTGCATTTCAAGGAACAATGGAACAGATTGTTTCAATAAAGCAGTTGCTCTTCTCCATTTTTACCCCTTTTTTCATCACTCTCTTGCACTCTGATCCCAAAGCTCCTAATAACACTGAAGAGCTCCCCTGCCTATCATTCTCTGGTGTTCCATGGGTTCCATACTGGGATGTGAGTAAGCCTATCAGACTCTACTAGGCAGATAACCATCATCGTTTCTAATGTGCATTTCTCTATTTCTCATCACAGCATGCATCTGTTGGAAAGATAAAAGGAGAGATTTACAAACATATAATCAGCAAATGTATGAAGATTGTTGAGGCAGAGCAGAGCAAAGGGAATCATATCCAAATTTCCTTGAGTTCAGCAGAGTAGCCTGGCTCTTTGTGTATGCTTGGGTCAATGTGATCACCTGGGGACTGGCTGGATTCTTTAAAGGACTTCTATGAAGAACATTTGGTAGAGAATAAATTTGGTTCACAGAGGGGGTTATCCCAAGTCAGCCTGGAATACATTTTTTTTAAAAGGAAAATTGCTTACTTAAAAGGCAATTTAAAAGAAGCAAAAATAAAAGAAGCATTGCTACATAATGGGAGTTCTCTAGTGGATCCTTCTGGATAATGGGACCTTATGGTGGGTCTATGGGATAACACACTTCTAAAAGCTGCACACATGTTATGCTCTATTTCATAGTTGCAAAATGTGTGTGGCTCTGTGTTAGAGCACATGTAGCAATATTTAATCACTTTCTCTTGGACTCATGGGGTTCATCAGTTCCACAGTCCCAAATGCATTAAGAACCTCACTTAAAGCCTACAGGGACTCTGAGGCTTGGTAGAGAATTTTGATAACTACAAAGCTATTTAAATCACCTTAAATCAAGCTCCCTCCTGCTACCCTCTAATATCCCACATCTCTCATTGCAAAATTCACTCCTAGATGAGTGAAAAATGAATTATTTTGGAGAATCCAAATAGAAATAAAATTGTATTTGCATTTTGGCTTTTCCCTTTGACTTACGTTATTGTTATTTGCCATTTCCAAAGAAGACCAATGACATCACAGTGTGATGGGTAACATCTTGACTTGCATGTGAATTGGATTTAAGTGAGGCAGAATTGCACAGTCTTCAACTTCATTCTCTCTTCTGGAGTCATTAAAGTCCAATGCAAGACAAAAATTAAAGAGGACTGGCACTGGCCTAGGATGCAGTGGATGACCTTGGTGTCTTCAATGATTGACCAGGCCCTGAGCACACTGTGTCTGCTTCAGCTGCCTTTATGGATATTGGAACAAATTGTTCTCATTTGCCCATTCCACTGTGGGAAATCTTCACATGCTTGGGGTAGGCACCCCACTAATTCAATGATGGATCTGCGTTCTGTCCGTTACCTTCAGTATGGTTTAGCCCATCTGTTAAGATGGTTTTATTGGGATGTGACCACTGCCCATGCTACAGGCTCTGGAGCTACAGTTGGATAATAGGTGGACAGCAGTTGTGGATGAGCAGCCCTGAAAAGAGCTTAGTAAGTACTCACACCAGAAGTGCTAGTCCTCCCTGAATACCGCTTGACTTAATTTAGAAGTATATCTAATAGACTTCCAAAGTTTCTTCCATTTGCAAGCTTGGTGTGTATTAATAGATTCCCATTGCATTCCAGGGGACCTGGGTACTTAGATCTTCATTGATAGGGAATGTAATAGAATCTAAGAAATTAGGTGCCTGAAATAATTTCACAAGGGGAGACAGGTTCAATCTTCCAGATAACTTCCATACAAAGAACTTAGAAAAGCTCAACTGCTCAGACAATGTCATTGGGATATTAGGAAGAGAGCATTTGAATGACTGTATTGGACAGAGAAGAATTGCTTACCTGGGTTAGGAATAAAAAATTTAGCACTTTAGGATATTATATCCTCCTGAGTCTATCTCTGTCCCTCTCCTCCTCCTCTCTTCATCAAGCCAGAAATTTTTTCTTTACTACTTTACTTAAAATAAATGTCTTGGACATTTATATTTTTGATCTCTGTTTGTATTTATTCTTTTTTGTTGTCTTAAAGGCAAAACCCTTTAAACTGAAACTTAACTGAAATTTCTATTTATCAATGCCACAAGATGTGATAAAGTAGAAAGAACACTGAATTTGGAGTCATAGGGTCATCAATTTAGAGTTTGAACAGATGTCACAGGTCATCCATTTCAAACTTTTAATTTTACAGATAAGGAAACTGAGGTCTTGGAATATTAAACATCTTCTCCAAGGTCATGCAAGTAGTAAGCCTCAGAGGTTGGATTTGAACCCTGTGCTTCTGACTCCAAAGTCAGACACCGCTCCCTGTGATTGGAGTCTCAGAAGAAATCACATATTCACTGCTTTCAATTCTATTAAAAAAATAAACAATTGTTACTTGTCAGGAACAATATCAGATTCTGATGGTCATACACACATAGAAGAAATGAAATGACTCATAAGCATCTCAGAGGTATAACGTTTCCCTGAGAAAAGAGGTTGGGAGGCAGGGTGGGGTAGAGAGAAATAATAGATAGATAAGAAAATACAACTTAGAGTTGCTACTCTCTGATTAGTTTTTAAGTAATTAGCAGTGTGATACTGGATGAATTACCCTCTTCTGGTTTTCATTCTCCTCTTTGTAAAATGTAGGGGTTGGACCAAACATTCCTTAAGTCCTTCCTTCCTTTAAATGCTATAATTTTACTCATAGTGCTGTCTGTTCTGAGTACTGTGGTCTGAGTTAGCACAAGGAATGAGAATGGGTGGAGACCATTTGATAAATATCTATCAAGCAATATAGATACTGACACCAGACTTGATGGCTTCATTGTTTCAGCAATATCTTAGATACTTTGGGTCACAGTAAATGCACCTTTATTACTGCACATTTTTAAAAAATTTTCTTTGTCAGATGAGATGAGAAAAACTCTTTCCCTTCATCGCTCATTACCAATTCATTCGTTACCAGTCTGGATGATAAACATGTGGGAAACTACTGGCACATCATTAATTCAGGAATGTTGAATAGAAAATGTGTTATAGTGTCTTGTTCCCCACTCTGGCCTCATTCTCTCCCTCTATAGATAGGACTTTATGAACAGCAATGAGATGTCTATGTTCAGTTGGAGGAAACAATATTGTCATCCTTCCCCCAAATTATGCCATTTTCTTGAGAATGTTTTACATTGTCTTGGTCAGGGACAGATTTCGAAGTTCCCTTTCTGTTCCATAAAAATCTTGAGTTTCAGAAAATTCCAGTATTGGAAGGAACATCGCACTTGCCCCTACTTCTTGCTCCCCCAAATTGTTAGTAGTTGTAGTCTTTTAAAATGATTTTATAGAAAAAAATATTACTTGAATATGAATAATCATGTTACTCCAATGAATGAATTTGTCCTTCAGATTCTCCTAATATACTGCACTTAGATTCAACGAAACCTTTTGCTTTTTTGCCTTTTATAGAATCTTACAGGGTTTTTGAGGTGGTCTGTCTGATAGCAATTGACAGATGACAAAGGAAATGGAAATCAATTTCGCATCATCAATTTTCTGTTAATCACCCTGGCTTCTGTCTCCCACCCCTCAGCAAGTTCTCATTTGCAAAATCTACTACTTACCCGGGGCTGGTACATGACTACAATTTACCACAATGCATAAATGATAAATGAAATATCAGGGAGTATAATGGACAAGTATAATTTCAACCCACTTGTTGGTTTAGTAGCCAATATTCTCTCTCTGGTCCTTGTTGCTGGAAAATTGGCCCTTCTGAAAGAATTCTACCTTTTTCTCATTTATTCTATGTCTAATTAAATCACATCTCCTTTCCCCCCCACTCTGATAATTACACCACTTGTCAATTCTCACTTTGGATCAGTCTGTTTGATACATTTTGAGGAAAATGCCTGAAGAGATGCGGGATTTCCTCATGCTGCAGTGAACTTGATGCATGCCTCTCTCCCTTTGTGTGGGAGCTGGGATACCAGACACTAACAATATTATTTGGAGGACTTCATTATCCAATTTTGTGTGCATTCAATATGATTATGACTTTTTGATCATACAAATGCAAAAGAGATTTGGCAGTAACATGAAACAACACGGCTCTAGAAGCACAATTTCCATTTTATTAAGCTGAGACAGAGTTACTTTTTCAAATTGCTACACAGCTTGAATTATCCTCTCAGCTTCCGGCATTCTTTCTTTGCACCACTAACCTCAGAAGGTTGTTGTTTGGATGAAATAATCTGTGATGGAAAGACACTCCATAAATATATACTTTCGCATAAATGCAGAACTCAGGAATACTCATGAAATTGGAAGTTTTTGGAAGTTGTCCAAGGGTCAAAGATGGAAACAAAAACTCTAATTGTATATGTAATCTTTATGAGTCAGTTCAATTCAACTCAGTTTAGTACAATTAGACCAGCATTTACTAATCACTCATCATTTATATGACTTTGTGCTAAGTGCTGGGGATGTATACAAAAAAATATATGAATATATCTCTATATAAAAGATTTATCCATAAACATACATTTACACTTAAATAATATAAAGAATACATATAAGCATAGATCAACATAAATAAATACATTGGTGTATACAATCTTTGTATAAACATGTATATGTTATATATACACAATCTTTGTATAACTATGTGTACATTTATATATGCACAGGATATATACATACAGTTTATATGCAACAATAAATGTAGAGATTTATATTATAAATAAACATATCAACATAGAAAATATATTTATATATACAATCTGTATAAATCTGTATAAATTATGTATATGATCTTTGCATAAATATTTATGTATATACATGTTATATATTTAGACATAAATATACATATAATTTAAATGGGGATAGAGAGAGAGAGAGAAAGAGAGAGAGAGAGAGAGAGAGAGAGAGAGAGAGAGAGAGAGAGAGAGAGAGAGACTGAGAGAGAGAAAGAGAGAAAGAGAAAGGTTAATGGATAGAGACCCAGCCTTGAAGCAGAAAGATCCGAGTTCAAGTCCTTCTTTGGAGATATACTAGCTGGGTGAGCCTGGACAAATTCCTTAAATCCTCAGAGCCTGAGACAGCTCTAAGATTAAAAATTGCAGATCTGCTTTGAAAAGTCAAATTCCATCAGTGGAAGTTTCTTATGCCAATGAAATCATAGATCCAATAAAAAATTGCTTAATAACTTTAGGAGCAGGAGAAAACTAGTGAAGGAAGAGAGGAAGGTAAGGAAAAGTCTTGAGTAAGAAGTGACACTTGAGTTGTCTACCCTTTGAGGAGAGCTATATTGTTCTTACTGTTTGACCTTAGTTTTCATGTGTTTTCTTGGGTTCAGTATCACATGTGGTGTGTCGATTTGTTGGTGAATTGGATAGTTATGTGGATTTAAAGAGGCAGAGGTGAGGAGGGAAAACATTCAAGGCATGGGGAATAGCCAATGCAAAAAAAAAAGAAAACAAACTAGTGGGCTGTATGTGTGTGTGTGTGTGTGTGTGTGTGTGGTGTTGTTTTTTCCCCTTTTTTATCTGTATAGGCTTTTTGTGTACTTAATTAATGTTTTTGGAATTGATTCTGACATGGACTTTTCCTCCCAACATATGCTCCTCTGAACTTGGTCCATCTTATCTAGATCCTCCCTAAAATTTGAGGTCCAGGGCTGAAAAGAGTATGGCAGATGTGCTCTGACCACTGATGTGGACATCTAAGCCCTTGGAAGCTGTCCACTTCTTAACTTGGCTTTGGACTGCATGCCTTTTATGTTGATTCCTATTGATCTGGGAGTCCACCAAAACACCACCAAAACACCTAGCTCTCTCTCTCTCTCTCTCTCTCTCTCTCTCTCTCTCTCTCTCTCTCTCCCTCCCTCCCTCCCTCCCTCCAGTTGGATAACTAAAACTCCTCTATCACGTACTTGTGAAAATGGCTTTTGGAATCTAATTATATATTTGCCCCTAATATATTCCACATTATGAAATTCAACCCATATTTTATTGTGTGCATTGCATTTGGCACTGTTCACCTAATACATTGGCCATCTCTCCCAGCTTTGTGCCATCTGCAAAACTGACAAGCTTATCATCTATAGCTTTAATCAAGTAATTGATAAGATGTTTAACAGTACAAGGCCAGTACAGATTCCTGGGGTTTTCCTATAGAAACTCCTTCTGAGCTGACATGAAACCTCTAATGACTACTTTTGGGGTCCAATCATTTAACTCCAAATCCACGTAATTATGCTATTATGTAGTCAATATCTCTTTATCTTTTCTGTAATAAGAGCATGAGAGATTTTGCTAAAGTGTATCTATAGCATTCCTCTGATTTATACAATTAATTATCTTATAAATTCAAAATAAAAATTATAAAGGCATGGAGTTTGCCTGGCATGATAAGTTCTCAATGAAATCAAGCAGGGTTTTTGTGATCACTGCTTCATTTGTGGCATTATAATAAAGTTACAAGCTGCCAGTTTTTATAAAATTGACATACAGGTAACATTCAAATTAAGATTCTAGGTTGTTTTCATCGAAATGAGATGGGACTCTCCCGTGGGTGATTTTGTCAGAATGGGGCCTCTGCAATTCTCCAGATGGGGTCCATTAAAAAGCAGTATGCAATGGAACTGTTACTTTCATGATCTGAACATAGTTCTGCTATTAGCAGAACCTTGGATTTCGATATTTTTAGAAGTCACATCACCCTGTTGGCTCACAACAAGCTTGTGAGGTCCATTAAGCTTTGTGAGTATTGACAAGTATGTATACTATCCCTTGGACTCAAAAGTCATTGGGAAGCCTGTGTAAAGCAGCAGATATTATGCAGGATAGATGTAAAAGCAATTATGTAGCCTTGGTCTTTGCCTTTGACAAATTGGTCTCTATATGGAAGTATTGTTGAACATCATGGGCTTCCTGCTGCAATGGTCATAGGACATATAGGGGGTGAGGAATGGAAGGAAAGACCTTTGGAGGTGGGACCAATTTCTTAATATGAACCATCACAATTTGGCCTAGTCCAACGTGTTCAGAATTGTCTCTAGTTACTCCCCTTTCTAAACACTTTAATCTAGGCAATCCGATCTACTCTTTACTTGAAAAAAATTAATTTATGGAATAAAACAAATGTAATTAAAAGGTGATTGTATGAAACTGCAAAAACTAGCAACTTGATATTCCTTTTAAATATATAATAAATCATGTAAATTTATTTTTTTCCACTTTTTTTTATTGGGACACTATTCTGACCCACTCTGGGTCTATCCAGTATGTTTTGGTCTTTCCTACCTCTGAGATTTGCTTGTACTATTACATCTTCCTGAGATGTTTTCCTCTCTTCTATTTACCTCCATCTTTCCCATTTATCCATTCCTTTTTGACAGATATCCCTTTATCTTCCTTCTTAAATCACTCCAGCCCATTGATACCATTGCTTTGCAATTAGTAATATTAATTTATAGACAGCTAGGGTAGCTAGAGGTGGGGGATCTGGTGGGGATGGTACCGTATGGAGTGCCAGACCTGGAATTAGGAAGGTCTGAGTTCAAATCCAACCTCAGACACTTAGTAGATGTCACTGAGCTGTAACTAGTTGTGACTAGGCACAGCTCTCTTTGTCTCAGTTTCCTCGTCCAAAAAATGATCTGGAGAAAGTAATGGCAAACCACTCCTACATCGTTGCCAAGAAAATACCAAATGTGGCCATAAAGAGTCAGACTTGACTGAAACAACACACTGCTACCACCACCACCAAATTCCTAGCCCTCTCATTGTTCTGTCTGTCCTTTTCTGGACAGGTTCAATTCTTTTCTAGAATGTGGTACTCACACTCACATAATTAGAGAGTTGGAAATGACCTAAAACCTGGTTCAACCCATACACAAAAGGAATCCCTAGTATAACATATCCCATATGTGACTGTTTAGCATTTGCTTGCCAACCTTCAAAAAGGAGGAGCTTAAGCAGTTTTTGAGGTGGTCCATTCTGCTTTGGCACAGCTCTAACTCTTAGGAAGTTTTCCCAGACATCCAATTTAAATTTTTTCTCATGGTAACTTCTAGATACTGCTCCTGGAATCTATCCCTCTTCTATATTTCTGACCTTCAGAAATTTAAACATCTAGCAAATTTTCCACGAGTCTTTTCTTTTCCATGCTAAATATGCCTGCCTCTTTTATCTTATCCTTTTGTGACATGAGCTCATGTCCCTTCACCAGCTTTGTTGCCTTGGTTGGCTTCCTCTGGATTCTCCTTAGGTTATCAGTGATAGCACCTAGACTTGAATACCATCCTCCAGAAGAGGTTCAATGAAGGGAGTTTACAGTGGAATCCTTACCTCCCTAAAACTTTGCCTTTATTAATGTAGACCAACATTGAATTAGCTTTTATGATTACCACACCACCCTGACTCCCATTGGGTTTGCAATCTACTGACATCCCCAAATATTCCCAGAACAGCCACTATGTAATAAGAATGACAATAGTGACTTCATAAATGCTTTGAGGTTTGCAAAGCACTTTACAAATATTATTTGATTTTATCCTTGCACCAACTTATGAGATAGGTGCTATTATCCTCATTTTACAATTGAAAAAATTGAGGCAGGAAATGGTTGAATAATTGGACTAAGATCCCATACCTAGGGAACCAAATTTGAATTTGAGCTTTCCGTTTTATCCACTATATGCACCTGGTTGCATACAACTACTTCTTTCCCATCCTTCACTGGTGAAGTTGATTTTTTATACCCAAGCAAAATTTTTCAATTGTATTCTTATTTAATTTTATCTTCTCATTAGTGTCAGCTCAGCACTCTAAGCTGGTAGGACATTTTGGAATCCTGAATCTATCCTCCAATGTGTTAGGGATTTCTTGTAGTTTTGTGTCATCTGCAAATTTGATGAGCAAACCACATGTCTTTTCTGTGTTATTGATAAACATGAACCAATACATGATTAAACTTCAAATGCTTCCACTGTAATTGACAGTGGCTCACCCATTACATACCTTTATAGGACCATGGAGCTAGCACTTGAATGGACATCAGTGACCATTTAATCTATCTCATCATTTGGTAGATGAGAAAATAGAGGTATGGGAAGTTAATGACTTGCCCAAAGTAAAACAGGTAGAAAGCTTTAAAGGTAGGATTGACAATCTTTGTCTTTCTTTCTTTGTTTTTTTCTTTTTCTTCCTTCCTTCCTTCCTTCCTTCCTTCCTTCCTTCCTTCCTTCCTTCCTTCCTTCCTTCCTTCCTTCCTTCCTTCCTTCCTTCCTTTCCTTCCTTCCTTTCCTTCCTTCCTTCCTTTCCTTCCTTCCTTCCTTCCTTCCTTCCTTCCTTCCTTCCTTCCTTCCTTCCTTCCTTCCCTTCCTTCCTTCTTCCCTTCTTTCCTTCCTTCCTTCCTTTCCTTCCTTCCTTCCTTTCCTTCCTTCCTTCCTTCTTTCCTTCCTTCCTTCCTTCCTTCCTTCCCTCCTTCCTTCCTTTCTTCCTTCTTTCTTTCTGTCTGTCTTTCTTTACCTCAGGATACAGATAATCTGGGAGATTGCTTACATTCTGGGTCTAGGTGATCATCCATCTGCAAGCAATTGAGAAAGCTTGTCATCATTATTGAATCTACAGTTATCCCTTCCACATTGAGATTTTCCCCATCACAATTTTGATATATTGTGGGTCTGCATAAGAAATTAAATGGGAATTTTTTGAGAGTTTTGTGAAAGCTATAGATGACACAAAAAGGCCAGCAGACAACACAGAGCCTCTGACCAAATACTTAACTCAAATTTTATGATAATGCACTGTAAATATTCCATAAAAGAAAAAAATCAGACTTCTTATCTAGTATGGAAAAACAAAAATATTTTAAAAAGATTTTCCATACTGAGAGGGTACCACACCCCTAGTCTTCATGATGTGGTAAGTATAACTGTATTTGACTCTTTCCTTTCACCCCCAGTGCTGTGTCTGGGGAGTAGGTGTGATGGACGTAAGTGTAAGATGACAGCAACAATATGAGAAATAGTTCTTCACTTATCAGAATTTTCAAGCTCGTATGGAGGTGGCATGAAGCATTGTGGCAGATGGAGGACATCTTCAGAGAAAAGCCACACATTATAACTGAAGTCAGAATGTTCCAGAAAAAAAAAACCCAGCACCTCATGGAATCAGAACTGATTAAACAAAGTATAGATGAATGCACAGCAAGAATTGAAATAGGATTGCATCATCAGATCCCTTACCCAAGGCCAAATTTACCTGCCACCAATGGCCCTCAGTCCCCTACAAAGTCATGGGGAAGTCATGGGGAAGCTAAGGAAACTTTCCAGACCATCATATCAGAAGTCTTGCAATTTCTTAATCCAAGAAATAGGTTCTCTGTATGAAGTGTGAGCCAAGCAGGGCCTGAGCAAAAATAAGGAGGAATCTTTTTTGTTTTTTGACTTATTCAAAGTCAAAGTAAAAATAGAGTCTTTGCAATAACTTTACTTAAGCTCTCAAAGATCTGATTGTCTAATCTCATAACACTAATTTATATATCCTTGAACTTGTCAGTGCCAGTGAGTGTCTTACTCATTGGTAAGAAGGTGCTAACTCCCAAAGACCATTCCTAATCATGATCTTAGTAAGTAACGTCTTAGATGAAAGTCTGAACATAGCAAGAATTGGGTTTAAATATAAATTTAATTTGAAAAATTATTTTTTTTGTAGAAATAATATACCTGTATACCCAGAGAGGAGGATATAAAGACATTGCAGTAACTGCTAGCAGCTTCTCTTGGAAATGGTTGTATTTGTCCTTAGTTCTTCAAGAGGACCATGACATTAAGATGATGACATGACTTGCAGTTGACTTTGATTTGAGTGAGGGAGGGCTGTGCAAGGTCACCAGCCTCGCTTCTCCTCCAGAGCCATCTGGGTCCAGTGGCCAGATATTTATCAGGATGATCAGAGATGGCCCAGGATGCAATTGGGAAACTTTGGCCATTTAAGACTAAGGTTTTATCAGATTCTCACTTTGAGTGAGATACACCCATTCAATGAATAGATCTCTTTAAGTAGTTACTCAAAGGATGACCCCTTTAATAAAAAAAAAAAAATCAAACTGGGAGGGGAAGACCCTCAGGGTTCTTGGGCAAAAGGGAAACAAGTGGAAGTGGTTAAAATTACTATGAAAATCAGATCCTAGCCTCCGATTTGTAAATCTTTGAGGGCTTTATTTTGTTTTGTATTTAAGGTGTGGATATGGGTTTTAAAAATCTTGGATCACTGCCTTGTGGTGGCAGAGGGATTTGCACAGATAAATGACATTATGAACTATGCTGTGCAGTTACCCAAGATGGACTGGTTATAATGGATAGTTATGACAAAAAGTGGTCTACTAGAGAAGGAAATGGCAAACCATTCCAGTATCTTTGCCAAGAAAACTCCATGGATAGTATGAAAATGATAAAAGAGATAACATCAGAAGATGAGCCCCTCAGATTGGAAGGTGTTCAGTATGCAATTGGGAAAGAATGTGGGACAACTTCAAGTAGCTCCAGAAACAATGAAGTGGCTGCATCAAACCTGAAAGGAAACTCAGTTGTGGATGTGTCTGTTGATGAGAGGAAACTCCAATGCTGCAAAGGTTAATATTGCAGAGGAACCTGGAATATAAGATTTGTCAAACAGGAGATGAAATGATTAAACATAGACTTAAAAAATTGATTAAACATTACACATGTTGTGGATGTGAGTGAAGTCAAATGGATAGGAATGGGTGAATTTAATTCAGATGATCATTACATATGCTAGTGTAGACAAGAATAGAGTAGGACCTCATAGTCAATAAGAGGATGAGAAAAACAATTTTGGGTTATAATCTCAAAAATGATAATACTGTATCTAAGGCAAATTATTCAGTTTTGTAGTGACACAAGTCTATACTCCAACTACTGATGCTACTTAAATCTATGAAGACCTACATTAGCTTCTAAAAATAATACCCCCTCAGAAAAAAAAGATGTCACCCTCATTACCTGGAATTGAAATGTAAAGTAGGAAATAAACGATAATTGGAATAATACAAAAGTTTGACTTTGGAATATAAAATTAAATAGGAAGTAGAATTTTGTTAAGATAACTTGCTGCTCATATCAAACACTGTTTTCCAACAACCCCAAAGGCAATTCTACACATAGATATCACCAGATGGTGAATACTGAAATCTGATTGATTATATACTTTGCAATCAACAGTAGAGAAGTTCTATACAGTCAGTTAAAACAAGACCTAGAGCTGTCTGTGGCTCAGATCATGAGTTTATTATTGCAAAAATCAGATTCAAATTGAAGAAAGTAGGAAAAACCATCAGTCTATGTAAATATGACCTAAATAGCATCCATCATAATATGGAGTGGATAGAGTACTTGAAGAACTATGGACATAATGCAATATCATATAGGAGGCAGCAATAACAAAGGAAAAATCCCAAAGAAAAAAGAAGAACAAGAAAGTAAAATAACTGTTTAAAGAAGTTTTATAAGTAGCTGAGGAAATGAAAGTGAAAGGTAAAGGAGAAAGGGAAAGATACACTGAACTGAATACAGAATTTGAGAGAATAGCAAAAAAATTTCTTAAACAAGCAACATAGAGAAATAGAAAAAATAACAAAATGGGAAAGACAAATGGTCTGTTCAAAAATATTAGAGATATCAAGGTAATGTTTCATGCAAAAATGGGCACAATAAAAGACAAAAATGGTAGGGACTTAACAGAAGTAGAAGAGATTAGAAAGAAGTGGCAAGAATATACAGGAAACTATACAAGAAAGATCTTAACGTCACCAATAATGAGGATGGCGTAGTTACTGATCTCAAGCCAGACATCTTGGAGAATGAAGTCAAGTTGGCCTCAGGAAGCGCTGCTAACAATAAGGCTGGTGGAGGTGACAGAATTCCAGTGGAATTATTTAAAATCCTAAAAGATGATGCTGTTAAAATGCTGACTTGGAAAAAATCAGTTTATATTCCAATTCTAAAGAAGGTCAGTGCCAAAGAATGTTCAAATTACTGAACAATTGTGTTCATTTCACACATCAGTAAAATTATGTTTAGTTTCTGCAAGGTAGACTTCAGCACTGATATGTGAATATGAGAAGTACAGGCTGGTTTTTAAAGAGGCAGAGGAACTAGAGACCAAATTGCCAACATTCAGTGGATTATGGAGTGAGCAAGGGAGCTCCAGAAGCATTTATGTCTACTTTATTGACTATATTAAAGCCTTTAAATGTGAGAATCAGAACAAAACATGGCAAGTCCCCAAAGACATGGGAGTACCCGATTATTTTACTTGTCTTCTGAGAAACCTGTGTTTGGGCCAAGAAACAGCAGTTAGAACCTTGATTTAAGATTGGAAAAGGAGTATGACAGATTTTATGTTGCCACCTTACTTATTCAACTTAAAATGCAGAGTACATCACATGAAATGCCAGGCTGGACAAATTAAAAGCTGGAATTAAGGTTGCTGGTAGAAATATTAACAATCTCTGAGAGGCAGATTATACCACTTTGAATGCAGAAAGTGAAGAAGATTTAGGAACCTCTTGATGAGGGTGAAATAGAAGAGTCTTAAAGCTGATCTGAAGCATAACATTAAAAAAAATTGAGATCATGGCAACTGCTCCCATAACTTTCTAGCAAATAAAGGGAGAAGAAATAGAACCAGGTTAGATTTTTATATTCTTGAACTCATAGACCACTGAAGTTGCTGACTGCAGCCATAAAATTCAAAGATGTTTGCTTCCTGGAAAGAAAGCTATGGCAAATCTGGACAGCATACCAAAAACCCCCCAAAAAACAGAGACATCACGTTGCCAGGAAAGGTCTGTGTAGTCAAAGCTATAATTTTTCCATTAGTAATGTATGCCTATAAGAGCTGGATTTTAAGGAAAGCTGAATGCTGAAGAATCAGTGTGTTTGAACTATGGCTTTGGAAAGACTTTTAAGAGTCCCTTAGATGGCAAGGAGATAAAATCAATCAATGTTTAAAGAAATTAATTTGGGTATTTATCAGAAAGACATACTGAAGATGAAGCTTGAATACTTTGGCCACATAGTGAGAAGATAGGACTCATTGGAAAAGAACCTGATATTGAGAAAGATTGAAGGCAAATGAAGGGGAATACAGAGGATGAGATGAATGGATAGCATCATGGAAGCAACAGACGTGAGCTTGGACAGACTTCGGGCGATGGTGGAGGATAGAAGGGCCTGGTGTACTATGGTCCGTGGGGTCACGAAGAGGCAGGTATGACTGAATAATTAAACGACAGCAATATTTAAAAGAAGACCCTTTCATGTTTTAGTTGTCTATTGATCCTTTTTTTTTACTTTTTCCTCAAATATATATTTCTTATTCAGATTCCAGTAGGCTACTTTCTTTTACCACACCAACAGAGTTCATCATACATATTTTATTCCTCCCACCTCTTTAACTGCTAAAGGAAGATATTATAGTATCTTAAGGACATTTTTGGGAGGATGGAAATATCCCAGATTTCTAGGAACTGATATAGTTTATTTAATTTTATCCATCAAATGCATACAACACACGAACAAATTTTAGAACCTCTGACATAACTCTGTCCTCAAAGCCCCGCTGCAAACCCATTCTACAATTAGTAAAAATAATCATTATTTCTAATTGAAAACTAAATTAGGATCTTACAATCAGAAGAATATGCTTTATAAATTATAAGGTGAGGCTGATTTTAAAATTATGGACAAATAGGAAAAGGCAAATCTAGATCAAAAGGAGCAGAGACTGTTCCTTTGTGATAAGCCAAGGGAAAACCCCACTGATAGTCACTGTACATCAGTGTTGTCTTTCAAGTTCAAAGATGATTGAAATCTTCAATAAAGATTTTTCATGGAAAAATAATATTAAGTCTATCTTTCTGTTTGGGTACTGTGCAGGGTCTCTTCTACGACACTGGAGAATACCATCAAGGGGCAAACACTGCCACCTATTTTGACATCCTCAGCTTAGTAGAGAAGATACTGAAAAGATATAGAATTTTCTCTGGGAAAAATTTTTCCCAAGTGAATTATATTTTAAATTTTGAATATATCTCCTCTAGAGAGAAAAGGATTTTATATTTGTTTTTCCTTGAAAAGGGTTAAGGTAAAGGGGCTGTTGGGGGGGGGGATATAAAAGAGAAATCAGTGGCAAGACTTTGCAGTGTGGTATAGTGAGAGTGTGATTTGGCAAAGGGAGAGGTCAAATGTTACCTCAAAATTGCAGGCTTACGGACAAAGGCAGAATCTTGGTACTTCTGATGATTCATTGATAAATGAATTGAAAGACTGACAGTGTGCTTTGGATCCTTTGGGAATTGGGTCCTTTGTCTTTTCCTTCCATTATTATCTTTTTTGTCACTGTATGGATGCCACATCTGTTGCAGATTGCTTCTGCTTTTCACTCAGCTAACTGAGAGAGAGAAGTCAATCAAGGGAGAGAAAGTTCCATCACTAACTGCCACTCAGACCTTGAATTGGTTCCCCACTGCCCAACATCAGTATTCACAAGGTAAGACTCAGCTTTAGATTTTGATACACTCTTAGGTACTATTTTTTTTTTCAATTTAGGTTTGGGCTACCATAAGACAAAGAACAATAGGGAATTATGCAATAAAAACAGCCTTCTTTTTAGACCTCTGAAAGATTAGCCCAAGGAAGTTCTAAGAAACCTCTGACAAAGCAGGGATGTGTGGGAGCATCTTCTCCTTTTCTTGAGGCTATCTTTACAAGTTTCAAATCCAAGTTCTAATGTGACTCATCACCTGATTCCGCAGGCAGTGACTGATGCCCTAGCTTAAGATTCAGGATATTAATAATGACTAATATTTTTACAATGCTTTAAGGTTTACAAAACACTTCATGTACATTATCTCATTAAATCAAGAATTCTTAACTTTATTGTGTCATAGACCTCTTGGTAGTGTGTGAGTCCTATGGAGCCCTTTTTAAGGCTTTTAAAATATTGAAAATATTTTTAATTCCACAAATGTTTTTGAATTTATAAAATTAAATTTGTATTTAATTCACTAATTAAATTATAGAGCTAACTAATTCCATTGAAATACAGTTATAAGTTTTTTTTTAAGTGAACAAGTCCTTACAAAAGCTCTATGAGATATATGCTAATCCCATTTTACAGATGAAGAAACAGATGATGGTTAACCAGGGTCTTTTTACTCCATATACTTTTTTTAAACATATGTGTAGTGCTTTACATTTAATTTTCACAAAGAAGGTCATTCTTCAGTTTCCTCATCTACAAAACTCTGAGCAAGATCATTTTGATGATTTCTATCAGCTCTAAAGGTACAGGCTATTATTAATCCCATTTTACACTACAGAACAGTCTAAGAGAAGTTAAGTGACTTGCCCAGGGTCACACAGCTAGTAATTGTCTAAGACAGTATTATGAATTTGGGTCTTCTTCACCCTAAGTCCAGTGCTCTGCACACTATACTAAGATGCCTTTTGTGATAAGATATGATATTTCAGAATCATATAGTAGTAAAAACAAAACCTAACCTAATCAGTGATCCCTCTCTCCCTCCTTGGAAGACAAGCATACAAAGTCTTCATTCTGCTTTCCTTTATGCTAATCTGGTCACATTTGGAGTATTGCATTTAATTCTGGACAACATATTTTTGGTAGGACCATAAGGACCTTTCTAGAGGAGGACAACCAGGAAAGTGGAGAACCTTGACATTCTTTCAGATGAAGATTTGTTGAAGAAACTAAGGATACTGTACAAAAAATGACTCAGGTGTGTGTGTGTGTGTGTGTGTGTGTGTGTGTGTGTGTGTGTAAATCATCTTTAACTTTCTGAAGGAAACTTATATGAAGGGGGGATGAGATTTGCTCTGTTTATCCTTAGAAGGAAGACCTAAGAGCAAGGGATGAATTTTGTAATGAAACATACCCAGGCTTAATGTTAGGAAACCAACTCCCTAACAATTAGTGCTATCCATAAGTGGGTTGCACTGCCTTGGGAAATGCTAGATTCCCCCTCTCTGTGTAGGTGGAACTGGATGACCACTTATCTAGAGGGCTGCAGTGAGGATTTTTGCGATGGATTCGATAAACAGTATAACCCTATTCCAACTGGAAATGCTGTGATTCTGAGGGGAGAAGGAAGGAAATATGAAATCAAATAATTCATTGGGTTGGACTTTAAGCTGATAAAAGGAAACCTATGGTTCAGAGCTCTGAGCTCCATGTGCAATTTAATGAGAAGTCACATGGAGTATAGACGGAAGGGAGACCTTGAAGTCAGAAAGATAAGGTGAATCAGGTCCTGCTTCAGACACATCTTACCTTTTGGGCATTTTTCTGGGGACATAGTAGGTATTTAATAAATATTTATTGACATGACTTGATTAACCTCTCAGTGCCCCTGGCAAATCTCCAAGACTGTAAGTTACAGATAAGTCTTTGATCCGCATCAGTGGATGGAGTTTCCATATGGAGATTTCCCTTATACAGATGAAGTCAAATGTCTGAATAAAAAAAAAATAACAAACACTTATTAATATTTGCATGTGGAGGCATTTCAAGGTTACAAAGAAATTAAAAACACTGTATACATCATCCTTGCCCTCAAAGAGTTTACAAATGATTGAAATGATACATGCATATATATATATATAATATATACACATATATGTATTACTACATATACATATGCATATCATTAAAAAAACTGTTATAGATCTCTTTTGGTCTGTACTAGATGAAGCTATATTCACAAGGCTTTCTCCTTATGATCAACCAAAAAATGTAGCATTCATTCATTCATTCATTCATTCATTCAACAAGCATTTGTTAAACCCCTATTTTGTGTCAGACACTATGCTGGATGTTGGGGATTGATGGTAGTAAATCTCACCAAGGTTAATTATTATAGCTAAAAAAAGCCTGATTTTTATGTATAATTATTATCAATGGTCATAATATTTCTTTGGTGTTTGTACATTCAATGTCTTCCCTTGAATTATCTCATTTAATTCTTCCAGACTCCCAGTGAAATTATATCTTCATTGTAGAGATGAAGAAAAAGAGTCATAGAAATGTTAAATGTCTTGCTTTAGGCCATGAAATTAATGACAGAGTGAGATGTCAACCAAGATCAACTGAAATCCAGTCTAATATTTTTTTCTATAGAGTACCTGAAAATTAGGGCCTATCTGCATAACCATTTTAAGAAGCCATAATGAACTATATTTTCAGAAAAATAAAGTCTCTCTTATCATATTACCATATTACAAAATCTTATTCTAGATAAACAAGCTCATAACTAATGGCAAACTTGGGGAAAACTTCTCCAAATGGAAATTCTGTTTTTTATGTTACATCCTTCCAAGAGGACCTTCCAGGAGGTTGAAGGCAGCAACTATATGTTTATTATTTCTGTGAGTTTCAAAGGACCAGTTGGTAGAGTGGATAGAGAGGAGACTTTCAGTATTTCAGGTCTTGCCTCTGATGTATCCTGTTCAAGTGACCCTGGGGAAGTCACTTCTGCTCTCTATATTTTAGGTCAGAGTGTCAAACATATGGCCCACAGCACTATTTAGGAGTGGCCTGAGACAGATGAAGATGTAATTGGGAACTATTTAACATAATAAATGAAAATACAATAAAACATAGGTAATCTTTCATCTAAAAACTGTCAACATGCAAATGATGACAACCATTTCTATCTGAGTTTGATATTACTTCTCTAGGCACCTTTCTAACATTGCAGCAGTTGGTAGAAGGAAGGATCTCACTGGAGAAGTCCCTATACCAATGAAATCACAAGTTCAATCCCATCCTTTTGGATCACCAATATTTTGCATAATTAGTCCTATTCTTAATAAATTTCTATTTATTTATAAATGAATAAAACAAATAATGTTTTATTTATTAATGTATTAATAAATAAATAAATTCTTTATAAACAGCTAGTGTTCACAGTGATGCTTTAAGGTTTGCCAATGGCTTTACATATGCAATCCCAATAACCAGGAAAGGTAGGGGCTCTGCATCTCTGATTGAATCAAAGTCAGGAACTTAGACTGGTGTCTTTCCAATAGAATACTTAAAAAAAATAGGTCAAGTCCACACAGAGCAAACACATGCTGTTTCTTCAAGAAGCTTCCTTAATTAACTTTCTCACACACATATACACAACACAGATTGTCACGACATTTGTGTCCTTAGGTGCCCAAGAGGAAAAACCAAAACAAAAAAAGTAAAAAAACCTTGTGCTATATGGCAATGTTTAAGCAGTGGATAGAGCACTAGACCTGGAGTTAGGAAGATCTGAATTCAAATCTAGCCTGACACTACCTAGCTGTATGACTTCGGGCAAATCACTTTGCTTCTGTCAGCCTCAGTTTCCTCAACTGTAAAATAGGGATAATAATAGCATCTAACTGCCAGGGTTGTGAGAATCAAATGAGATAAGAATTATAAAATATAAAATGATTGGTAGAGAAGAGAGGCTTAATAAATCTTAATTCCCTTCCTCTCCTCTGCTACTGAATCTCTCCCTTTCCTCTTTTCATCTGCCTAATGTCTGAACTGACTATGGAGAAACAAGGATCATGGAACACGAAGAACAGTGGTCTTTCAGGAACCCTAGATGGAGCTCTGCTAGGATGTAGAATTCCAAAGAAGGGAAAAGAAGGAAAGAGAAGGAGAAGGGAGAGAAGGGAAGGGAAGGGGAGAGAAAGGAAAGGAAGGGGAGAGGAGGGGACAGGAGAGGAGAGGAGAAAGATAAAGTCTGTGGAAGGATCATTAAAGAGATTAGCAATGGGATATAAAGGAGTTGGGCTTCAAATTGTGGGCACAAATCCAGATGTGATTATTAGTGAACCCAGGCTTTTTGCTCTGGGAATTTTAAGTAGCTCTTTTGAAATTATATCATGTGGACATATTATGTTTCATGGATCAGAGTGCTTTGAATTTTAATTTTGAAGAAATCCTATAGGTTGAGCCATCTCCTGGTATGTTGGGGGAAGATGTTGTTCCTAACGGTGCTGTTCCTCAAGACTCGGATAAAATCTTACCTTCCACAGGCAGCTTTTCATGATCCCCTTTAATTCTAGTGAATTCTGACTGTTGACTATTTCTAATTTACTCTGTACACAGCTTGTTATTTCTCATTAGACTGTGAGTTCCTTGAAGATGGGGGCTGCCTTTGGCCTCTTTTTGTTTTCCCAGCACTTAGAACAGGGCCTGGCACATGGTACATGCTTAATCAATAGTTGCTAACTGATTGACTGTTCCCTTGCCTTAATGCTCTGGAGCAAGTCTTTTCTTAACAGTTGAGAAGTTGACCATGACATAACAGGCTTCAGAACAGACTTTAGACTTGCTGCATCCTGCCCAAAGTCGGGTTAATTTCCAAGGAAACAACCTTTGGTATAAGGCAGCCTCAACTGTGGTGGCCCCACAGCAAGACCCTCAGGGCAGCTCCGTCTTGTAGCTTAGAGGTAAGCTCACTCTTTGGCAAAGTCAAGTTCAACAAAGAAGTAACTAATTTCTGGTATGATCATGCCATCTGGGAAAGCCACAAGGGATTTACAGCTTCCTTATTTAAAAAGAAAAAGAAATCTAGGCCTTGCAAAGGTAAATAGCAGCTAGAGGAGGACAAATAGACAGCTCTAAGGAGAGTTGTTGGTTTTAGCCTCTGGACCCCAATTGCTGTCTCACCACTTCTCTTTTCATTGGATGGATATGGAATGGAGTTCCCTGCTGCATTGGTGTCCTTGGACAAAGAGAGGGAGAAAACAAGTCAAAATTTAGTGAGAGAATGGACTTGAGAAGACGTTGCATTGTGGGGGTCAAGGGTGTGGCCCTGGAAAATCCATGTAAAATTTTACGACCCTCCCTACCTACTAGAGAAATCTGAATTATGATTGTATTAAAATACAAAATTAAAAGATAATTGATATTATACAATATTATGTATTTTATATATAATTTTATATTATATATATATATTTCTGAGTTTCTAAACTTCTTTTGTGTGTGTCATCTGCTGGTCTTCATGGGTCATTTGCAGCTTTTGCAAAACTTTCCCAAAATCCCCATTTAATTTCTTATGCCGACCTATGATATGTTGAAATCACAATGGGAAAATTCAGAAGTGGAAGGGATAACTATAATAAGTTGGAATGAATTGCCTGTCACTGGTACCACATATCACCTAACTAGGTAGTAGAGTTGAAAATGATGTCAGAGGGTCAATCAAGATGTAGATTTTACCATGCTCAGAAACTGGGCCTCTCAGAGGAGAACTGAAGGCTAACCACAGGGGCTGGTATATGGTACTCAAGAAATGCTTTTTATTCATCCATTCATTGATATTGGCTAAATTTGGGAAGCTTTGATTATCTCTACCTCTGCTGCACCTGTTCACTGACTAAACAGAGGACTCCAGCTACCTACCACTTTCCATTAGCACTAAATTTTCTTTCTGGAAATAGAAAAGGAATCGGTGAAAAAGAAAGAGATTCTTGTTCTTTCTGAAATTCACAAGAAACCCTTGCCAGCTTTATGAATGATAGGAATTCCACTTTCCATGTCGAAATTGCTGGCCCTGTTGCTGATATCCATAAATTAAGTAGCTGAGTTGTTGGCATTTTTCCCCCTCTTTCAATTAAACACAAGGTACTCACAATGCACAATAGGTCCTTCAGAAGTGTGTCTAATCTGTCTACCCTTCACTGAAAAGAGGGGGAAAGAAATCTGCATACAGATTCATAAACAAGGAGTCAGTTACAGTACATCTGTAAAAATCTGGAGAGTTGAGTTCCAAAAGGATTTACTTTGGGAAGAGACCCAAAGTAATAAAGGAAACCAGCACAAACGTGTCCACACTCTCAATAATGTGGCAAAACTCCCTCCCATGCCAGCAGGCTATTTCAAGGGATCGAAAAGCTTATGTTTAATAAAGCATCATCCAAATGGTCGTGCTGACACTCTCTGGGATCACTCTGGACTATTGTGTTAGCCTTAAGGGACTTTATAGAATAATTTTCTTATATAACATGCTAATTTCAAAATGTTCATACTCAAACTTTATCAGGAGGAGTTAGGGGGCCATTTTTTCCCAACCTGCCTTCCGCTCCCTCCCAAGGATGTGAAATGAATCCTCTATAAAGGCAACAGAAGTTCATGCTTTTCCCCTCTTCCCCCACCATCCAGATGTGTAGTGCAGTGAAACCTTGGGTTAGAATTTCAAGTTGACAGAGTGAGACATCAAGCCCTGCAAAAGGCACAAAGGATTCTTTATTATTCTATTCTCATTCTGGTGTGGGGTGGCCATGGGCCACCATAGTTTGTCCTAGAAAAGAGTGCTCCAAATACACTTAGTCATCCTGAATAGTTGTCTCCCTTGGTGCCTTACCTTCTCCTCAGCATGGCAGAACAGGTGGTTTACCTGGAACACTGACTGGGGACTGAGGTTTGGCTGGGCTTGTTATCTGCAGCACCTGTGTTTATCTGAGCTTCGAGGGGCCAGGTGCTCCTTCATGAAAAACAGCCAGGCTTCCAATGAGCATGCCGGGTCCCCTTGGAGGAGGATTTCATGGGAGTGTTTGGGTTTTCAAGGAGTCCTGCATCTCACAACAGCAACAAAATGATTTCGTTGGTTGCTTCTTCTCTTTTTCCATAAAAGTCACTTCCCAATTCATGCTGCTCCAACTTTCCTTGGATTTTTCCGTTCTACCACAGCCACCTGCAGCAGTAAGGAGAGCAGCAGCAGCTACTACTGTTACCACCACCACCACTATCATCACTACTACTACTATCGTTACCACTGCTACTACCAGTGCTAGGGGCATCTAGGTGGTACGGTGGATAGAGCACCAGTGCAGGGGTCAGGAGGACCTGACTTCAAATCTCACCTCAGACACTTGACACTCACTAGCTGTGTGACCTTGGGCAAGTCACTTAACCCCAACTGCCTCATCCTGGGTCATCTCCAGTCATCCTGATGAATATCTGGTCATTGGATTCAGATGGCTCCGGAGGAGAAGTGAGGTTGGTGACCTGCACAGCCCTCCCTCACTCAAAATAAAGTCAAGTGCAAGTCATGTCGTCATTTCTCTGATGGCATGGTCTTTGGCAGTGAAGGACAAACACACACTACCAGTACTATGACTACTGCTGCTACTACTACATTTTAAGCCTGTTGTGTTCCTCTAATACAGGTTTCTTAAACTTGAGGTCCATGATCTTTTTTACAGATTTTTTTTTTTTGATAAATGAATTTCAATATGATTAGTTTCCTTTTTAATCTAATGTCTTTTATTTGACACATTTAAAAACATTATTCTGAAAAGGGGTCCACAGACTTTCAAAGAACTGCAAAGGGGCCACTGATATACACACATGAGAAATTCTAATAGAACTTAAACTCCTTGAAGTCAGGGTCTATCTCCCTTTTTATTAGTGTCCCTGGTGCCTAGCACCATACGTTGAACATATTAGATGCTTAATTAGTGTTCATCCATTAAATGATAACTAATAAAGCCACCTTGTCTGAAAATATATGCAGATTTCTGCTCCATAGTTCCTCCCTTCTCTCTTCAGAGGAAGAGGAATATATATTTAGTCATCTGTTCTCCAGGGCCAAAACCGTTTGGTCACAATCTGAATTCAGCGGACGTTTTAATGCTGTTTTCTTTACCTTATTATAGTAATCATGTGTATCATTTTTTGTTCCTGCTTTCCTTATGCTGTATCATTTCCATGTATCTCTGAATCATTCATATTTGTCTTTTCTTATGGCATAATCTTGTTCCATTATATTCATATACCCCAATATGTTCAACAGTCCCTGATTGATGGGTACATATTATATTCCCATTTTTTTTTCCTACCACAAAAGATTCTTTTATGCATGTTTTGGTATCCCTCCCTCTCTCTTCTAGTTAAACTGGTTTGCTAGCTCTTTCTTGGGCATGGCAGTTTATCTCTTTCCTCTTGGCATCTGAACAAATAAATAGTCCCTCTTCATCTCTGTTTCTTGGAATTAGCTTCCTTCAGAGTCTAATGCCTTTATCTAAACTCCTCCCCTACCACTCCTTTCTCATTATTGAAACTTTCCCAACCTCTTGGAATTACTTTCTATTAAGTAGATATACTTTGTGTTTATTTGTGCACATTATATTTCCCTAATAGAATGTAAGCTCATTGCAGTAGGGTTTGTTTTGTTTTGTCTTTGTATATAGCATATAGCATGATGTCTTGCACAGAGATGGTACTTGTGAAGTTGAATTCATGCTTTCTCCTCATTTGGAGGTAGAGAATAGAATAGAACTGGGGTTTTATTGGTCTTGGGAGGTGAAAGGAACAGACATCTATTAGGTACCTACTATGTGTCACACATCATGTTAAGGTCTTGATCCTTACAGCAACCCTGGGAGGTAAGCACTATTATTGTCCTCTGTTTTATAATTGAAGACACTGAGGAAGACATAGATTAAATGACTTGCCCAGGATCACACAGCTAGTAAGTTTCCGAGGTCAGATTTCAACTCATTTTCTTGACTCCAAACCTAATGTTCTATCTGTGGTGTCACCTAGCTTCCCAAGTGAGGGCATTCCCTCTATCAGTTCAGTCCAGTGCCTTCAATAAAAAGCACTAGCTACAGAACTGAGAGGCTAAATGATTGCCCAGGGCCACAGAAGCAGTTTTTGTCAGAAACGAGATTTGTCCCCATCTTTTCCTGGCTTTAAAGGCTTTCTCTATCCATTGTGCCATCTGCCTCTCCAACTTTAAATGATCATGTTTGCACTTATTGGTTTATACGTTGGATCCCCCTAGTGAAGTGTTCATCTCTATGAGAGAAGGAGCTGTTTGGGATTACGATTTTGATCAGTTTCATCTTTTTATTTCTAGTGCCTAGTAATTCACCTATAGCAATCTCCTAAGAGATCATTGATGAATTGGATCTTTCTATCTGTCTGTCTGTCTCTCTCTCTCTGTCTGCCTCCCTCTCTTTCTCTCTGTCTCTCTCTCATCTATCATCTATCCATTACCTATCATCTATCATCATCTTCAACTATCATCTACTTCTCTTTTATTTATCTCTCATCTATTTATCTGTCATCTTTCTATCACCTATCATCTATCAATCTGTCTATCTATCTATCTATCTATCTGTCTGTCTGTCTGTCTATCTGTCTATCTATCTCTCTGTCTGTCTGTCCGTCTGTCTGTCATTTCTCTCCAGAGAAGAAAGGAATAATTACGTCATAAGAAAAGAGCAATCTGAGGAATTCAAAAGAACTTCTACTTTTCAAACTTGCATGAAATGATATAGAATGAAGAAAGCAGAATCAAGGAAATGACATACGTGATTATTGACATGATGTCAAGAACACAACACTAAAAGGCAGATGAACAAAGACCACACATATTTACACACACATAAACGCACATTTACATATATGAATGTACATTTGCACACACATAAACGTACATTCATATATGTAAATGTGCATGCATATATGCATAAATAGGTATGCATAGATCTATACTTTTTCATAGAGTTAGCTATGCATATACAAAGGCAGCTAGGTAGCACAATGGCTAGAGCACCAGGCCTGAAGTCAGAAAGACCAAGTTCAAATTTCAGATGCAGCCTCAGACACTTACTAGCTGTGAGACCCTGGGCAAGTCACTTAACCCTGTTTGCCTCAGTTTCCTCATCTGTAAAGTGAGTTGAAAAAGAAAATGGCAACTCACTCTGGTATCTTTGCCAAGAATATCCCAAATGGGATCACAGAGTTATATGTAATGTGTAAACAGTCACAAAATGCATATACACTTTCATATGCATACACAAACACATAAATACATATGAGCAGGCTTACATAAATAACTGTTCTTTCTGTCTTTATCTTTAACCTTTTTTCCGGATATGTACTTAGGCATGTCATCTCTGAGTCAAACGGCATGAACAACTGAGTTCACACACCTATATATGTATATATATGTAATTTAATTTTACTTTTTAAAAATTAACAGGCATTCATTTTCTCCCCTTCCCTCTCCCCTCACTCTTTCCCCACAGGAGGAAAAAAAAAAGGCCTTGTAACAAAGTTGCATATTCAAGCAAAACAAATTATGAATTTCTGATTTTACATCTTGAGTCTATCACCTCTCCGTCAGGAGACCAGCTCATCGTTTTTAAAGTTTCCCTATCTTGTTAGAGTTGAAAAGAATCAGAAATGAAGGGATTAATAACTCCAAGGTTATTTAGCTAGACACAAGTGATAAGAACTGGCATCTTAATTTAGTATGAGCATGTTTTCTTCATTTCTTTCTCCTCCTTTTCGTCCCCCTTCCCCCAACTCTAGTGAACATGCATCATTGAGGGCCAACCCTTTCTGCAAAGGAGATACATTACAAGGCTCCAAGATGGTGATTTTGGTTCAGAGTTTCCTTTGGACCTTGAGCTCATTAGTGAAATATTTGACATCTCAACTCCAATTATTTAGTAGACACAGAGCTGCAGAGGCCACACGTTACTGCCTGCAACTGGTTATAATTGGAAAGGATCAAAAGAGAGATAGCGGAGGTCTGCATTTCTCTTAATCTCTAAAAACAACAATACCCCAGGTTGTGGTCTCCTGCCAAAGTACACAGAAAGGCTGAAAAACAATGGATCCCCTTTCGAGGGGAAGCAACCCAATTCTTTCTGAAGAAAGGGAAGTATTACAAAATCATCTCAGGAAAGGCCAAACGGAGGGAGCCGGTGGGTTATTTTAAACACCATTTTAAAGGCCATATAATTCTTGCCTCTCAGCCCCCCGCCCCCCACCCCCATGACAGTGTCTAACTTTCCTCCTCCTTCTCTTAGATATTGTCCTAGCCCAGTCGGTTTCCATATCAGCTTTCCAGAGTATAGCGAGGCCAAGGACAGACTTTGGTTTAACGAGGTTTTTTTTGGGGGGGAGGTAGGGGGAAAGTGACTTTTTCTTTCCTTTAATGAAAAGCTTCTTTAAAAAGTATTTGCTCTGTTAGCATCCAAGATGACCTCTTTGCATCCTGTCCCTTTCTCAGTATCTTCTTAATTTGTTCCTACAATGCCTGATGTTTTCATTGTGGGTTATCCCAAACAATGGTGACTTTATACAAGCATAAAGCTGCAGCCTCATCCTCGGTGTCACATTCCTCCTGAAGATGACAGTTTTGGACAATGGAGAGCTAGTACTGGAGAATTGGAAATCTACAGGGCCTTTCAATCACAGGACTTTTTGGCAGGCCTGGTAACCACAGTGATGGATTTCAAAGCTCCTGCATAGTTTTTCTTGTGAAACTTTCCAAAGGTGGTTTGTAAATCTTTAGTTTGGGGTTATTTGGAGGGGGCCAGTTGGGTAGAACATTTGGGAGGCGTGTTTATGGGAAAGTTTATTGAAAAAGCCATACCAAATCTCTTGGAATGGCTATCATTTCTGCATTGTACAGTTTTGCATTTTTTTTCCCTGAGCATTGGAGTCTCCTGTATGGCCACCCACTGCTTTACTTCCCCTCCATTAAAAGTTAGGATGGGAAAGAGGAGGAGGGAAAGACACAGTGTCCTGGAGGGGCTGCAGAGATGCTGTTGGGGTGAACAGCTGACCATGTCCAGGCCGAGCCCAAGGCACTGAGGGGGTGGTAGCTATTGAAAGTGTTCTTTCTCCTGGACATGTCTTTAACATTCAAGTGTATGTGGATATGTTACTTATCAAGCACATATTAAACCCCTACCATGTGCCATGCACTCGGGATAGAAAGAAAACCACAAATGGTTACTGTGCCCAAGGAGCACATCTAACAGAGGAGATGGCATGTCAAGAAATAGGCAAAGAAAATGTTTTTGGACAGAAGGAATTCTGGGGGTCCTTCAAATTCTACTAATGTGAATTGGCTCCTTAGTCTACCTGCATAATGAACTGATCCTGTGTATATGTTTGCATGCAAAGGGAAAGGAAGAAGGGAATGAAATGAGCATTTATTAAGCACCTTTTATGAAATGCAGGCGCTGCGCTAAGCGCTTTGCAAATATGATCTCATTTGATATGGACACACACATATATAGTGTGCAGCCTTTTCAAGGGTACAAGGCCTTAAACCACTTACTTTTAAGAAAGGGAATTAGTGGATTCAACCCACACTGCAATCCCCCACCCCTTTCATTACATGGGCGTATTCTTTTTAAGTTGATAATTGGTACTGAAATGGAAGAATTTCTTTCATCCCTTTTCCCTACTTCAAATCTAGGCCCAGGTTGCCATAATTAAAAGGAAACAGAGGTGTTGAGGACATTATGTGGGGGGAAAAGTATGTCTGCCTAGATTTTCCAAGTCTGAGAGTTAAAAACATTTCTGGATTTTGAATATTGTCTAAGCCTTCTGATTTAGAGTGGAATGCTGGCCCGATCATGGTGCAGAAGGCCAGCCAATGAGCTAGCCCAGAAATGGAAAACTAATAAAAAGGAGAGCCAGCTAAGAATCTATGATACTAGGGACGTATGCCATCAGATTGCTTATTAGAAAATCTATTTTTATAGTTTTCTTTCTTTCTGTCCTTCTTTCTTTTTTCTCTCTCCCCTGCCTTTCTTTCCTCCTTTCCCTCCCTTCTTCCTTTCTTCCTTTCTTTTAGCTTCCTTCCCTCTCCCCTTTTACTCCTTCTTTCCTCATCTCACTTCGTCCCTCACTCTGTCCTTCCTTCTCCCCTTCTACCTTCCTTCTTTTTTCTTCCCTCTTTCTTTCCCTTTTCTTCTTCCTCCTTCCTTCCTTCCTTCCCTTTTCTTCCTCCTTCTTTCTTTCCTTCTGTCCTTTTTTCCTTTGCTTTTCTCTTCCTTCCTCCTCCCTTCCTTCCTTTTTTAAATAAATATTCATTAAATGCCTATCGTATACTAGATACTGTGCCAGTGTCAATATGAATATATACGAAGTAATAAGATATTTTTCTTTTTAAAATAATTTATTTTTCCCAATTTCATGTGAAATAATTTTAAGCTTTTTTAAAATTTTGAATTGCGAATTCTCTCCCTTCCTCCCCCACCTCTCATTGAGAAGGCAATTTGATATATGTTGTACATGTGCAGTCACGCAAAACATATTTCCATATTAGTTATATTGTAAAAAAAAACACAGAACAAAAAACAGCCCCCCAAAAGTAAAAGAAAATGCTTTCATCTGCATTTAGACTCAGTTCTGTCTCTGGAGGTGAGTCTCATTTTTCATTATAATTCCTTCAGAACTCTGTATTGCTGAGAATAGTTTTCATTCACAGTTCCTTTTTCTATAATATTGCTGCTGCTGTTACAAAAATGCTCATTTCACTTTGTATCAGTTCATATAAGTCCTTCCATGTTCTTTCTGAAAGTGTCCTGATCATCATTTCTTATAGCATAACAGTATTCCATCATATTCATATACTACAACTTGTTTAATCATTCCACAGTTGGTGAGCATCCCCTCAAATTCCAATTCTTTGTTACCACAGAAAGAGATGCTATACATGTTTTTGTGTATATAGGTCTTTCCTTTTTTTTGTTTTTAATTTTCTTTGGGAGAGAGGCATGATAGTGGTATCCTGGGTCAAAGAGTATGCACAGTTTCATACCATTTGGGCTTAGTTTTAAGGTGATATCCAGAATGGTTGGATTGTTCACAATTCTACCAACACTGGTCTTAGTGTCCCAATTGTCCTCCATTCCCTCCATTTTCCTCTTCTCTAATATTCACCAATCTGGTACCTCAGAGTTGTTTTAATCTGCTTTTCTCTAATCAATAGTGATTTCAAGCATTTTTACCCCATAGGACCCTACATAGGTGACTTTGATTTCTTCATCTGCAAACTGTCTGTTCCTATATTTTGAACATTACCAACTGTGGAGTGACTTGTGTTTTTATAAATTTACTTAGTTCTCTAAATATTTGAGAAATGAGGCCTTTATCAGAGGAACTCGCTATAATTTTTTTTCAAAATTATGATTACTGTGTATTTCTATTTTATTTTTCTCCTGTTTATATTCTCTCTCTCTTTCCTTTTATCCTGTCTCTCCTCAAAAGTGTTTTGCTTCTGATCACTGCCTCCTTTAATTTGTCTTCCCTGCCACAAGCCCTCTCAATCCCTTCTCTTATCCCTTTGGGATAACCCTTTGGGTACAGATAGATTTCTGTACCCAACTGAGTGTGTGTGTTATTCCTTCTTTGAGCCAATGTCTATGAGAGTAGGTTTCAAGTGTTACATGAACCTCCTTCCCAGCTCAATCTTCCCCTACAGTGAAAGTTTTTTCACAATGTGAAAGATGTGACATCATTTATTCCATTCTGCTTCTCCCTTCCCCCGTCTCTCTCTCACTCCCTCATTTTATTTTTTCAATATCATCCCATAAATAGTCCACTTAACGCCTGTGCCCTCTCTCTCTTCACTCTTCTAACTGATCTAATAATTGTGACGTTCTTCGCAGTTGCAAGTATCACCTTCCCAAGTATGAATGTAAAATTAAACCCTTTATTATTTCTCATTTGTGTTTATCTTTTTGTGTTTCTCTTGAGTTTTGTATTTAAAAGTCAAACTGTCTATTCCCCTCTGGTCTTTTTATCAGGAATGCTTGAAAGTCCTCTATTTCATTAAATGTCTATTTTTCCTCCTGAAGGATTATACTCAGTTTTTATTGGGTAGATGATTCTTGCTAGTAATTCTAGCTCCTTTGCCTCCAGAATATCATATTCCAAGCCATCCAATCTTTAATGTAGAAGTTTCTTAATCTTTTGTTATCTTGAATTTGACTCTATGATATTGCATTGTTTCTTTCTGGCTACTTGCAATATTTTCCCTTTGACATAGGATCTCTGGAATTTAGCTATAACACTCCTGGGAATTTTTGGTGGATTCTTTCAAGGATATTGGGGCAGTTTTCCTTTATAATTTCTTGAACTGTATCTAGGCTCTTTTTTTTTTTTGCTCATGGCTTTCAGGTAACCCAATAATTCTTAAATTATCTCTCCTTAATCTATTTTCCAGGTGAGTTGTTTGTCTAATGAGATATTTTACATTTTCTTTTCTTTTTTCATTCTTTTGATTTTGTTTGTTGGTGTTCTGATGTCTCATGGAGTCCTTAGCTTTCATTTGCCCAATTATAATTTTTACCTCCTTTTCTATTTCCTCCATCCTCCTTTTTAAGGAATTCCCTTCTGTGGTATTTTGTTTTTAAGGTGTCATTTTCTTCAGTATTTTTTGTGTCTAGCAAGCTGTTAAGTCTTTTCTCATGATTTCTTGCACTGTCATTTATTTCCCCAATTTTTCCTCTACTTCACTTATTTGATTTTGAAATCCTTTTTAAGCTCTTTCAGGAGTTCTATTTTGGGCCTGACACTAAATTGCATTTTTCTTTGAGGCTTTATATGTAGCTGTTTTGACTTTGTTGTCTTTGTCTGGCTGTGTGCTTTGATCTTCTATGTCACCATAATAATTTTCTGGGAAAGTAGACTAGCACTTTTGGTGTGAGGGCTTGCTTATCTACCTTTGGTGTCCATCTGGTACCCAACTGTCACATGTGCTTCCAAGAAACTGTAGCACATACAATAGCCACACTGTTGTAAAACTGTATCATTAGACAGGCTAAACCAGGTTGAGGGCAACCAACAGGACTCAAACCAGTTGGTGAGTTAGTGGAATGTCCACCCCAAGGATAGTAAGACTTCACCCTGCAGAATGGGTAGAAGAGAATAATTCATTCCAATGGTCATGTTGGTAGCTAAAGCTGGCTATGGAGAGCTTACAGTTTGACCAGACTTTGAAGATGCTAAGGTCATCCAATACATTCTGGGTTACTGCCAGTATTCTTGGTTTTTGTCATGCCACTCAATTCTGATGACTGTAGAAAAGAGGGTATTGGCCATGTACAACTGTGACTTACTTAAGTTCATTTCATGTGAAAGTTAGGACATCACACTCACAATCACACACACACACACACATACATACGTACATACATACATACTACTCATTGGTTCTCTTTGAAAACAAGGGATAAACAACAACAGTAACTTCCTGTGGTCCAGTTCCTCTCCTTCTCCTTCTTCTTCTTCTTCTTCTCCTCCTCCTCCTTCTTCTTCTTCTTTTTCTTCTTCTTCTTCTTCTCCTCCTTCTCCTTCTTCTTCTTCTTCTCCTTCTTCTTCTTCTTCGTCTTCTCCTTCTTCTTCTTCTCCTCCTCCTCCTTCTTCTTCTTTTTCTTCTTCTTCTTCTTCTTCTTCTTCTTCTTCTTCTTCTTCTTCTTCTTCTTCTTCTTCTTCTTCTTCTTCTTCTTCTTCTTCTTCTATGTGCTTATTTTCCCAGCCTATTTCTTGACTTTTAATCTGAAATTAAAGTTGGACTCTGTTTCCAGAGTGGAAGGTACGTTCATTATCACAGGCTTCAGATATTTTTGTGCTGATATTTTCACAGTTACTTCTTTGGGGCTATGAGTTTTTAGTTCTTTCAAGGTGGTATGGCTTAAGGAGAGATGTATTTACTGCTCTCCTGGTCTTTGGGCTGGTCTGTGCTGGACCACAAGCACTCTTTTATGTCCTGGAACAGTGACTCGGGTAGTTGCTCCCTGCAACCACACACTCTAGCGAGCTAGTTCTTCTCATCCTGGGACTGTGACCCAGAACCACATAGGGGCAAAAGAATAGAGTTCTATCCCCAATGCCACCAAAGGCTACTCTGTATTCTCCTTTTGACCAGTTGTCCAATCTTCTTACTGTCTGTGGGGTGAGTGTTTCAGAAGACTCAGTCACCCCGAAAGCTTGCTGCAGGCTTTCATGTGTATAGCCTGTGATTCACTCTCACTCCAGTGAGACAGACATTTTCTACTGACCTTCTAAGTTGCCTTGGGTTGAAAATTTTCCATGCCATTACTTTGCTGGTCTTGCATCTACTGAATTCATTTGGAGGCATTATTTTGAAGTTTTTTGGAGGGGAATTTGGGGAAACTCAGGGAAGTCCCTGCCTTTATTCTGTCATCTTGGTGTTGGCTCTCAGAGTCTTACATTTCAAGAAGGTTGCAATTTAATGGAACATGTTATGTACCCAAATAACTATCATATAAGGAAAAGTAAGGTCCAGAGGCAAAGGGGACATCTAGGCAAAACACTCTGACTGATGGGTGGAAGGACATATAACTTTCATATAGGGAGAAGTGGTGATAGCTTCAGTCTTGAAGGTTGGAAAGTGTTCTATAGATAGATAGATAGAGACGCATCATGTTAAATTTATGGCAGTTAACAAGGATAGAACATATACATGAGAGAACACAGACCTGGAAAAGCAAAAGAAAACTAATCCAGACTGCTTTGAATGTTGGGTACTCTATCAGAAGAAAAATTGTAGACTATAATGCTTGAAAGGCAGGACAGAGGCAGATGGTGAAGGGCCATGAATATCAGGGTTGAGAGTTAACAGTTCATTCTCCAGGCAGTGTGGAGACACTGAGAGTTTCCAGGTAGAGAGGTAATGAGATCAGAGGGACATGTTATGAGCATGACTTGATATGTAGAATAGCTTGATAACCTGCAGGTAGGAAGATCAATCAAAACTCTGTGACAATAATCGGGGTAAAAAGAGATAAAGTGATTTCAGAGGTAGTAGAAAATAGAGGAGAGATGCTAGAGATATTGCAGGAGGGAAAACAATGGAATTTGGCCCCTATTGGTTACAAGGAGTCAGGGAGAGGGAAGAGCCTGAAGGCACTAAGATAGATAGATAGATAGATAGATAGATAGATAGATAGATAGATAGATACACACACACACACATATATATATATCTAGATAGATACACAGATAGATAGATAGATACACACACACACATATATATCTAGATAGATACACAGATAGATAGATACATAGATAGATAGATAGATAGATAGATAGATAGATAGATAGATAGATAGATGGATAGATAAATAGATAGCTGCCCAGGGAACTCACCAACTAATTTAGGTTTTGGAAAGGCATGAGAGAAGACAAGAACCAGGCTGGGAAACATACAATGGAAACAAATGTAATGTAGAATGGTCCTGTAATAATAGTATCAGAGATGGTAAAGCTTACTTAACTGAAAAGAGCAGAGAACGAGGAGGGGGAATAGGGATGGGGAAAAACTGAGGAAAATCAGGAATGCTACGGAAAAGAGGAAGACCAGAAAAGGGATAGCAGGGCTGCAGGGGGCATGGTTATAACTGATGACAGTGATACAGCAGAGCTTCCCCATTCTTACTTTGCTTGCTTTCTCTGTCTAGGTGAATGATCATTGGGATGGAAAGTACAGAACAAATATGACTAACAGAAAGTGAATTCCCAAGATAAGTAAGAAGCTAGTAAGTGAGAACCTAGCTGGCCTTGGAGAGTTAACATCACCTTGTTCAGATAAGCTGTGTCTTTAGGAACAGAAAGAAGTGGCAGATGGCATTGCCTTGTCACTATCTGAGAGCTCTGAAAAAATCAGGAAGAACAGGATGGGTTTGGTGGGATGAGAGAAGAGCAAATATCCCAATTTAATGAAAAGGGAATGGAATGGAGTCTAAAAGCCAAAGGCATGAATTTCAACTTTTATTCATGGGGTATTTAGGGAACATTTAGAACAGAAAATGGACATCACAAAGATGCAGTGTTCTTTCATTAAAAATAGATTACACTAGACTAAGATAATTTCCTCTTTTGACTGTATTATTTAATTGATAAATTATAGGAAAAAGATCTATCTCTATATCTATATCAATGCTAATACCTGTATTTGCATATCTGTATCTGTCTAGCTATCTATGATAACAGTAGATTTTAGCAAGATATTGCTTTCAGATGGCTAATGGGGAATACATCCTCTTACTATAAAGGTGGCAAATTATATGCGTAGACAATTATATATTCTGACAATAGTGACAATAGCAGTGATTGTGTTGTTAAATTTGGCCAGACTGTTTTGTTTTCCTGTTATAAGGGAACGTATTATGGGGGATTAACATGGAGTGTAATGTAAACATTGAAATGGGTTAATAAAACATTTTTTTTTTAAAAAGAAAGATTATACTATCTCAGTGTAAAGATAATAAAGATTTTATTTTCATAACTTCAGAGAAGGGAATACTTATGAGCTTTGAGGCCTGAATCATCTACAACTGTCATATTAACCAGACGATTACTGAGCTGACACTTCACATGGCCCTCCATAGCTATGGCCTTTTCTTCTTGAACTGGCAGATTGATTGACATTCCCAGTCTCAGCTAAAGAGTTCTGACTTCCTTAGTAGATATGTCAAATCTAAAACCCTAATAGCCAGAATTCATTATGCATCGTAATAAATCACAGGAAGTTATTCTATCACAGTTATTGTTCAATGTGCATCAAAGACTTCTCAGACCTAGTTGGATAGAGTTAAGATTTTGGCCATTTGATGGAAATGATTTGATCTCTTGGGTACATTTGAGCCTAATTAGATGATGGGCTAGATGGCATCTAGTTAGTGATTGCTTCTTTGTGATGGAATCTTAATAAATACCTAGGGGTCAATTATTTCCCTATAGGGTGGGGTGGAACTCTAGTTGTCCTAGATAATATTTGCCTAAGGTGGATTGTTGGAGTGATAGGACTTACTAGCAATGGTCCCACGAGTCTAAGAATGTAGTCATGGGCTAGAAATGTGTGTGTGTGTGTGTGTGTGTGTGTGTGTGTGTACTAGACATAAATTATGAGAACCTACACAGATATAATGAAAGTACATACAAAGTAGTATACACATATATTTCTAGCCCATGATTAAACATGTTTACACAGGCAGATACAGACACTCCTACATATACATATAAGTTAAATAGATAAGCAGAAACATACATATACATGAATATATACATACAAACATATAAAATGCATACCCATGTTTCTCCAAATTCAAAGTGTGACATTATTATAACCTCTTTCTCCATCTCCATAATCCTATGCTTTTCCTCAACGGGGCTGAACTCCTATGAAGATTGCTATACAGGGATACAATGGAAAACCATTCACAGATTTTTAGCTCCAACAGGGTACAAAGAAAACAACAAAGTGACCTCTATCCTTCCATCTTGATGAGCCACATTTTCAGGCTTGTTTGGAGCTGGAGCATGGCTCCATTTAAATGCCCTTCCATCTTTCTCCTATAGCGGCAGTCAAGGTCAGCAGGACAGAGCTGTTGACCATCAAAAAGTAGAAACTGTTGGATCTTTAAAGCTTGTAACTATGAAATTCAAGCCCTTCTTATATGCGCCACCTAAAAGGCCAGTCTCAAAGCTTTTTTGCTTCCTTTCAGATTTTTTTTTTTATTGGTCGCACACAGTTAACTGGTGTTGCCTTGAACTCTTTGAGTTTTTCTGTTTACCTTTCCCCTTCTTTGGAGTTTATTTAGGCCGTGTTGTTCCTAGTGTTCCTTTGCAAAGCCTCTCAGAAGCCTTCAGGCGCTGAGGACAATGAATGAAAAGTGAATGTGTTATTATTTTGACGGGGTTATTCCTCCCAAGTCTGGTTTGCTTCACACAGGCGTGCCAAAGCTTTTACATTTCTCACCACTTCAAGCCTGCTCCTCTTCTTCAAATGCTTCCCAGCCTTTTCAAAAATCCACAAATACACCAGCAAAACTATTTCTCTGACATTTCAGCCTCTGGAATACAAATCTTTTAATCGTTAAAAAGTTTAATGTAAGAATCGTGAGAATACATAATGCACAACTTCCATGATGCAGTCATGTTGCTCAAAGAATGATTACTGTAATTCAGCTAAATTTTTAAAATAATTAATTGTTTTTTCTTAACAAGCCCTAATATCTTCTTTTTTACTCTTTGATCCCCATTGTTCTATTTTGCAGTAACATAAAAAAATGTAACTTTAAAACTGAGAAACAAACAATTTTGGAAATTGTTTTCGTTGGTTAAATTTCTATGTGAAACTTATAATTGGTGTCTATGTCCTTTCTTCTATCTGTTTTCCTTGTTTGCTTTTTTTTTTGTATTTATCAATAACTCATATACATGAGTTAAATTGGAGTGGTTTTAATTGTATACCATATGGGATAGCAGAAGTATAAGACTTCTTGTCTGGGCTATTACTGTGAGTTATTAGGGCAGTACACTTCTGACTGGAGGGGTAATTGCCTCTCTATCATTTTTATTCTTCTATTTTGTATTAATTTTTTTCTTTGTTCTTACTAGTCATTGTTATGGCTATATACAGACAGGTAACTGATTCTGAAATGACTAATGAGAAACATTTCTTATCTGTTAAAATATAATCAATTTCACTTTTTGTGATGGTGATTAAAGCTCATTTTGTCTATTACCTCTAGCCTTCCTCGTTCCTTTCTTCTGAACCATATTTTCCAAGTTTTTTTCATATCTTTCTCTATTCCCACATTGACATTGAAGTAAGAAGGACAATATGTCGTTGTACTTGCACTACAGACCAGTTTCAGTCTTAGAATGGATCTCTAGATTCTTTTTCTTTGTTCCATATTGTCCCAACACAGGGTTCAGCCTAGAAAATCTCTGAATATACCTTAAATGTAGCTTGTGTCTAGGTCTTCTCAGATGTGAATAGAAATACCCCCAGATACTATATGGGAATTCAAAGTACTATCTAGTACAGGATAGCCTTGATTACACACCACAAAAAATGGAGGTGACATATAAAGTTCTTATAGCAGTCCCTGAACAATTACTCTTCTATCTCCATTGACTTCTGGACCCGAATTCAGGAAAACCTGAGTTCTAATGCAATCTTAGATACTTGCTAGCTCTGTCAACCTAGGCAAATCACTTAACCTTTGTCAGCCTGTTTTCTTATCTTTAAAACTGGGGAGAATCACAGCAATTATTTCCCAGGGTTGCTGAGAATTAAATGAGATAATAGTTGTAAAGTGCCTAACAGTATCTGGCATGTTGTAAAGACTATATAAATATTAGGTACCATCATCATCTTTGTTATTGCATTTTAGTTGGGACCTTGAAGTCATCATTGTACTGCCTTCAAGTTGTGATTCCTCTTAGAAGGAAAACTTAACCAACATTTTGGTGAGTCTGTTTTTCTCACAAGAGACCTAGAAACACATCTAAAGGTATGATTCTCCACGCAGTTTGGACACAGCTGGAGGGAAACACTTTTGTGATTGCGATACAGGTGACCCATTGACATCCTCATTAATCACATTTTTACTCCCAGGAACACACATAGGTGTCCAGCCTCATAGTACTCTTCTGAGATATGGACTCCTCCTTTAAGGAAATGAATTTGGAGTAGATAGGGAGCCAATCTCTTTCCCAATTAGACTAGCATGGTCTAAAAAGATAGCATAACAGAGAAAGTGCCTAGCTTTCTCATATTAGGGTTTAACTAGTCTATCCCTTCTTCCTTACCCCAATACCCCTTGTGTTCTTAGAGCTTCTGGGGCTATGCATGTATATTGTATTTTCTATTTAAAGACCTTTTCATATGAAAGCAGCTTAGTGTTTAAGAGGCAAGAAAATCTTTTTTGTACAAAGGAAAGAATTTAAATCATCTGTTAAATGATGTAAGATATTGCAACTATTATAGATGAACATTTTGACGCCTGAAAGAAGACAAACTTTGTTTTCATAAAAAATATTAAAATATGTATATGGAGAAACACTTCTGTAATAGGATTTGACCTTTGCGGCAGAAAAATGAACTGTGAGGTAAATATGAAAGTCTGTATCATCTTGTCAATCATGTAGAATAACGCTTTATGTGTATATAAACAGTCTGATGATTTAAAGAGACAGAGAAAGAAATTCTAATTAGTAAAACCTGAAAAATATTAGTACAAAGAAACACAGTTCAAAGACACAAAATAAAAGTTTCAAATATGTTGAGAACTTATAAGCTTCAGGGCATTGTTGTCCCCTAGCTCATTTGCACATCTATTTTATGATTAAAAAGATAAAACCCTGAAAGGATAGAAACAATATAAACATTTGGAGACTGACTCATGATTTTAAAAGGACTATCAGTTTCATAGGGATAACTTGGGCTTTGACTTAAGCCACTAAAACCATAGAAAGAATAAGAGTTGGTTAAAGAGGTGAAGGCTGAAGGCTAAGGAACCTGGGAAAAGAGGAAAGAAATTGTAAAAAAGATCACCAGCAAAAAAGGTCAGCTGACCAGAAAGCTTTGGCTACTAATTCATAATCAGTTGAAGGAAAATTGCAGTTTTATCTGCTGTCTTTTCAGTGCCAACTAAAATGGAAGAGAAGTGGAACTTCTCAGAAGTGCATGTTTCCATTTTCAGCTCCCTTGGTTAGAGAGGCATAGGCAGAAAAAGACATAGACTGGTAGTGCTGCTGCTTTGTTGTATGACAAGAGTTGGTTGATCTGCATAGACCAGGGATACTCAGCTTGATGAGTTTTGTGTTTCTTTTCTTTACATTACTTTCTAAATACCCTTCTAAGGATGATTTTAAATTAAAAGAGTTAATGAAGGGTATATTGGAGGATAGAAGAAAAGATGATTTTTCTCCTTGAAAGCAGTAAGGACCAAAAGGCAAGCAATTATCTGAGTTTTATGTGCCACATATATTCCTGCAATGGATAAATGATGTCCACCCCTGCAGTTAAGAATTCTGAATTATCCGATAACACGGGTTTTTCTCCCTCATGTTTTCCTGATATGTTCCTGTAAGTGGGTGCCTTTCTGCCCCACAAATATCAGGAGCATTGTCAAGAGATTGTGACCCAGATTAATTTATGGATTATGATATACTTTATTATTCATTGACTTGCTTTAATATATGATTATCAGGAATGATATTATTTCTTTTGCCTTATTGTTAAACAAATGGTAATTTTTAAGATCTAAAAAATCTTATTATTGTGAATTTCTGGCTGTATAAATTGAAATAAGAATAATGATATCTAGCTTTGATGTAGCACTTAAAGGTTTACAAAGTGCCTTATAAATGTAATCCTCTTTTATCCTCGGAAGAATCCTAGGAGATAGGTGATGTTTTAATCTCTCTTTTGCAGATGAGGAAACTGAAGCAGACAGACATTAAATGACTTAATTGGGGTTAGAAAGCAAGGCAGAATTTGAATCGAAGTGTTTCTAGATTCAATGTTTTATCCTCTGTGCACTTAACAGCCTCTTACATTTGTAGGAGGGAGGGACTAAAAATAGAGCGATGAATAAAAGAAGTGCATTTCTCCTATACAAGGTTACCCCTAGGACCCTGAGATAATTTAAGTGTTAACTATGTGGTGGTAGTCTATCTCTAGGCATTTGGACCTACCAGGGTAAGGGGAGGTTAGAGTAAGTAAATCACCCAGAGAGTGACTAGGAGTACACTTGATAAAATAAGTGGTATGAAGTACTGTGAGTGGATATTCCACTTGTGCTACTCATGTGAACTTTTTTTTTTCTATCCAAGAGACTGATGCTCCTCATTCTGGATCCCAAAATTTGTATGCCCAAGTTCCTGAATTTGGAATTGCTAGAGATTATTTTGAGGTGGTAGTCTCCATGAAATTCCCAGATTCTGGGATTATACAACTCAGGACATTCCCTCTCTTTTATTCATCATTCTAGGGTTCAAGTGCTCCTTCCTCTTGGACTTCATGGTTCCCCTCAGGCTGAGGGGATTATGTCACCAATACTCTGAGGGTGGGACTAGGAACATGAGACCTGGAACTGTCCTCTTAGGTTGCATCTTGGGCCAGAATGTATGCATCATCCATGTTTCTCTTTCCTATATTGGTCATTGATGGCTACTCCCTTCTCAATAGTCCCACCAGAAACCAGTTTTGCTTTCCACTGAAAAGGTGAAAAGAGGGCAAAAAGATGTCTCCATTCTGCAATGAAGATCCTTTCAGAGGACAGCGCAAAAAGATGTCTCCCAGCCGCAATAACCAAGCCTATCCAAACACATAATCATTGAGACGCAAACTTCGATAGGTGCCATATCCATAATCTCCCCAGGCAAATATCATCAAACAGAACAAATAAAGTCTCACCAAGTTTAAATGTCAACAACATACAAATTCTTGAAGTTGTTCAAGAAATTTTCCTGATGAATTCCCATTCCTCTTCCTCCAACCAAAAGTGGTCTTTATTCTTTTCGACAAGATATCAATGTACAGGTCAAACCTTCTATAGTGAAATGATCCCCAAACCCCCAACAACCACTTTGTAGTATATTAAATTGATCAGGGAACTTTCTGGATCTGTTGCCTACACTGGTATTTATGAAACATCAAAGAAAGTAAGGAAGCCTCCTCTTCCACCTCATGTTTGATTAACGTTCTCCCAGAAGGGGAATTCGTAGGGGGATACAGATGAGATTTATCCATTACGAGCAGGAATGTGTAGATTTTGACCAGTGTCAATGGAAGGAATGCAATTCCATTTGTTTATCACCAGGACACCAAGACTTAGAATATTTTGACATCAGACATTTTGTCATTGGACTTACTGCCAAATAATGCCACTTCCCATCACTTGCCCTCTGCCAGCCTCTATTTTTTTACCCCTCTTCCTCGTGAAATCATCAAATAAATATTACTTTTGAAAGAAAAGGCACGACAACCTATGATCAGTGCTTCTAGTCACAATCCTTATGACTTTCTGAATTAAAATTTCATTTCTTGGTTACCCTTTCCCAATATGTGTTGTTTCATTCTACTTGAATATAAGTTTGTTGAGGACAAAGGCTGCCTTATTCTTTGTTATATCTCTGGGACCTAGTTTAGAGACTGGGATGAGGTGTGTGTTTAATAAATGCTTATTGATTGATTATTATTAAAAGGAATAATTATCAAGGATCCTCTATTTGCAGCAGTTGAAGGCTGAACATTTTAAATACCTCTTAGAAATAATGACATGCTAATATGTCATGTGGATAACTGCGTTGTCCGAATGTAATGCCTTCATCTTTCCGTTCCCTCCCACCCCCCTCGGTTGCAGTTACTTCAGAAAACTAACAAAAGTCTTCATCATTTTATATCAAGGAATAAAATTTCTATGATGAAAGGTTTTTACCTTCTAATGGATGTTTGGTGCTCAATGATAAATCCCCAACTGAATTCCATTCTTAAAATCTGTATCAAAGATCTCATTGATAAACTCGACCCAGATGTTATGGGTAAATGGACAATGAGACTAAGCTACTCATTTACCTTGACATTCCTTATGGATTGGAGTTAAGCACATGCTATAGAATGAAAGGAATACATATTGTGTGAATTAACAAAAGATTTTAGTTTCTTTCCCAGGCCTGTCAATCTGGAACTTTGATCATGAGCACTAAAAATAGTTTAAAAGGGCACATTTCTGAAATCAGCAGGAGCTCTTAGTTGAAGTATAGCTCTGGATTCAATACTCTGTATTTTACTAAAGGACGGGAATTCAGCAATATTGAGGATTTCATGAACAAAGACAGCTTAGATCATGAATAAATCAATTTCATGTCACAACATCTTTACATCACGGCCAGTCCCTACTACCCCAAGCAGTGTAGCTTGTTTGCATTATGGGCCTTTGTGAGTTTGTAATTCTAATGCAAGATGGTTCAGGTATTGGAGATAATTAATTTTATGCACCAGAAAGTGACTGGTGTTTCCTAAGTGCAAACGAGGAGGGGGAAAAAGAGTAGGAATGGAATTTGCTGTAATCAGAGGATAAGTTGCTGGCTGCAGTGGAATTATAATAGAAATGTCCTAATAATAATAGAAAACAACATTTGTAAGAGGAACCAGGTATGAGAATAACTAATGCTCCTCTCCAACCCTCTGTCAGATAGCTCTCTCTTCCCCATACTTAAATCTGGACCAAAAGATTCTTCTCATTCTTTTTATCCTTCATGCCAATATGAGCCTTTTGTTCCTTTCTAGTTCCCCAAGGCCCACGAATCAGAGGAGCTACATAAAAGCACCATTATTCTAGGCTACCGTTCATTCCCTTCACTGGTTACCTAAAGCCACTTCTCTTTCCCCTTTCCCTCTAACCTGCTGTCTAGACTATCTTGCATTAGAAAACCCGAAGTGACATCGTTATTTCAATTCTGCTGCAGTGTCTTAGGCAATGCCAGTGTCCTCAAGAACTAGATTCTTTAGGAAGAAGTACAAAAATAAAGCTTCATTTTAACATTTCGTCTTTGAGAGCAAAGTAACAGTAGCATTTCATACTTGAAAACAGATCAGGAGGACAGAAAATCTGTGCATTGAACACATAGCTTAGAACATAAACATATGCACCCAAAGGGGCACTTTCCAAAGTTATTAGCTGGCTTATTACTTCCTCATATATAAAAATAGCTAGCATTTATACAGCACTTTAAGGTTTGTAAAATAGCTTTGCAAATATTATCTCATTTAATCCTTACAACCTTGGGAGGTAAGAGACTGTTATTCTCTATTATCTCCTTCTGTAAATGAGGAAACTGAGGCAAACAGAGGTTAAGTGGCTTGGCCAGGGTCACACACCCACTAAGTTTTTGAGGCTGGATTTAAACTCTGATTTTCCTGATCCTAGGTAGAACACTCTGTCCATTGCATAATACACAAGAACACACACAAATGTATGTGTGTGTGTCTATGAATTTGGTATGTATGCCTGCACATACGCCAATTTGGGAATGAAATTAAACAGTTAAGATCAAGCATCTTTAATGCTGATGATAATGAGATTTGATGAGGATACTGAGACCCTTTGAGCTGTGGATTTCCTCAACCTTCAGCCTAGCTCTCCAGTTCATGTTGGACAAAGCCTTGCCCATCAACACATGATGTTTACCTTGGTTGTAAGTAAATGCATACTTAAAATAGAAATCTTGACTTTATTTTCTAGAACTTTTAGAAAACTGTAGAGACAAAAACAGAACAAAATTGGGAAGACTTTTGGTAGAATTCTTTGCTAACATGAAATAGATGACTGCAACTACATTTTATCCCATTCTTTAACATATATTTATCTATCTAGCTGTCTATTTATCTATTTAATGTGTGTGTTTACACATAATATATAAATGTTATACAAAAAGTATATAGTAGCAGATGCCTTGCGCAGATTAAATGCTATTTTTATATGTCTCTAAAGTCTGTGTCTCATATTAATACAATGGATTGTCAGATTTTTCCATTGTTCCACTTCAAAGCATGCAATTATATTGCCTTAATTGGAAGCACTGATGTGTTTTCACCAAGGATGTTTATTTGTATTCTGACTACTGAGATATAAATATGGGACTATTTGCTAATTTTAGTTTTCTACTTACATGGATCTTTGATGTGTATGTGTGTATGTGTGTTTTTCCATTTCCGTTTTCTAAATAGTCACACTGGGGTTTATTGCCATGGGAAACGTAAGAATTTATGGTTACATCATATACAATCTTATTTTGTTGTGCATTACAAGACAATGACCCTTCTTGTATATTTGAGGATCGTAATTGTATATATATATACATATATATATATATTATCACAGAAGCAGTCATGCAAGGTTTTCTCTATAGAAGTGATGCCAATTACTTATTTGGCAAATATTCATCTGGCTAGCTGGGGTTGGTTTGGTCAGCAATGACAAGTCATTAGTGAAAATATAATCTTATCCATAACTTTTTGAGGACTGAATCACCTTAAGAATTTTGACTTGAATGACATTTTCATCCCATCTGACAGTATCAATATCAAAGAACATTAATTCTTACTTAAACTGGAAATAAGTACTTTGCCTTAAGCTCTGACTTTTGTATGTTGTGTTTGATTTCCACTAAAAGATGGAAGATGTGATGGCAGCCTCAGATTGTAGATTCTTCCTCCTACTTTTCATATCAATACTAGATGGCTGCTCTCTTTTCTGTTAGAGACAGAATTAGGAATAGAAATCGAGACTCTGATGCCATTGGTATAGGGAAGTCCTAGAGGAGGAAATTCCCTCTCCCTATGTGGATAGCCACCTTTTATGTGACTGACATGGTTTTAGAGAGTTGCCCAGAATGGTAAGAAGTGCCCATGGTCACTTAGCTTGTCAGGGTAAGAAGTGGTACTTAAACCTAGATTTTCCTTGGTTCTGAGGTCAGTTCTCTATCCTCTAGACCAAAGGAATCATACACCAGGCCCATGGTGTTCTGGCCAAAATAGACTAAAATGTAATTAGAAAATATTTAACAAAATGAATAAAAATACAATAATAAATAGTAATAAAAATAAAAATGTTATCATCTGGTTTTCTAAGCCAATATGTGACCTGCAGGGATCCTTCTGTATGGGTTAGCAGTAGCAGCCCTGGTTTCTGTTTGACCTGGATACCTCTGCTGTCCACCATGCTGCCCCTTCTTTGGCTGTAGAAGGGCTTCTCATTCAGATATCACTTACACTAATTGGCCACTGAGTTTCTTTCCAACTAACACTGGGTGATTTTTGAGCTTCAAGAAACATCAGGGTTTATGCTTTCAGAGCTAATGGAAAAAAAAAAAACAGGCAAGAATGCTTAGTAAATGAATGAAAAAAACTCAACAATCAGTTAACATCCTACTTGTACTTCCCTTATCAAGTTAAAAATCTGAGGGAGGGTTAGCGAGGGTATTTATAGAGTCACTCTTTCTTTGTTATTAATGTCTGGTAGCCTATGGAAAATTACAAGAAGCGTAACATCAAAATTTAGGTTCAGTTAATATTTTCCTGTACTAACATGTGTACTTAAGGGTCAAAGTCTTAAGCCATAGAATCACAAATTCTCAACATGGAATGGATATCAGTGGCCAACTAGTTCAGCTCATACCTGACTAAGAGTTCCTTCTTTGTCAGCTAGGAGTTGAGTAGATAGAGTGTTAGATTTGGAGCAAGAAAGAACGCAAGTCCAATTCTGCTCAAACACATATTTGCCCTATGACCTTGGACAGGTCTCTTTAGTTTCCAATGGAAATAATAATTGTAGTTGGCCCACAGGGTTGTTGGGAAAATCATGGGAAATTACAGGGAAAGTGACTTGCAAACCTCAAAGCACCTTCAAAGGTTGGGTTATTATAACTGACCAGCAGTCATTCAGTCTGTTCTTAAAGACCTACAGCTACTACCTGCATAGACAACTCATTCCACATTTGGATTGCTCTAATAATTATGAAATATTTTCTTACATCAAACCTATGGTTTTATCTCAGTAACTGGTCCTGCTTCTGACTTCTCTGACCCAGCAGTATCCATCTAACACCTCTTTTGTATGACAGTCCTTCAAATATTTAAAGTTAACTATTGTGGTCCCTCTCCCCATCCCAAGCCACCCAAGCCCTCTCTTCTCTAGGCTATCCATTCCCATAACTTTCAACAATTCTCAAAGGCCATGCCCTCAAGAACCTTTAACCTGAGAGTTGCCTTCCTCAGGCTGTGCTATGATGTTCAGATCTGTTTTCAGTCCTCCTGACTTAGTTCGGCCCTCCCCTTCTTCTTAACAATCTGCTTTGCTTATATCACATTGACATTACAAGAGAAAATAGAGCTCTGATCCATGGATTTGCTTTGTTTTTCTTTTTTCTCTTCTTCTTTGGCATAACATTTACTACTGTGTACCTTTTAGGTACAGTGCTTAGTTAGATAGTTTATTCTGTCTTTCCCCACCATTGATGCAACTCTACAAATGATTATTCAAGTGAGACCTCAAGACACAGTGGATGGGAAGTTGACTTTGGAAGGCCTGAGTTGGAATCCAACCATTATCAAAAACTAGCTGTACAAGTTCCAGCAAAACATTTACTATCTCATTGATGCTGAACAATTCTCTATAATTTATAGAGCATCTGCTGATTTGGTTTGGTAGAGAGGGTTTTTTTTTTTTAATTGGGAATTCCCTGCACTAAGGAAATCTCCAATCTGATCGGTTCTCCCACAATCTTCCCTTCTCTTGCCTGCCCCCACAAAGGGGAAAAACAAAACAAAACAGAAAAAGGAAGATGAGGACATTATAGCAGATTATCAAATCTCACTCCTCTTTTATTCTGCTTGGTGACTGGTTATTACTTGTAAATCCTTTTAGTAGATTGTAAAATGGTGTCACATCAGCTTATTTTGCTCTCTATTTGGTAACTCTAATAATAATAATGATAAGCACAATAATAAAATAATTCAAATTTCTGTAGTATATTAATCTTTGCAAAGTACTTTCTTTGCAAAAACCTTATGTGGGAGGTAGTGCACACATTATTATGTTTATTATGCAGATGGGGAAATGGAGGCATGACTGTGTCCTATGATTTGCCCAAGGTCCAGCATCTAAGTATTTGAATGATTTATTTATTTAGAGTAAGATAAAAGTTTGAGAGAAATGTATAGCTAATGTAGTTCAACCTTAGTTGCAACCCAGAAATCTCCTGGTATAGCCTCCCTGACAAGCTGTCATCCATTTTCTGTTTTGCAGATTTGGGCTCCATAGAAAACTTAGTCACTATTAGATCTGTCTTACAATGGAATCGGCTTCTTTAACAGGTAGGGAGTGGGTTAAAAGATATAGCAGTAGAATAAAACTCAAAGAGGTAAGTGACCATTTGCCTAGAGCCTCCACTCCAGGAAGCTGATTTGGTTCTGGCTGTCTCCCGCTGTTTGGTGCAGACCTCGTGCAGTTTCTCTGAAAGTTTCCCCAGGTAAGGTCAGAAGAAATTCTTAACATTTGCAGCATTCCTTAAGGGTCAAGTCATCAAATTATCTCAAATGTATAACACATTATAGATAAAACCAACACCTTATGAGGGAGGAGGAATGAGTTGATCTAATTACGTTCTCACTTAATATAATAGTGAAAACCTTCTTAAAACAATAACAGGTAAATGTTGTCTTCAAAGTGGGGAAAAGGAGAATGAGAATATAAAATCAGTCTAACTTTAGGGAGCGGTTTTGAGCAGCCAGGAAGCAGATTTAGGATGCTAATACTGATTGGGATTTGAAGCCCTGAATTATGGTTTCTTAAAGTTGGAAGGCCTCTGCAGTTATCTGATCCAAGCCATGGCTGAAAAATGATCCTCTCTCTACCACATGCTTCATGAGCTTTTGCTTATTGTCCAACAGTATAGGGGAACTCACCACCTATCTACCTGTAGATAATTCCAATTGTTTCCTTATTTTTTCCTTGCCTCAAGCCTGAATCTGCCTTTTTGCAGTGTCCACACTTTGCTTTTAATTTTATTTTCTCATGCCCAAACAGACCAAAAGCATTCCTTTTTGATCAAGACAGCCTTTCAGGTACTTGAAGACAGAGAATAGACAATTTATGTTTAAATCTTAACTCTGACACATACTACTTAGAGGACTTTTGATAATTCAACTTATGCCTCCAATTCTCAGTATTTTCATCTGTAAAATGGGGGAGTTGAATGAGATGATCACTTAGCACCTATCCTTCCATCCTTATGGGTGTATGAGTTTGTGACTAGGGGAGCTTTCTATCATGGGCTGTTCAAATAATGCCAAAAGCTGTTCTACCCAGACTATAAGAAAGTCCTGGATGTAAAGCCAGAAAACATGGGTTCAATTAGACCTCTAAACCTCATTAACTATAAAATGTTGGACAAATCTCTTTAACTCTTTGGATCTCAGTCAAAAACAAGTAACATGTGAGGACTGGATTCTCACTGAATTTGTTTCCAGTTCTAAAGACTGTGGCCCAGAAGAGCTGAAGGAGGGAACCATGTTCCGCTCTCTTGGACATTGAGAGTAGCTAGATGGCACAGTGGATAGAGCACCAGACCTTGAGTCAGATGTGATCCTGGGCAAGTCACTTCACCCTGTTTGCCTCAGTTTATTCATCTGTAAAATGAGCTGGAGAAGGAAATGTCAAACCACTCCAGTATCTTTCTCCAAGAAAGCCCCAAATGGAGTCATGAAGAGTTGGTCATGACTGAACAACAGTAAAAGAGCAGACTCTTTTTTACCTTTGGATCCCTAGCACTTAGCACAGACTCTTTGATACAGTAGATACATCCTTATTGTCTGACTGACTGACTGAACTAGGATTCAGAAGTCCTGCCTTCTAATTCTAACTCTGCCACATATTAGCTGCATGACCTTAGGAAAGTCACCTCATCTCTCTGATCTTGTTTCAAAATCAGCAAAAATGACTAAGCATGTATAAAGTGATATTTTTATGTGCTAAATGCCATCAATAGAAATACAAGAAGAAAGATAGTCTGTGCTCTTAAGGCACTTTTAATGGAGGAGGCAGCCCATATAAAAGCAGTGGTCAGGGATGAGTACCTTGAATTGGAAAGTCACAAGGATATTGAGTAGAGCCCGAGGCAACTAGATTGACACAACTTTCCTCTTAGCAATGGTTGTAAGGATTTGATTATGCTTCCATGACTATAAAATGGAGGTGAGAAGGCTGGTGGACAAGGGCTAAAGTGAAACATGGTCAGAGTCCACTAAATATAAGGGGCTATGTAATCCGCCTGCCAGTCAGTTTGGTATTGGGGCCCATGTTGGGAATTCTGGAACTGAAAGGCTTAAGTCCCTCGGGCCATTTGGCTCTAGTCTGGGTGATAGCACAAATGGTGACAGAATACAGAAACAGTAACCTCTAGGGCCAGGATCCCCACCCCTGATAGGCTATTCCAGAGTTGTTATGAGGATCCCATTGTGAAAGGTCTTGAGAAATGACATTTTATATAAATGTGAAGTCTCGTTATTATGTCAAGCTAAAATCATAATTGACTGTCTACTTCCCACCAGACCTCACCTACCACTCTTCCCCCTTCCAGGTTTCACCGTTTCAGCTAATGTCATCACTGTTCTTTCAGCCATCTATACTTGAAATCCCAGAGTCATCTTTGACCCTTGACTCTTCCTCAACCATATATGATAATAATTTGCCTTTATGTAATGCTTTAAAGATTGTGAATCACTTTGTGTGCATTATGTCATTTAGGTCTCAAAACAATTCTCTTAGCTATTAATATAAATTTTGAGGGAAATTATTATTTCTTTCATATATTAATAACTAATTGAATTAGAACCAAGGTTTTTTCCCTTTTCTACTTCCTCATCCAGAAATCAACCAGTGTGGTAAATCTTGGGCAGACTTACCCAAGCTAAGATCTAATCAAAGACAGTAAAGAAATTCTAAGGTTAGATGAACGGGTGTATTCTTGGTTATTGTGTTTACTCAGGCAGGTCTGGAAAAATGTGGGTTTCCTCTTTTGTCATATTGAAATTTATAAATCTCTTTGATCAAGATTTGGGTGCTCATTGTCGTATCCCCCAAGACCTTTATTGGAATAAGCCCACCTCTCATTATAACATTCATTTTCTCTTACTACTTCTTAACCAAACAGAGTCAATTGCCACCTCAGGAACACCCACTTTTCCAAGGGGATATAAGTATTGAGTGGGTTCCTTGAGACATCTAAGAGTGTCACTGACCCTTTTATTAACAAAATACTAGAAATATTATTAAAATGATTAATTACCCAGAAACCATGTTTTTTGAATTTCTTACATGTCATAACCCTTTAAATATGAGAAAATTGAGGTCCAGAGATTTGAAGTGAGCTGCCCAGGATCACAAAACTAGAGATAAGTTGAGGTAGAATTCAAAGCTAGTATTTCTTGACTCTGAATCCAGAACTATTTTCACTGTGTCAAGACACCTCTTCAGCAGCTGTCAGGTTGTATCAGCTCAATCTCCTTAATGTTTCTTACATTCATTCTCTCCATTTCTTTGTCATTGCTACCACAGGTTCTCACCATGTAATTCTCAATTCTGTTTTTCTCACAGAGACAACAACATCTGGGGGGCATGGAGAGCCATTCCAGATGATAATGAGCACAGTGTCAAAGGTCAGTTCCTCCTCCCCCCCCCCCCCGAAGATCTATCCAGATCTCGTCAACCGCACTCCACCCTGGCCCTCAACAAAAGAATACACTCTTCCCCACATTTTGAAAACTGGAATTTTTTTCCTACCCTACTCTCCTCTCTCTTATCTTCCATCATCCCTCAAAAATTAACAGTGATAGTGATCTCATTTACAAGTTCTCTTAGGATCTTGGGATGGGATTCATTTGGACCTGGAGTCACAAACTTATTCAGTACAGATGGTTTTTTCCTTCACATCTCATCCAATGTGTGTATCAATTTTCCATTAGTTTTGTTTGTTTTGTCATTTGCAGATCTAAGATTAAAATCCATGATAGAATAGATGGAAGCAAGAGAATATGTGAGTAGCTCTGTTCTCTCTCCTTTGAGTCTATCAACAAATAATGAGTTATCTAATACTGGAAACTGATAGGCATATACTGAGTGATCATGTGGTGCCTCGTGGAGGCATCAAAGAAACTTAGAATTGGAAAGTGACTTAGAAGCCATCTAGTCTACTCCTTTTGCTTTATAGAGCAGAAAATTAGGGCCTAGAGAATTGGAGTGAATTGTCTAGGTTCATACAGGTGGAGAGTAACATACTAATTAGTTGAAACCAGGACTTTTGATGGAAAATCTGGTACACTTTCAAATCCACCACATAGCCTCAAGCAGACGGATATTCCTAGTAAAATTGGATTCAAAAACTTCTGAGATGTCATGGAACCAGAGTAGTCTAAAATTAAAAGACTGTAGCATTTGTCCCAAGGAGTGAGTCTATCCATTCATTATCGCTATCACTTGCACCACTCCTGCCACTGCCTTCATCATCATCATCATCATCATCACCATCAATCATTATAAGGGATGGAAGTTCTAATACACCTCAACTAATATAACCATAGAAAGCCCAGACTCCTCCACGGAGGTAATAAAAGAAACAATCAATCCATCGAAGCATGCTATTTTCTTTCTCTCTCTTTTTCTTGTGGGTTTTCCCCCTTTTCTTCAGATTCTTCCATCACAACATGACTAATGTCAAAATATATTTAATAGGATTGTACATGCATGGTCTACATCAGATTGCATTCTCTCTTGGGGAAGGGGAAGGGGAGGGAGAGCTGGAATTCAAAATCTCATAAAAGTGAATGTTGAAATCTATCTGTATGTGTAATTGGAAAAAAATAAAATATTGTTCACAAACAACAAATAAAATGAATCAATGGTCAAAAGGAGAACGGAGGATGCAGAATTGGAGCCAAGTCCCTGAGAGAGAGTTGCAGGTTGGGAGAAGAAACTGATCAGGTCATCAGAGATACTGGACCAACGGTTGACAAGACAGTCACCTAAGGAAGGAGACATTTTCTAGTATTGTGAAATCTTGCACCAGAGAAGAACGGGAGGCCTCCAAGCTGGGAGCTGTGGTTTTAGGCTTTTGACACACATGTTTTCTCCCTTTATTTCTCACTTCCCTTGTGCTACAAGTTTGGCCTTGTGTGCATAATGTCTCAAGGTTATCCCTAGAACTCAGAGTAAGAGTCAGCTCCCCTCTGGGGACCCAGCCCTTGAGTGTTAGTAATGTGGGCAGCAAACAAGAGGGGCTGCTCCTTGATTGTGGACCAGACCTGAGATTTCATTGGCATAGAGAACTGTCAATGAGGACACTCCCTTGGTAGACATTTTTCAAATGATTGTCTAAGAGAGTTGTTTGAAGGCACTGAAAAGTAAAATGATTTCTCCAGGATCCCATGACCAGAATCAGAGATAAAACTTGAATCCAGAGCCTTTAACTCTGGGGCCAGTTTTCTGTCTACTATTCCAATTTTCCTTCTTTTTTATTGTCTTAAAAACTCATATTTCAAAAAAACCTTCTTTGTTGTCCTGAGTGTTTTTTCAGAAACCTTATTCTACTCGTTCTGAGATTCAGCTTTTTTGATAGTTTCTTTTGCAGTGGATCTGGATACTACAGTTTGTTCCTCCTTGAATATAAACATAATGATTCATTTTACAGCCTACAAAGTGTTTTCCTTAAGCACACACATACACTCACACATACACACAGACACACACATAACCCCACAAAGATGGTAATAGCAATAATAGTAACTCACCAAGTACCTCCCATTGCCCTTTAGGTGACCTGAAATTTCCAGTCTGCAGACTGTGATATTTCACGACTTGCAGCCAAGAGACATCACTGAAAGAATTTGTTGGTAAAAATATTTCCTTTTTCAGGGAGGAGCTTGGGAGTCGTTAAAAGCACTGAGAAATCTCCAAAGGTCATTTGCCTCATTTTCTTGTTTAATCTTGGGCCCAGATAAGTATATAGTGATATCAGCTACATACACTCCCACATACATGTACATATGTACATGTGTATCACACACAGAGATGCACAGTGCAATACATGCATTATATGTGCATGCATATATACATGAACCAAACAGACACAGACATGTATGTGCAATGCATGTAACCATACGTGTCCACATAATACACATAAATTTTACACAATATACATGCATGTGTGCATATATGTGTGTGTTTGTGTGTAGGCATGTACATGTATTTATCCATATTTCTCTTCACCTCTCTCTCTTTCACTCTCTCTCCTCTATCTGTCCATCTTTCTTTTATGAGCCAGTCCTAAATGCAACAGAGACACTCCTAATAAGTGTGAATAGGCTGTAATACATTCCCAATGAAGAACTGTGATGAAAAGGCAGCATAAAATATATCATATTATAAAAATATGTCATCATATATGCAGATTTATAAGATATCTTTGCTGTCATGCAGTTCCTTCTTTTCCTCCATTTTACAAATGAAGAAATCATTCAATAAATTATCATGCGTTTATTAAGTTACTACTAACTGCCAATCAATGTTTTGGGCATTGGGAACATACAAACAATAGTGAAAGTAGTGCGTGTCTTCAAGGAGGTTGCCATCTATACAGGGGAGACAACATATATGGTAGATATTGAGATAGGTAGTGTAGTGTAGAGTGTTAGATTTTAAGTCATAAAAACTTAATTCATATCCTACCTTAGATACTTACTAGCTGTATGACTAACCAAGTCACTTCCACAGCCTCAGTTCACCCATCTCCACAATGGGGATAATCATAGCACCTACCATACTTTTCAAACCTTCAAGTGCCAAATGAATGCTGGGTATTATAGATATAAACAAAATAGGTATAGGTTGATTTGTGGGATAACTAGTAACTGTGGGATTCAGGAAAACTTCCTATGTAGAAGTTGTATATGAGCTGAGCCTCTTTGTAAGTGGGGGGATTTTGGAAGATGAAGGTGAGGTGTTAGTGAATTTGAACTGTGGGTAATTACTGAAACAAAGGCACAGTGGTGGGAGATGGGAGAATGTTGTGGATGATGTGTTTCTCATGCCTGAAATTCCCTCCTCCTCACTTCAAAATCTGCAATTTCCTATAAGGTCCAGCTCATCTGCCAACTTCTACACGAGGTCTTTCCTGAACCAGGCAAGATTTGATCTGTTGCTAGAGCCAGACTCGGAAACTTATCGAGTCTCTCTGATTTGTGTCTTTTGAACATTGTAAATATTTCCATGACCATCTTCTATCCCAGGAGGGCCATTTCATGGTTCCTTTTGACAAAATTTCAAAATTCATTTTTCAAACCTTTCAATTATCTCTCTCTCTCTCTATCTATCTATCTATCTATCTATCTATCTATCTATCTATCTATCTATCTCTTATTATTTTAACCTGCTTCCTGGTTAGTAGTCACCTGATATCTCGAGTTTGCTTGCAAATTTGGTGGATATTTCCCCTCCTATTTCTTCTTAATTGTCACACTTGTCATCTTTTAAATATGAAGTTTTATCCCTATATTCTTTTCCTTCCCCTTGTGTTGTGTTTTCTTTGAAAATAGAACTGTAAATTCTTAAATATTTAAATGAAACTCCGTATTGACCTTCCAGGTCAATTTTAGGTTGAAGATAAATATGTACAACATCATTCGACAATGGTAAATTAACTCAAACTGATGACTATTTTCTATGAGGAAATTATTTTCCTAACTTCCGAGCACAATTCACATAGTGCAGTGAGAGGGAGGAGTCATACATACATGGCCAGAGAGAAGTCAAACCAGGTGAAGGAGAGGAAGAGAATAAGCGTTTATTAAGCACTTACTGTGTGCTAAGTGCATTACAAATATTGTCTCACTTGGTCTTCATAACAACACTGGGAAATAGGTGCTTTTATCATCCTCATTTTATAATTGAAGAAACAGACTGAGCAAGGTTGAATGCCATAGTCAGATACTCATCTGAGGCTGGATTTGAACTGGAGTCATCCCCACTCCAGGCTTGGAACCCAGTTCACTGTACCACCCAGCGGCCCATGTGACTAGGGCAAAACTTTTTGAAGACAGAAAAGCAAGCACAGCAGTGGGGGAAGGGGGAGGTGTCAACTTGTGGATAAAATTCTCTTAGGAAGCAATGAGCATCTATTAAGCACTTACTATATGCTAGTCACTCTACTAAATACTAGGGATGAAAAAAAAAAGGCAGAAATACAGTCCATGCCCTCAGAACATACATTCAAATGAGGATATGACATTCGAATATCGGTACACAGAAGATAAATGCTGAACAGATGAAAGGCAATTTGAAAAGGGAAGGCATTAGCAGTTGGGACCTAGGAAAGGGCTCTACAACAGGTCACATTTCAGGTGATCTTTGAAGGAAGACAAAGGCACTAACATGCGGGAGGTGAAGAAGAGAGCATCGCAGGAGTGGGAGGACTGGCAAGGCTGAGGGATGGAGGAGACATAGAGAAAGATTTTCTGAGTCACTTTTCCTGCTCTTGTTGGTATGGGTTGAAATTTCTGGTTAGGCAGAAAAATGAGGGGGGAATACGTAGTAGGGAAGGAAGCGGGGAGAGAGAGAGAGACAGAGACAGAGACAGAGAGACAGAGTCAGAGACAGAAAGACAGAGACTGACAGAGGCAAAGACAGAGAGACAGAGACAGAGACAAAGACAAACAAAGATACAGAGACATAGAGATAATGACAGAAGGAGAGAGAAAAGACAGAGAGACAGAGAGAGGAGGAAGTATGCAGAAAGAAACAGAGGCAGAGAAGCGAAAAGAAAAGATGGAAACATCCCTCCCATTTTCCATTTGAAGTCCTATTTATTGGATTGGTAAATTTCTACTTAAACACATTCTTCCTTATCTATGTGAAATATCTTTCTCACTAGATAAGAGCCCATCATTACAATATGTGAAATTGGGGCTCAAAAAATCCTGTCATTTAATTCATCATCCTGATGTTTCTTTTTCAATTTTATATTGGAAGAAGAAATGATAACCATCCTTCTGTATCCATGTCCTTAATTTTCTGACTAGGATTTCAAAATCACTTAAGGGACTTCCCAGATATTTTCTGGTGCTATCACGGATCCCCCTGTGAATTGGGGTTGTTGTCCAGTCATTTTTCAGTTGTGTCCAATTGTGGATGACATAATTTGGGGTTTTCTTGGCAAAGACACTGGAATGGTTTGTCATTTCTTCTCCAGCCAATTTGATAGATAAAAAACGGAGGCAAATAGGATTAGGTGACCTGCCCAAGTCACATAGTAAGTATCCGAGGCCACATTTGAACTCGTATCCTCCTGACTCCAGGACCTGTGTCTATCTATTGCACCACCTTGCTGTAGCAGCAGGTAGAACTTGGATTTGATCAGTCACGGCTAGTTTTCCATCATGTTGGATGCATGCTTCAAAAAGCCCACGCAGCTCTTCTTTGGTCTTGTCAGGATACAACCAGGGGCAAAGCCGCCTCTGAAGTTCTCTTATCATTTGTATTTCTAATATGATGTTTTCTTTTACTGTCTTATACTCTGATTTTTTCCCTTCACTTTATTTATCTTCTGCTATTTTGCATTCTGGCTGCACATACACTGCCTTTCTAGTTCTATCTATAACTAAGTTCCTTTCAGAAATTTCCTGAAGCAAAGATTTTTGGGGAAATTACTAATTGCAGAAAAAATAGTTTATTCCTTGGATCCCCTGAATATACCCTTGTACTCTCTTACTACTCCTCATGGTTGGAACATTCTCCTTTCTTTCCTTCTGAACCACTAGTATTCTACTCAGAATTCAGCTCAGATTTCATCTTCTTTCTAAAACCTTGGCAGCTGCTCTAAATGATCTCACCCATTCTCTGACTCTTATGGCAATTTTTACCTGCATAATAATTAACCATATATTGTATTGTATGTATGGTAAATGTGTGGTATGTATTGTAAATAATCATATGTTGTAATGTTACTTCTATTATGTTTTGAACTATTATTTAAATTATTTATAATTGTTTAACTTTTCATGTTTATAACATCTTCCTGAGTATCTTTCTTTTATACAAAGACTTCTTATTCTTTGTATCACCCTTACTATCTAGAACTATGCTTTGAATAACATGATTATTGATTAAATGATTGTATTATGGTAGGTAAAGAAAAGAAATTAAATACATATTTTTATCTTAGAATAGTTTTTTGACCTTATGTTTCCTGCTTCAGATGTTTCTAGCTATATTTGAAAATCTGACTGCTTTTCCGATTCTGACATAAACAGGTTAATTTTCAACTAGTTTATCATCAAAACAGAATTATACCAAATGGTAATTAAAGCAGAATCCAGTTCTTAAACACTTCTCTAGTTTAAATTGCAAGATTATTCCAAGAGATATGACAAAGTCCTACAACACCACTTATAGGTGCATCACACATGTCATAGAGATAGACTTTCACAATGTTCCAAAGTTAAATAATATTAAAAAATTACAGAAATCAATAATGTTTGGAGAATAAATGAGAATCTTTGGTCATAGTCAATGGCAGAGAGGGAGTAAATGTTTCAAATGGGAACTATAATAATACATTCTTAACAGTATTCAACGCTGTACGTGAAACTGATCAGATTGAGTTCATATGATATTTTACATACTTTTATTAAATTATATTCAAATTTACTGCTTTGTAAGCATTTGGAATAGAACTGTCATTTTTAATTTTACAATCAGTTAACTAGTTAAATAATTTAATGCATAAAATTAATGCAGTATTTTGAAAATGTAGCCGGATTTATGTAAAATTAAATTCCTTTGTCTTTTATCCCTGAATCGCAAAGATGTGGCCTACTATGGCACTCAGATTTTACTTTCTCATGTAAAGATTTGTCTTCACTGGGCTTAGGACATAATAGTATTAGAGGTTTAATCAAAATGATATGATAATAATCACAGATATAAAGCTGAAAGTGACCTTTGGGACCATCAGACCTAACCTCATTTTACAGATGAGAAAACTGAGGCACAGAGAAGTTGTGATACACTCAAGTTCACATAGCCATTAGTAATCTGAAGAAGGATATGCCTTTGTGATGCCAAATCCAAAGCTCTGTTCTTAGATATCTTAGTGTCTAAGAGTGGTGGACCTGAAATTAGGAAGATCTGAGTTCAAATTCAGTCTTGGAAACTTACTAGCTGTGTGACACTGGGCATATTACTTATCCTCCATTTTCTCTAGTTTCCTCATTTGTAAAATGGAGACAATAATAGTACTTATTTCTCTTAGGATTGCTGGAAGGATCAAATGAGATAATATTCGTGAAACAGCACAGCACCTGGCATGTTGTAGGTGCTATATAGATGATGATGGTACCAAGATACTACTGAAAATTTAAATTGATAAGTGGAATCATGTGCTGCTAATTCAGTTTGGTGCTTACATTTCCATGTGTTCCCATTTGGGAGAGCTCTTTCATGCACCCTTTAAGCTAGTCAACATGAAAGAACTACACACTGGTGTTAGCCACGAGGCCAGATGTTGGTTGCTTCTTCTGAATTTCAATCAAGAGCTCTCTCTCTGTTTATAAATATATATATGTATAATATTCTATCATATATATGCATATCTTTGTTCATGCCACTGTATATGGCTACATATACATATGCAGTTCTTTTGTTATCTATATCTCTATATAGATAAACATATAATATGGATTTAAATATAATTGATACAGAGATATAAATATGTAGATAGGTGGAACTATGTAGTAGTACAGAGAGCATCTTGGAGGCAAGAAAATGGGTTCAAACTCAGACTCTTAATTATGTGACTTACATCAAATTATTTAACCTTGTCAATGCACAAGGCAACTCTCTAAGACTGCAAGTTATTGTAGAGAGTATGCTGACTAGCATTGGTAGGGGAAATTCTTTACTAGGGAGCTCATGACACTGAAGAAATCATGGGTTCAGTCAAAGAAAAAAATGGCATTTGTATGTTTGTGTACATGTGTGTTTTATGGGTGTATGCTTGCATATATGTGTTGTATGTGTGTGTGCGTCAATGGTGTGGTTTCTTCAGTGTAGAAAGTACCAAGAGAAATTCCTTCTATTGATGTAACTACTATATAGGGGCAATGAGAAAATGAATGACTTATGACCAGGATCATACTGCCAAGATATGCCAGAGACAAAATTTGGAACCCAGGTTTTGGTCAGCTCTCCGTAACTATACCACTCTTTGTGCTTGCTTCTCTCTCTAGATGTAGATGTATGTCAGTTGAAATAGGCTATTAACTCCTTCTTCATTAGAATTTCCTTTCTCCCCATCCCTGAGCACATAAACCCATTGTAACACTTTTCAGACTTTTTCTCTCCTTTCCATGCCCCTACTTTGCTACGTATTCAATTTTCTTCTGTTCTGTCTACCTAATAATTAAGTAGCTTCTTCTATGCTCACCTGCACACCACAAGGCACGCTGTCACTCAAGTTATTTGTTGATGATTCGGGGCTCTCTAAGGGTTTTACAGGGTTAATTGTTAGATGACTTTCTGATCCTTGGTCAATCAGCTTCCTCAGAAACTTTCATGTGCTATGCATTCTATCTCTCCAGGGGCCTCTGCATGCAATTTTCTTTCTCTAGCTGTATTTATCATTCAGGTATATTTAACATGATCACCAGTCATTTGACTTCTTGGTTTTTGCCAAAATCCTTTAAACCTCTCTTAAATGAGAGAAGATAGGCAAGATGGTTTCTAAGGTCTCCTCTAGTGTCATGATTCTCTCTTTACCACCATGTTCTGTCTTCAGTTCAATTAAACGAGTACATAGTACATTTTGACTCTATATGAGACACTGTGCTATGCCCTGGGTATGCAAAGACCAAAACAACACAGTTCGTGCCCCATAGAAGCTTACATCTCACTGGGAGAGAACAACATGTACACCTGTAAGTTAAAAGAAAACATATTCAAAATAAATACAGGGTAATTAGAAGGCAAGGCAAGACATGGATCTCTACCAACTGTGGGAATCTCCAAAGGCAGCACTTTGGTTGTTCAATTGTGCCCAATATTTCATAACCCTATTTTGGGGTTTTTTTGGTAGAGACACTGAACTGGTTTGCCATTTCCTTCTCCAGTTCATTTTACAGATGAGGAAACTGAGGCAGAGAAGGTTTAGTGACTTCCTTAGGATCACACAAATACTAAGTGGCTGAGGCCAGATTTGATCTTAGGAAGATGAGTCTTCCTGACTCCAGGCCCAGCACATATCCACTGAACTACCTCACTACTTGAACTGAATTTTGGAAAAAAGGTAAGGGTTCCAAGAGGTCAGGAGTCATAAGAGACAATCTGTGCAAGGACATAAAGATGAGAGATGGAAAATCATACACAGACAAGAGCAAGTAGCCCAGTTTGGCTGAAATGGAGAGCATGTGACAAAGTAATGTACAATCAACCTGGAAAGAGAGATTGGAGCCAGACTGGGAAGGTTTGAAATGCCAAACAAAGGACTTTATATTTTATGCTAGAGGCAATAGAGAACCAGGGAAGCATCTTTATGGGCTTTTGACAGCTGCTTCTTTATCTCTGAGAGTTTACAAATCAAATGGTTCTTGTTCATCATTTCTTTGTAATGCTTTATCCAAACACTGTTTTATATCATGGGACAGGCAGCTTGGCAGAGTGGAGAAAGCAAAGGTTCTTCCTTTTTTTTTTTTAATTGGACAGTTGGCCAACTGACAGACTCCTCTCAGAATAATGTGTATAAATACACAAAATATATAGGCTTACAAAAATTGATTTTATTGAAAAATATCTATCTAAAAAGAGTTCACTGACCGTAGTGTTAAGAACCACCGAGACAGGGTGCTGCATTGGCAAATCAGTGGCAAATTGAGTTTGAATTCTGCCTCTGATACGTACGAGTTGCATCCCTAAGAAAGTCACTTAATCTCCTTCCGTCTGAGTTTCATCACCTGTAAAATGGGAATAAAAATAGCACCCACGAAACTGGATGGGAATACTTTGCAAAACTTTAAGCACTATGCAAATGTTAGAGGATAAGGGTAGGAATTGGACATATGATTTCATTGGTTCAGGGAACCTTCAGGTGAGGAAACTCCTATTACCAGTTTAAGCCAGCAGTATAGTTTTAGAGACACGGCTAGGTAGAGCACTGAGAGAGGTTGGTTTGCCAGGGTCATGTAGCTACTCTGTGCTAAATGGAGCATTTGAACTCATATCTTCTTGGCTTCAAGGCATTTCTGTGTCCACTACACAACATTGTCTCTGTATAAATGTTATTATTATCTTTAAAACCAGTATCCTTCCTTAGTATCCTTCCCAGTAGATTTCAAACCACTAGGCCTGAAGATTATTCTGAATATTTACAACTAAAATAGTTGTTTATGTCACTCGGCTAATTATAACCTCCCATGCTTCCCCTTCTTGATAATTGCTATTTAACTTTCCTTTATATTTATCTCACTCTCCCTTGTACCCTCGTTATTTGGGTATGCCTTGCCCCCACTTGTTGTTGTGTTAGGAACTCCAAAAAGGCAGAGTCTCTGTCTGATCTCTTTTTGAAATCTCAGTGCCTTGTAAATGCTTAATTGCTTCCCTTCCCTTTCCTTCTCTTCCCCTACATTCCCTCTCTTCCCTCCCCTTCCCTCCTCCTTTCCTTTTCCCTCTCTCTTTCCCTTTCCCTTCCCTTCTCAACTTTCTTTCCATTTCCCTTTACCTGTCTTGCCTTCCCTTCTATTTTATTTTGTTTCTTTTTCTTTGTAAGAAGAGAAACAGTTCAATAAGTGTGGGGGAGAATGGTACATGTCTGAAAAGAGTGATGGGGATGCACAGGAAACTCACCAATCAACACAGAATGAGAAAAAGAAACGTGGGGAAGATGAACGTTAGGCCAGGTAATAGAGAACCAGTGTGAGAGCACAGCTACGTCCTGCCAACATGGAGTCTGGAGAATTAAAGCTCAGAATGAGTCGAGCCCGGTGAGAAAAGCAAAGGAGATGAACAATTCCTCTTTTAGCTAAATGGGGAGAAAAAAGACCAGTGAAGGGACAGGGCTTTGTTTCAAGGTGAACAGGATAATAACTTATAAGAGTAAAACAAAGCTGTTCTCTTTGTATTTTACTTCTGTTTTCTGTGGGTAGGAGAATGGATTTTGCATTGGAAAAGACAACATAAAAATGGCAAACATAGAGTTCATAGCCAAGAAAAATAAGGAGAAATACTTACAGGGCACTAATGTTCTCTTGATGAATTCAAGCTCCCTGGATTAACTCTACTGTATCAATGTATACTGAAAGAACTGTGCAATATGATTGCTGAGCTGCCAGTGGTGATATATAAAAAATCACAGAAATGTGATAGATTCAGAAGGCAGATGGAGCCTATATATATGTAAATATACACACATGTATGTCATATTTATATGTACATACATGTATATAATTTGGACATGGTAATGTGGAAATTTGTTTTGTTGACAATACATGTGTTGTAATTGGGGTTTTGTTTCTCTTTTTTCCTCAGTGGGGTTTAAAAAAATAAGAGACGTAATTTAAGATTAGAGAAGGGAAAGTGCTCATCCTGATTTTCAGGGAAGAGAACAGGGAAGAGGAAAGAATCTACAAAATAAAGGCCAGGAAGTTTGACTGTGGTTCCTGAGAACATCCTAGAATGGATCATTAATGAATTGATTAGGGACAATCAAGAGAGGTCAGTGGTGATTACAAAAACTGGCCTGACCATCAAGAATAGGGAATGCCAGTCGAACCTTATTTCCTTTTCTGAAAGCATTAAACAAGTAAATGAGGTAAATATTGTGGATCTAATTTGCCCAGATTTTTACCAAACTTTTGACAAAGAATCTCATGCTATTCTTGTAGAGATGGAGATACAGATGTTAGAACTGAGTTGATGGCCCCACTCTGATTCATTGAATATTTTGTTACTGTTCAGTTGTGTCAATTGTGTCTGACTCTTTGTGACACATTTGGGGTTTTTATGGCAAAGATACTGGAGTAGTTTGCCCTTTCTGTCTCCAGATCATTTTATAGATGAGAAAACTGAGGCAAACAAGGTTAAAGTGATTTTCCCAGAGTCACACAACAAGTATCTGAGGCTGGATTTGAACTCAGGAAGATGAGTCTTCTGATTCCAGGCCTGGCACTCTATCCACTGAGGCACCTAGATGCCCAGCAAATTGCTAATGTGTTAGTAAAATTCCATTTGTGTGTGAGTTAGGCTAGATGACTGCTCAAATCCCTTCCAGTTCCCAAAATTCTGTGCTTCTAGGATAATAAAATATAGCTTTAGAGCCAGAAGGCACCTTAGAAATTATATAATCCAACTCTGTCAATTTACAGATGAAGAAACTAAGCCACAGAAAAGGGAAATGACTTTTTCAAGGTGACACAAATAATGGGTGACAGTATTGATTTGAACTTAGGTCGTCTTTCAGGCTTTCTGACTGGTGGTCTTTATTCTCACTAAACCAGAGGTTTCAAGACTATATAATGTTCTTGCTTCTTACAGTTTAAAGAATTCTTTGCACAATTTTACATAGTAACAGACCATTTATATACCAATTTAAGTCTTGCAGAACACTTTGTGTACTTCGTATCACAAAGTATCTTCACAGTGGCTGTGAGAGAAAAATGTGATAGGTATTATCCTCCCCATTTTAAAGATGAGGAAGATTAAGTTACTTGTTCATTGCCACACAGCTAGTAAGCATTGGAGGCAGGGGTTGAAAATGAGTCTTTCCTGAATCTGGGTTCAGTGTTATTTCCAGTGATCCATGAGAGCTAACTCTTTTAAATTGTGCATAAGGGATTATGAAAAATTAAGGTATAAAATATGAGAAAATAACCACCATTTATTTGCTAACATTGAAGTACACAATACAATAGCTTGTTTATATGTGCATGTAAATTAAGACTTCCAATGGATCTGTGATCATAAATTTTGGGGGGTTACTCTATACAGTGATGCAAAGTTCATGTCTGATCTAGACTTTGTCCACCTGAGTGACTGCAGTCCATTCACTTCTGTAAATTCTCCATGGCTACATTACGTGTGGATAGCCTTCATTTTGATATCTTGATGATGTATACGCATGGGATATTTAGAAGTGTCTATTTGATCCCACCCCCTGCACAAAGAAAATCCCTATGATTCCAGTGTCATCTTAAATTATAATGAATGAGTGCTAAAGGAATGCCTCTTTCCTTCTCTTGCTTTAAATCAGGAAAACTTGGTCAATGTGTTGATTTTAAAAAATTTGTACCTGTTTTTGAATGGAACAGACTTAATAGCTATTACTGCACCCGGGAAGGTCTCAATGGGGACCTTAGGCAACTTGATTTCCCCTTATTCAATGGGTATTTCCATCTAAAGCTCCCAGGGGCCACATAAATTAAGGCAGAATGATTAGTTTATTAGACAATCAAAGGCAAAGAAGAGGGAGCATTATAAGGATGTTTATTCCTTAGGCAGCTGAAGCTATCAGAGGAAAGTAAAGTAGGCTTAACCTATGGACGTTCTTAATAAGGACTTTCTTAAATAAGGACTATCAGTTGACTACATAACCCCCAGAAGCAATGCCTTGCATCTATTTCATAATATATTGTATGCCACTTTGTGCATATAATTCATCAAAAATATTCCAAAGAAACAATAAATGTCTGTGGACAAATAACATACAAAGCAAACATTTATGTGAAAACCAAACTATTTTCTAGAATAACTTATGTGTAGAATATTTTCGAGCCTAGAGATTCTTAGAAGTTTTGAATATTAGCAATTAAAGAAAAACAACCAAACACAAGTATGCTGTCTGTATTACATAGTTTCACAAGGAAATTTGTGAATCATACTTTTATTAGCTAACATTGTCTTATTTCTTAAATTACCATCAAATTACATATGTTTGGTAACTCTCTTTGAAGTAAATGAGCAACATTTATTCTCAATAAAGATTCCCATCTTAACTAGGCACATTAGATATCATTAGCACAAATTCATTATAAATTACACTCCAGATTTCATACAGGGCTTATTTACTCAGTACTTTTATATATGAAAAGTTAACTAAGATAATATTGATATTAGTTTTAGTAAATGCCCTACAGTTAACTAGGATCTACTTAATATGAGAAGGATTTCTCACATTCCCGTTTAATATTCACCATGGATAAATAGATAATCCAGGTTTGGTTTCTACCTATTAATCTAACTGTTTTACATTTATTTTCATTCTAATGATATATGTAAATTTATAAGCATAATTTAAAATGATGGATTGTAATTTCCAACGACAGTATTATGTACCATTAATTATGCTAAAAGGTACATAAATTCTTAATAATTGCCCAATTTTAAATCAGCTTATCACTGTTTTAATGTGAAATCTTCTTTTTAATTTTGGGTGTCCTGCACCAATTCCCACTTTATATTTTAATCTGGAGAATATTCTTGTGGATGTCCTTTACTGAGAATGAATCTATTTCAAAGAAGGACTTTTTTTTAAATAGGGACTGGTGATGGCTCTAATATCAAAGTTTCTTTTTAGGCTACAGTTTTTCCAGGCAGAAGAGTGCTTCCTGATCTTTTTTAAACCCTCGTTTAAATGGAAATTAGAGAACAATTTACATTACTTATCTTGAGCATCCATATGTAACACCAGATTGGAAAAAAGAAATATTTGTAAAAAAGAATCTATCCCTGTATTTATCTTATTCCACTCATTGCTAAGATGCATAGTCTAATCAGAATATTTAGAAGTATCTATTTGATGTTACCCCCTCCATAAAGGAAACCTCTGTTATCTGAGATTGTATTGAGTGAATGCTAAAGGAATGCCTCTTTTGTCTTCTTAATCCAATTCAGGAAAACTTGGTCAATGTGTTGATTTTTAAAAACTTGCACCTTTTTCTTTAACAGACTTAATGGACTAGGATGGGTCTGGATGCTGAGGCAACTTGATTTTTCCTCATCCAATGGGTTTTTCCAATTAAAGCTACCAAAGCCACATAAATTAAGGAAGAATAACTATTTATTAGACACAATGAAGGACAAAGGAGAAGGAACAATATAAGAATATATATTCCTTAGACAGCTAAAACTATCAGAGGAAAGTAAAGTAGCTAACCTATGGATATTCTTAATAAGAACTTTCTTAAATCCCTGGAAGAAGAAATAATTTATTTAAGAGAATTTTTCTTCTTAATTTAAAATTTGATTATAGGAAATTGTATTCTTCTTGGTATAAAAGTCACAGTATACCAATATTCTTTGGAAATCAAACAAGTTGAAGCTATACAAATGCAGATATTCAACAAACAGTTGGAAGGATAGGACTGAAATACACAAAAATAGTCGGGACTTTCAATAAAGATTTGTTTAGAGGCAAGAGTCAAACCCAGGAGCCAGGGAGCAGAGAGCAGGTTCTTCGTTAAGAATCTTTGTACTGATAGATTCAAGCTACATGACCAAAGGGAAGACTCAACTTCTCTTTGCCTCAGTTTCATCCTCTGTAATATGAGGATAATGGAATTCACAGTTGTTATGATTAAAGCTCTCTGATTTTAATATATGTTTATTACCATGTTACCATTATAACTAAATGTACAAACATAAGTATAATTAATTTGCTATTTTTTTTCTGCCCCTCTCAATAAATTTACCAGTACTAGGTCTTTGAATTTAAGAAGATGACCAGGAAGGATGACTGAGTATTCATGAAATATCTTAAACTAGAGGGTGGCTCATATCTGGCTTTAATCCTTTGTAGTAGAAGGTCAAAATGTAGAGTGCCAGCAAAAGCATGGGAATTTATACAACTTAGTCAACCAATTATTAAGTATTTACTAAGCACATTTCACATGGCAGGCACTATACTAGACAAAGGAGATAAAAATAAGGAATGAAAAAATAATTCCTTTTTGCAGTGAATTTGCATTCTCATTCTACCTAAGGAAAATGAGGAAGTGCCTAGAACAAAAGTACTTAACAAATGATTTCTGATTGATTGACTGAAGTGAGGAAAATATCATTTACTATGAATCAAGATTGCCATGAAGTCCGATGCTTTCTTCAGTGTCAATTCTATGCTTTACATGTATTTCTGCATTAGCCTCTCCCTCTTTTCACTATTCCCCTTCCATTCCTCAATCTCTTTTTTTCTGTTTGTTGAAAATAACAGGTTTCTAAAGCTCTTGACATTGAGCTCTGGGTTTGTGCATTCCTACTTAGGGGCCTGGTTTGAATCAGTTGGGCAGAGAAACAACTATGCTCATGTAAATGTCTTTGTTCACCCCATTCCATTTCAATGTGCAGCTGGGAAAATATGTTATGAGGAAAATAGCATGACACAGAGCCTGAAGCTGTTTCTGGATGTTGATAGAAACCCAAGCTGGTAGTGAAAAATTTAGTCAGCCTTGCTTTCTGAGGCTTTTCTCTGAGTTCTAGGTCTGGAAGTATACATTTGTCTATGTTGAAGTGGCTCAGAAAGGCTGGGATTCATTTTGTATATTTATATACAGTACAGTAGAGTTAATAAGATATCATTTTTGTCTTGGGAAAGGAATATATTTCTTTTGAATGCCTTCCTCAAATTGTAGAGAGTGATCCTTCTTCTAAAAGAAAAAAAAAGACTGACGTATAGGAGGCTCTGAGGAATGAAATTCTTATGACAAAGTTCTAGTGGACAAGACAAGGGAGGAGGCTTCTAAAGAGACCCATGTGACTACAAAGGGAACTCTCTGATAAATTTAAATTTAGAAACAAGTAAAAATGACTGAAGCAGCATTAAATAACCAAAAAAGGGTGAAAAAGAAGGTAAGAATATCTAAAAATGATGCCAGGAAAGATAAAACCCAGAATGGAATAGAACTGAAGTATTTTCAATTTAATTCAGTTCAGTTAAGTTCAACAAAGATTTATTATAGACTAAGGATTATATATTATATGCATATTTCACATATATGTATAAACACATATCTATATATGTATGTGTACATATACATACATGTTTATGTATTAATATATGCACACACATATGTATATACTAGAGGACTCTAGTAAGTAAGATCTTTAGAGCTGGCAACATCTTATTTAGAAGGAAGGAGGGAAATCATCTTGGAAGAAAGTAGGAATGAGCCATCCTGGATGAGATGCAAGTGGCTACTTGAAAGGAACTTCTATATCACTGGGTTTACAGAGCTGTTTTGAGTCTTTGAGTGTAGATGGCATTCTCATTAAATTTGTAGGTGACACTAATAACATTGCAAAGGAGGTAACACAGATGGTTTGCGGCAGCAGGGAGACGTATGTGGATTGCACCAGTATAGAATATAGTAGGCATTTAATATTCTTGTTGATGATTACAATGCCAATAGCTAGAATTTAAACAACCCTGAAGTTTGCAAAGCACCTTACATATGCTCTCTCATTTATTCTCATAGAAGATCTGTAAGTCAAATGCTATTATTTTTCCCATTTTTATGGATAAGGAAACTGAGACTAGCAAAAGATAAGTGACTGGCCGAGGGCCACACAGCTTCTTTTAATCTGTCATCCAACATAATAGCCATCATTTTCATTTTCACATTTGTCAGAGTTCTCCATTCTATGAGATATGCTTTCAGGAGAGAGAAGAATCTGAGGCAGGAACAGAACTCTGGTCTTATTGACTTCAAATCCTTCTGTCCTACCTAGTCCACCTAGTTTTTAAATTGAATTAATAGCATCTCTGCTTATGTCAGGACACAGTGCATTGTAGGGGATCAGCCAACATGACGGATGTTCCTTGTTTTACAAGCCCTTCTGATACTACAGATGCAGAACTGTAGGGAGCAAGGAGTGTGAGGAAAAAAACCAGTGGATCTTTGCAGAAGGAAAATGGTGTAGTGGTTAACAAGGTGTCTCTTGGGGTTTTCGTACTTGTATATATTCTTGTGTTTTGCTGGGAATCCTGTTCTTCAGGATGGAAAGCCCCCAGGGTGTGTCCCATCTGTGTACCTAAGGAGTTTGTTGTTTCCACAGCTGCATTAGCAGATTCTTGACCATTCTAGAAGGGCAAAAATAACACAAAAGAGGCAGAAGATGAAGTAAGAGCTCTTGGTATTTTGTGCATGGACTCATATTTCTGAAGCCCTTCTCTCTCCTGAAAGCATGCCTCAAAGAATGGAGAACTCTGACAAATGTGAAAATGAAAATGATGGCTGTTATGTTGGATGACAGAATTAAAAGATCTTGACAAGTTGGAATGATGGGCCAATTTAAACAAGATGAAATTTAATAGGGATAAATGTAAACTTTGGCAAATTGAAAACGTCAACTACTCAAGTGGAAAACATCATGATAGAGACAAAACAATGAATTGTGAGTCAGGAGACTTGGGTTCAAGTACTGGCTTTTCCCCTAACTGGCTGTGGATCTTTGGATAGTTCTCTGGGACTCCATATCTTCATTTACAAAATGAAGTAATTGGATTATACAGTCTCTAAGGTCCTTCCAAACTCTGTGATGCTATGAATTATTAGCCATAATTAGCCATTCAGGTGACAAACACCTGGGGGTTTGAGTGGAGTGGTAAGCTCAGCAGTATTTAGTGTGAGATGACTTCTCAAAACACTTATGGGTTAACAGAAGTATAGAGCTGAGAACTGGGGGAAATAGGGCTGCTCAGATCTATCTTAGTCTCCCCACATGGTAGGAATATTTCTGAATCCATGTAAAGCTAGAAGGGATGTTGATGAACTTGCTATGTTCATAGCAAGGTTTCTATAGTGATGAGATGTTGAGGGGCTTAGACACTGACTTACAAATAATGAACAAGGGAATGATCATATTGATTCCAAAGAGAAGAAAAAAGAGGGAAGGAGCGAAGGAGAGAGAGAGACAAAGAGAGACAGAGAGACAGAGAGAGACAGAAGGACAGAGAAAGAGAGAGAGAAATAGAGAGACAGAGAGACAGAGAAAGAGAGAGAGAAATAGAGAGAGAGAGACAGAGAAAGAGAGAGAGAAATAGAGAGAGAGAGACAGAGAAAGAGAGAGAAAAATAGAGAGAGAGAGACAGAGAGACAGAGAAAGAGAGAGAGAAATAGAGAGAGAGAGAGAAAGAGAGAGAGACAGAGAGAGACAGAGAGAGACAGAAAGAGACAGAGAGACAGAGAGATAGAGAGATTTAGGCAAAAAGAGATGGTTTGTAATTATAATGAGGTAAAAAATGGAAAGGGGAACAATGAGCATTGATAAAACATTAAAATGAATATACAGAAATGTGTGTGTTATTTTGTAGCTATCAAATATTTGAATTGTTATTACATGAAAGACATATTAGTTCTCCTCCATCTGTATTCAGTGGAAAAACCTGATTCAATAAAAGTTATAAGGGAAGTTGAATTCAGTGTCATATAAGGAAGAGTTTCCTAATAATTGGAAGTATTTGAAGATAGGATGTAATGCCATTGGAGGTAATGAGTTCCCCATTGCTGTTTTGCTGAGTTAGAATTTGTATGACCAGTTAGAGCTGTAATTATAAGGATATGTAAATATAAGGATTCATGTATTGATCAGAGGACTGAACCTAGATGACCAGTGTCATGGGATCCACGATCCAACTTTTACTGCCTCAGTGAGCTTGAAGAAATCACCCAATCTGTCTGGCCTTGGCTTCCTTATCTATAGAATGAAGGGTTAGGTTAGATGATCTTTAAGATCTTCTCTACTTCTGAATCTTTTGACCTCCAAAACCTCTTCTGAACCTGAGATTCTGTGATACCAAGTAACCCAAGGGGATCTTATTCTTGATAAGTTGTGAGACAACTCTGTCACCAGGCTACTTGTCATCTTGTAAAACAGAGTAAATAAAAAGCACTTACATCACAGCATGGTGAGGTAAGGTGAACCTTAAGGCACCATGTCAATGCAAACTCTTATTGTTATCATGAATCTACTCTGCATATTTGTAACTGTCTAGAAAGTGCAAAATATGAAATAGATTAATGAAAATCCTTTCTGTGGGTCTTTCAGAGTGACTTCTAGGAAAGCTTTGGCTTTTCCCTTTGGAAAACTAAACCTTACATAAACATTCACACTCATATATTTTCAAATAAATGTCAGAGAAATCCAGGACTTTTGAAAAAAAATCACTGCAAATATACCTAGCAAATCTTTGGGGATGAAATAAAATGCAAATGTCTTGACTTGACTAACACGACACCAGGATGGCCTAGACTGATTTTTCTGACTTGTGTGATGTATGGGCTTCAAGCACACAGCTCTTTCAGTTGGACCTACCCAACATGCCTTCTTTATGGAGAATTTCACCTCACAGTTGAGGCACATTTATGGGGCACCGCAGTGCCCTAGGGCCTCTTTGTTCAGTGGATAACCAGAGAACTTCAGTCTCTGGGCCTGTGAATCCACCTCCTTTCATCACTCTGAAATGCATTTAGAATCAATGTAAGGCTTTCCGCTCCATCGACAAGCGAGCTTTTTCATAACTCAAGATGTACCATAGACTAGTATCTCCTTCAGCTTAAGGGAATGAATGAACTACAGCTATAAATGAATGGAGAAAATTATTTTAACATCATTAAGTTTGAAAGAATGAACAAAAGAAAGAGAAACCAAAATAGCAAACACAAAAATCTTAGCTAGGTCTTTAAGGTAAATGTTTATTCATTCTATTATTATTCATTTTAGTCTGGACTTCTGATTTCATCGGCACAGGAAACTCACAGTGTTGATACTCCCCTCTATGAATTCAAGTTATCCAATTGTCAATCATTTCAGCTTTTAGAATTTCTTAGGGAGCTAAGTAGTTCAGTGATTTGTCCATGGTCACCCTAGGATGTGCCAGAGACTTTTGGTCAATCAGTCAGCAATCATTTATTAAGTGCCTGCTGTGTGGCAGGCACTGTGGTAAAGATGCAAATAAAAGCAGAAACATTTTCCTTGTTCTGAAGGAATTCACATTCTAATGAGGAGACAACATGCAAATAACTATCCGCCATTATATATGTAGATGTATGTGCACACACATACATACACACATACAGACATACATGTGTATACACACACACATATATACAGAGTAAATGGGAATTTTTTAATCTCTGAGAGAAGGCACTAGTAGTATGTGTGTGGGAAGGGAGGGGAGGAAGCAACAAGAAACATCATCTTGCAGAAGGCTTCTTTTGGGTTGAATCTTGAAAAATATCTGGGACTCAAATCACTTTTTTTCCCCTGGCTCTGAGAGGAGTCTTCTGTCTACTACATTACACTGCCTTTCTCATAATACAATGGGTACAATATTTTGATTTAGAAAAGCTGTAATATCTTGATTTGGAGAAAAGGCAGGAATTAGAAATGGACAGGACCTTAGAGATCACTGAGTCCAACATCCTCATTTTATACGGGAAGAAATTGACATCTGTAGAAATTGAGTTTCTTAAGATCAGACAGACAGTAAGTGGTAGGATGTGGATCCATTTTCTCTAACTCTAAATTCAGTCAATCAGCCAGTCAGTTAACATTGACTCAACAAGCATTTTTTTTGAAGAGCTTACTGTGTGCACATAGTAATCACTGGAGAAACAAGGAAAGGCAAACAAAACAAAACAAAATCAATCTCTAAATCAAGGAATTCACAGATAACATGCAAATAACTATGTACAAACAAGCTCTATACAGGATAAATTGCGATAACCAATAGTGGAAAGCACTAGCATTAAGAGAAAACAGGAAAGACTTCTTGTAGAAGGTGGGATTTTATCTGGGATTGTGCTTTAACTACTTTGTGCTGCCAAGCCTTATCCAAACAAGTTAATGAGCTTTGGTATCATCTCTCTAAGAAGTAGTGTACAGTAGAACACCAATGATCATAAAATATGGCTTCTCATCCTAGTTCAAACATCTACTAGATGAGTAACATTGGGGAAACTCATCTTTCCTTGTCTGTAAAATAAAGGAGTGGATTAATTATTTCTAAATTCCCTTTCAGCTCTAAATTCCTTAATGTTGAAAATCTTCATTGTCTTCCTTCCCCCCCACTTCGATTTCCCTCTTGGATATCGATAATATTGAAAATTGCATAGGGCAGTAGAATGGTATAGTGATAAGAAACTTGGAATTTAAAAGCTCTGAAAGCCCCCATACTTACTGTTTGACCATAGGCAAGCCACTTGACTTCTCTGAGACTTGAACCACTCTCTAGGATGTATCTCCTGAGCCATGATGGAGTTTTGGATTATTTCAATGCACCATGATGAAATTACAAATATTTGAATCATATACTAATATTTGATAAAAGTGCAGTGTAATCACTAAATTTACATAGCATATTAAGGTTTGTAATTGCTTTCTTTGCAACAATCTTGGAAGGTAGGCACATTTTGTAGATGAAGAACTAGAGGATCTGGTGGGATAAGTGACTTGTCCAGGGTCACCTACTTAATAAGTATTGAGGGTTAACTTTGACACAAGATCCAGTGATCTATCAACTAATTACACCCAGCTATCTTCTCTGCAAATTTGCTAAAAATAAATAAAATAGTGCTGTTTAATTTAGGGCTTAGATTACACAGGGAGATTTTTAATTATAGGTGAAAGTTATGTTACCCTTTAGCTTTCAGGAAGTATTATGAGGTTCTCTGCTACTCAGTTGTTTTTGGTTTGAATTTCAGCTCACTAAATCTGGTCATAAGAGACTGAACGGTTATAAAACCTTCTTTATAGGCCTTCACAATTTGAGTCTCACTTCTCTTTCTCATTTTCTTTCTATTATATTTCCCTTTACCTCCCTCTGTACCCCCTTGAACTGGCCAGATAGCGCTTCCTTGTGTGTGTGTGTGTGTGTGTGTGTGTGCCTTGTGTGTTATGTATTATCCCTATGCCTTCACCTAGACTATTACCCGTCCCTGGGATGCACTTCCCTCCTTCCTTCTCTTAGAACCCTTAGTTTCTCAAGCACAACTCAGTTACTATTGTCTGTGTGAGGCCTTTTCTGTTCTCATTTACATACATCTTTCCTCTTGAAATTACATTGTATCCTTCTGAATATATGTTATAAGTATTTACCTGTTTATTGTATCTTCCATATGAAAAACAAACTCCTTGAAGGTAGAGATTATTTCATTTTTATGTCCTTGTATCCCCTAGGTCTAGCACTGTCCTTGGCAGTACTAGTAGGCCTTCAATAAATACTAGTTGAATTGAATTGAATTTGTTCTTTTGTTATTTTCCTGAATGGTAATTACCTGATTCAAAATGCTAAGGCAAGTCATGAACAAGCAACTTCATAACTGTTTTCTTGCTATTAGATTGTGTGTACAATTTTGCTCAATTTAATCTTTCCAGATTTACAAAATTCTTTGTAACTTAGTAGCCTGATAAAGGACCATTCCTTGAGTGACGTTGCTGGGGCAATGAGGGCGAACCCCATGCTGATCTTGTTTGCTTGGTTGCAGGGCATATATATATATTTTTTTTCTGTTGCCACGGTTCCTTCTCTCTGACCCTCCTCAGTCTTTCTGAAGTTCTGCAGCAAACAAGACTGATGGAACAAAGAAAGACATTTCAATGCGAAATAAAGAAGGGGAGGTTGCTAAAAGCATGTTTCCAACTTCATCTATGAGAAACCAAACTTTTTTCACCATAGCAACACTGGAAAAGAAAGTCATTGCAGCAATTAAAATCAAAGAGAAAGGTTATAACCTTGCTAACGAAAGTAAATAAATGTGAAACTCACAACAGGATGCAAAGGCATTCTAAAATAATATTAGATGAATATTTTAACATGATTATTTTCTTCTGATGAAATTATAGCACCTTTGGCTATTCTGAAACCCAATCTGAAAAAAGCACCATGGAGTGGAAAGTGAGATAGCTTGAGACCTTGGGGAATCTGTTAGGACTTCAGTTTTCCTGCATGTAAAATGAGGAGTGTTGTTAAGTGACGTAATGTAGGTACAACTCTTTGCTTTTAAAGTTTAAAGTGTAAATTCTATTTGTTGTTACTATAATTATTTTACTTTTATCTTTGTAGTTTATGATCATAATTACTATTATTTTTTTAATGGGTAGGATGCTAGTCTTGGAGTCAGATGGAAGACCTGAATTCAAATTTAGCCTTGAATGCTTACTAGTTATGTGACTCTGGATGAGTTACTTAACTTCAGTTTACCTCATTTCCCTAAATTATAAAATGATAGAATGGGCTATAAAATAACCTTTACTTCTCAGAATTGCTGAGAGGTTTAAATGCAATAAGATGTGTGAAGTTCTTAGCATAGAACTTGGCACCTGGCACATAATAGAATCTTAATACATTCTTACTTCTTCCTCTCCTTCCTTTCTTTCATCAATTACCCAAATCCTCAAATGACACTGTGATCTCAAATTGATTGAGAAATTCCTTCCAATGAATCAGATCACAAACCATCCACGCTTTTCCATCTGGAAGTCTCTTCCCTTTCTCCCCCCAAATGGGCCTGACACATTCCTTGATTTCTCCCAACATCAGTAGCATTTGTATATAACCTAAGTAAGAGTAGTTCTTGTTATATGGTCCTCTAATGTATTCTCTAAGGATTACCCTACATCCTTCATTAGTTCATCTAGTCCCATGACAGTAAATTTCTTCAAATTCCTTGAACTTCTCCGACTGTATCCATTTTTTTCATCTTGTCTGCTTGAGTACAAAATCAGTTTGATGACACAACTAAGTAACATGATGGAGTTTTGAGTCACAAACTATACATCATAGAAGAACACTACAATCCTAACTCATGATTCTCAGTTAGCTTTTCATAACTCATCCTTTGCAGCGCCTCTCCATCCTCACTGCTCTTTAGTCTAAAGAAACTACTGTATGGTCATAATGCTTTAGGCTAGTACTTTCCATTTCCAGATATTGTTTCCAAGTCAAACTTTTATTTCTAGCCTCAACACTTTGGCTCCTGGTGTAGAAATGGAACTGTGGTGTGGCACACCTAAAATATTAGAAATCTCCTTTTCTACTGTCATCACAAAATGGTTGAGACTCAGATTGTGAAAGTAGCTTGCCTGATATCATTCAGGAATGGGACTAGAAATCATGTCTTCTGTGTTCTTTCCATTAGTCTATGGTTTTTAAGGTTCTTTCTGGTTTAGGTCCTTAGTTTCACCTCTATGTAACTTCCTTCCTACTGAAATCATGCTGAATCTTGCAATCTTGTTTCTTCTAAAAACTCTTTCTTTTCTATGTGTCATCATTCCAACTCTTCTGGGATAATACTGGAATAACAATGGAAAAGAAAAATACTGCAGCAATTAAAATCATAACCTTACTAACTAGTTTGATGTGGTTTATTATATTGTTCTTATAAAATAAGATAATACTTGTTACTTTTCTTATAACATGATTTACAATGAAATGCCTTTTAAAACTTGTCTTTTAAAAAATGTTTCCTCTTATACTTTTTTTGCTTTCTTCACTAATATTTATTTTTGGTACAGGTCTAGAGTACATGACTAACCCATTTTGATTTCAAAACTTCACAACTCTGAGTCTTGATTTACTCAATTGTATTAATCAAACCTTTGTTATGTTCCTAATGTGTTGAGTAGTAGAGGGAATATGTTTAGATAAGATATGGTTCCTAACCCTTAAGGACTTAACAGTCTAGTAGGAGAATATGATGGCAAAATAGATAACTATGATGCATAAAATTAATATTAAAAAAGAAGTGAATTAGATTGTGAGATCGACTGTGTGCCCAGATTACTATGTGGTTAAAGCAGAACCAAAGAGAACAAGGCTCTTTGAGTTAAGAAGGTTGAGGAATCAAATAGTTAAGTTATTAAAGGAACATCAACATGAATTGTAGTGTCATCAATAGTGACAAAGTAAAGGGCAAGGACGTAGACAGGTACTAACGCCACTCAGAAATTTTGAAGATTGACTTGGGTGGCTGAAAATAGAGACAAAAACCAGAGAGGGGCAAATATAGTTGGATTATATGGACTTCCAATGAAGAAAAAATGTTCTTGAAGGATGGTGGTAAAGGAATGATTTGGATGGGACAGTGGGAAATAAAGAATATGTCAATATCTGTTCCTTAACCCATGAATCCAGGAGACTGGGGAGGAGACTGGGGAAATTCCAATTATAATAGCAATGATAATGGAGAGGAATTTGATTTTTCAAAGGGGATGTCCTCTCCACCTCCTGACATGGTAATAGCTACTGAAATAGGCAAAGAATATAGTACAAGATTTATAGTTAGAAAGTAATGCAGAAGGGATGGAGATCAGCTATCTCATTTTACAGAAAGAATGTGGTAAAAAGTACTAACTTTGAGGTCAGGACTTACATTGAAGGACTAACTCCTTATGAATTGAATGATCTTAATCAAGTCCCTTATGTCTCTGGGCCTCAGTTTCCTGAGGGGAATTTGATGGATTTGAACTATTTGATCACTCTAGTCCTTTAAGTCCTAAATCTATGCTTCCTTATAAAAAAGTTTATTTTTAACATTCTTTTTCTAATCAGATTTTGAGTTCCAAATTCTTTCTTCCTTCTATCCCTCTTCTACTCACTGAGAAAGAAAGAAAAATATTAATTACACATATGAATTCATGCAAAACATATTTCCATATTAGCCATGTTAAAAAAGAAAACACAAAACAAAATAATAAAAATTATGAAAGTAAAAGAAAAAAATTATGCTTCAATTTTCATTCAGTGTTGATAAACACTTCTTTTTCTAGAGGTGGATAGGAATTTTCATGTTGAGTCCTTTGGAACTGTCATAGATCTTTGTCTTGATCAGAGTAGCAAAATCTTTCACACTTGATCATCCTTAAAATATGGTTGTTACTGGGTGCAGTATTCTCCTGGTTCTTCTCACTTTCAGAATGAATTCATATAATTATTCCCAGGTTTTTCTCAAACTATTCTTATCATGTTTTTTTATAGTATAGTAGTATTCCATCACAAGCATACACTACTATTTTTAAGCCATTTTTCAGTTGATGGTTATTCCCTCAATTTCCAATTCTTTGCCACCACAAAAAGAACTGTTTTAAATATTTTTGTACAAATAGATCCTTTCCCCTTTCCTTTGATAATTTTGAGATATAGACCTAGGAGTGATACTGCTGGGTCAAAGGGTATGCACAGGTTTTTAGTCATTATGGCATATTTCCAAACTTTTCTCCAGAATGGTTAGACTAGTTTACAACTCCATCAACAATGAACTAATGTCCTAATTTTTCCACGCCCCTCCAGTATTTTTTATTTTTCTTTTCTTCCATGTTGGGCAATATAATTGATGTGAAGTGGTATCTCTGAATTGTTTTAATTAGCATTTCTCTAATGTGTAATGATTTAAAACATTTTTTTCTTTTTTAAAAAATAATTAATTTATTTTTAGTTTTCAACAGAAACTTCCACAAAATTTTAAGTTGCAAATTTTCTCCCCATCTCTCCTTTCTGCCCAACCCAATACAGCGTACACTCTGATGACCACTTCCCCCAATCTGCCCTCCCTGCTATCACACCCTTCCCTTCTCTTATCCCTATCCCCTTTATTTTCTTGTAGGACAAGATAGATTTCTATACCCCATTTTCCAGTTGCATGTAAAAACAATTTTTCACATTGGTTTTTAAAATCTTGACTTCCAACTTCTCTCCCTTCCTCCATCCCTACCCATCTCCACTGAGAAGGTACTCAGTTTTATATAGGTTACACATGTGTAGTTATGTAAAACACTTCCATAACAGTCATATTGTGAATGACTAACTGTATTTTCCTCTATCCTATCTACCCCCCATTTTTTCTGTTCTCTCTTTTGACCCTATCCTTCCTCAAAAGTGTTTATTTCTAATTGTCCCACCTCCAATTTGTCCTCCCTGCTATCATCCCCCCACCCCTTGCTAATCCCTTTCCCCGCTACTTTCCTGTAGTGTAAGATAGAGTTTCTTGCCAAATTTAATATGCATGTTATTCCCTCCTTATGCCAACTATGATGAGAGTAAGGTTCACTCTTTCATTCTCACCACCCCATCCCCTTCTTCCCCTCCATTGAAAAAGCTTTTTCTTGCCTCTTTCTTGTGAGAAAATTTGCTCCATTCTATTTCTCCCTTTCTCTTCCCAATATATTCCTCTCTCACCTCTCAATTTTATTTTTTTAAGATATCATCCCCACCTATTCAAGTCACCCTGTGCCCTCTGTCTATATGTATATAATCCCTCCAACTACTCTAACATTGGGAAAAGTCTCAAGAGTTATAAATATGATCTTTCCATGTAGGAATATGAACAATTCAATATTAGTAAGTCCCTTACAATTTCTCTTTCCTGTTTACCTTTTCATGCTGCTCTTGATTCTTGTGTTTGAAATTTAAGATTTCTATTCAACTCTGGTCTTTTCATAAAGGATGCTCAAAAGTGGGCAGAGCCAAGCTGGCAGAGTAGAAAGACACACATATGCAGGCTCTCCACACACAGTCCATAAAATACCTGTAGAGAGGGACTCTCAACAAATTTTGGAGCAGTAGAAGTGGAGAACAACAGAGTGGAGGAGATTTCCAGCCCAGGGTGACGTGAAAGACCCACGGGAAACGTCTGTTGCACTGGACACAGAGTGAAGCCCAGCCCAGACATGGCTGTGCAATGCAGCTCCTGAAAAGCCCTCAGGGGTGGAATCTCCAGTCGTGGAATCCCCAGTCCCAGCAGCAGTGGGTTTGAAGATCCCTCAACCCACAGGAACCGAAGGTCAGTTACAGGGTTTTTTCAACTGGCCAGGAAGGGAGAAGGGCCTTCCACTAGCTCCAGCCTTAGGCAGCAGCCACAGAGGCCACATTGGGCAGGTGGCAGCAGTTCCCACCACAGCCCCTACAGTAGCCTGCATCCATTGTTGGATTGTAAAACCCCTAGGGGCACTGAGGAGCTGAATATTACCTCAGCCCTGTGTAGAGGCCCTGAGGGAGTTGATATTTATCTCACATTCAATGGTGGCCTTGCCTCCACAGCTTAACTGAATCTCAGCCTCTTGGTGCTGGCTTGGTGGAACTGGAGGCCAGGTCTTGGGGGAACTGGAAGCCAGGTGGCTGTGGAGAGGGAACTGCTAAGATTCTGGGCACAAAAATCTCTCTCTGCTCCCAGACCGGTGTATACATTTGATTGTGCCACCTTGGAGGAACTGAGATCTTACAGATTCCCAGTGTATACCCTACTCTTGACAAAGGACCCAAAAGTCAAGTAACTGGTTGGGAAAATGCCCAAAAAAGGGGAAAAAAAAGTAAGACTGTAGAAGGTTACTTTCTTGGTGAACAGATATCTTCTCCCATCCTTTCAGATGAGTAAAAACAATGCTTACCATCAGGGAAAGACATAAAAGTCAAGGCTTCTGTATCCCAAACATCCAAAATAAATATCCAATGGTCTCAGGCCATGGAAGAGCTAAAAAAGATTTTGAAAATCAAGTGAGAGAGGTGGAGGAAAAATTGGGAAGAGAAATGAGAGAGATGCAAGAAAAGCATGAAAAGTGGGTCAACACCATGCTGAAGGAGAACTCAAAAAAATGCTGAATAACACCTTTAAAAACTCAATTGGCAAAAGACATTCAAAAAGCCAATGAGGTGAAGAATGCTTTAAAAAGCAGAATTAGCCAAATGGAAAAGGAGTTTCAAAAGTTCACTGAATAAAATAGTTCTTTAAAAATTAGAATGGAACAGATGGAGGCTAATGACTTTATGAGAAACCAAGAAATCACAAAACAAAACCAAAAGAATGAAAAAATGGAAGATAATGTGAAATATCTCATTGAAAAAACAACTGACTTGGAAAATAGATCCAGGAGAGACAATTTAAAAATTATAGGACTACCTGAAAGCCATGATCAAAAAAAGACTCCAGACATCATCTTTCATGAAATTATCAAGGAAAATTGATATCCTAGAACGAGGGGGCAAAATAAATATTGAAAGAATCCACCAATCACCTCCTGGAAGAGATCCAAAAAGAGAAACTCCTAGGAACATTGTGACCAAATTTCAGGGTTCCCAGTTCAAGGAGAAAATATTGCAAGCAGCTAGAAAGGAACAATTCAAGTATTGTGGAAATACAATCAGGGTAATGCAAGATCTAGCAGCTTCTACAATAAGGGATTGGAAGCAGTGGAATATGATATTCCAGAAGTCAAAGGAATTAGAACTAAAATCAAAATTCACCTACCTAGCAAAACTAAGTATAATACTTCAGGTGAAAAATATTCTTTCAATGAAATAGAGGACTTTCAAGCATTCTTGATGAAAAGACCAGAGCTGAAAAGACAATTTGACTTTCAAATACAAGAATCAAGAGAAGCATGAAAAGATAAACAGTAAAGAGATATTATAAGGGACTTACTAAAGTTGAACTGTTTACATTCCTACATGGAAAGACAATATTTGTAACTCTTGAAACTTTTTCCAGCATCTGGGTAGTTGGTGGGATTACATGCACACACACACACACACACACACACACACACACAGAAAGAGAGACAGAGAGTAGGTGAGTTGAATATGACGGGAATCATATCTTAATGGTGAGAGAGAAATATATTGGGAAGAGAAATAGAGAAATGGAATGGGTCAGGCTATCACTCATAAAAGAGGCAAATAAAAGACTTTTTAGTGGAGTGAAAAGAGGGGAGGTGAGAGAAAAAACATGAAGCTTACTCTCATCCCATTTGACTAAAGGAAGGAATAAAATGCACACTCATTTTGGTATGAAAACCTGTCTTACAACACAGTAAAGTGGGGGAGAAGGGATAAGCAGGGTGGGGGGGATGATGGAAGGGAGGGTAATGGGAGGAGGGAGAAATTAGAAGTCAACACTCTTGGGGATGGACAGGGTCAAAAGAGAGAGCAGAAGAAATGGGGGGCGGGATAGGATGGAGGGAAATATAGTTAGTCTTAAACAAAACAACTATTATGGAAATTATTTGCAAAACTACACAGATATGGCCTATATTGAATTTCTTACCTTCCCAAAGGGGATGAGTAGGGAGGGAGGGAGGAAGAGAAGTTGGAACTCAAAGCTTTAGGAACGACCATTGAGTATTATTCTTGCACACAACTAAGAAATGAGAAATACAGATAATGGGGTATAGAAAGTTATCTTGCCTTATAGGACAATAGGGAAATGGGGATAAGGGAAGGGTGGGATGTTAGAAGGGAGGGCAGATTGGTGATAGGGGTAATTAAAATGCTCAGTATTTTGGGGTGGTGGGAGGGGAGAAATGGGGAGAAAATTTGGAACCCAAAATTTTGTGGAAATGAATGTTGAAAAAAACTTAAATACATTTAAATACACGCCCCCCCCCCTCCAAAATGAATGCTTGAAAGTCCTCTATTTCATTGAAAAACCATTTTACCTCCTGAAGTATTACACTCAGTTTTGCTGAGTAGGTGCTTCTTGGTTTTGATTCCAGCTCCTTTGACCTCTGAAATATATTCCAAGCCCTTCAATCCCTTAATGTAGAAGCTGTTAGATCTTGTTCTGATTGTATTTCCACAATACTTGAATTATTTCTTTCTGGCTGCTTGCAATATTTTCTCCTTGACCTGGGAACTCTAGAATTTGGCTACAATATTCCTAGGAATTTTCCTTTTGGAATCTCTTTCAGAAGGTGATCAGTGGAAGATGATCAGTGGATTCTTTCAATATCTATTTTACTCTCTGGTTCTAGAATATCAGAGCAGTTTTTTTGATAATTTCTTGAAAGAAGATGACTTGGCTCTTTCTTTGATCATGACTGTCAGATAGTGCAATAATTTTTAAATTTTCTCTCTTGGATCTATTTTTCAGGTCAATTGTTTTTCCCATGAGACATTTCACATCATCTGCTATTTTTTCATTGCTTTGGTCTTGTTTTATAATTTCTTGATTTTTCATAAAACCATTAGCTTCCCTCTGCTTCATTCTAGTTTTTAAAGAACTATTTTCTTCAGTAAGCTTTTGAACCTCTTTTTCCATTTGGCTAATTCTGCGTTTTAAGACATTTTTCTCCTTATTGGCTTTTTGGATCTCTTTTGCCTTTTAGGTTAGTCTATTTTTAAAGTGTTATTTTCTTCAGCATTTTTGGGTCTCCTTTAACAAGCAATGAACTCATTTTTTCATGATTTTCTTGCATTACTCTCATTTCTCATCCCAATTTTTTGCTCTACATCTCTTACTTGATTTTCAATATCCCTTTTGAGCTCTTCCCTGGCCTGAGATCAATTATTAATATTTTGTAGGTTTTGGATATAGAACCTTTGACTTTCTTGTCTTCTTCTGTTTGTATACTTTGGTCTTCCTTATCACCAAAGTAGGATTCTATAGGCTGAATCTTTTTCTGGGTTTTCCTCATTTCCCCAGCTATTTACTTGACTTCTGAGTGCTTTTTCAAGGTAGTTCTCTGCTTCCAGTGGGAGAGGGGGGTGCATTGTCAGCCACTTGATCACCTTACAATCTGTGAGCCTAGAGTTCCAGAAATGGTCACTGCCCTTACTGTTGCTGCCACACACTCCTCCTCCATAGAGTCCTCCATCCCCTCCAATTTCCTGGGGCTGGGACCTCACCACTCTACTCTCTCACACAAGTCCCACAGGTTTTTTCCACTGACCTTCGCATTTGTCCTCAGCATTTTAGACTTGTAAACTCTGGAAACCACTACAGGTACCTGAGATTCAGTGTGCCAAGGCCTGCTCAGGTCCAATCTTTGCTGGAGCGACCCACATTGGACTGTTCTGTGCTCTCAGCATGGCACGATGAAGACATCCTGGTGACCTTTCTGCGTGTCTAGGGCTGGATATATGCTTCACTCCATCGCTCTCTGGGTTCTTGCAGCTCCAGAATTTGTTTGGAGTCATTTTTTACAGGTATTTGGCTGGATTTTGGGGTAGAGTACTAGCAAGTCTTTGCTGTTACTCCACCATTTTGGCTCTGCCCCTCTTTAGAGCATTTTTTCCACTCATTTAGAGCTTTGATTTCTTTTTCTGAAAACTGTTCGTTCATATCCTTTGACTATTTATCAATTGGAAAATGACCCTTATTCATGTAAGTTTTGCTCAATTTATATATATATTATATATATTTGAAAAATGAGGCCTTTATCAGAGAAATTTGCTTTTTTCCCCCGCTCCAGTTTCATATTTTCTTCCTAATTTTGGTTGCATTAGTTCTGTTTGTACAAAAACTTTATAATTTCATGTAATCAAAATTATTTATTTTACTTCCATAGCCTTTTCTACAACTTGATTAGTCATAAACTCTTCCCTTACCCATACAATTTAAAGATGCATTTTTTCCCATGCTTCCTTAATTAGGAGATATAGTTTATGATATCCTTTATATCTAGATCATTAATCTATCTTGCCCTTATCTTGGTATACAGTGGGAGATTTTTGTCTTTAACTAATTTCTGCTAAACTTTGTTCCAATTTTTTCAGCATATTTTGTAAAATTGACAGTTCCTGTCTCAAAAACTTGGATAGTGAAAGAGCTTAGCTAAATGTTATCCCTTCATATTGCCGCTAACTCTAAAAGTTCTACTGGTTTTTGTGTCTTATTGAGTCATTAGCTTCCACTTGCATAATTCTAATTTTTAAGGAATTATTTTCTTCAATAAGCTTTTGTATTGCTTTTTTCTATTCAGACAATTCTGTTTTTTAAGGAATTCTTTTCTTCAGTGAATTTTTCTGCCTCTTCTACCATTAGGCCAATTCTGGTTTTTTTTTAAGTGTTATTTTCTTCAGCATTTTTTATGCCTCTTTTTTCAAACTCTTAATTCTATTTGTTGTCTCATTCTCATTTCATTCCCCAACTTTCCATCTACCACTCTTATCACTCAAGTTTTCTTTTGTATTTATTTTTGATATTTGCTCATTTTCAGCCTATTTCTTGACATTCAACTTCATCTTAAAATTGGAGTCTGTTCACTTGGGAGTGGGGACACACTGTTCCAAGATTTAGATTTTCTCAAGCTATTGTTTTCTGAGCTAGTTGGGGTTTAGAAGTTTTCAATGCTTACTAGACTGTGTGATATGGACCCAGAAAGGACCCCTGCTCCCTTGCAACATCAAGCACTAGTGCTCCTTTTGGCTCTGAAATTGTGAGCAGAGCCATTTTTTCTTACCACCACAAGTGGTAATGTTCCTGTCTTCCTTAGAACTGAGACCAGTGTCCTTGCTCCCTTTGGACAGACCACAAGCACTCTTCTCTGCCCTGGAATAGTGACCCAGAACTGCTTACCAGGAGTAGAACTGCCAATCAACATCGGCCTCACCCAGTGCCAGCAAAGGATTCCCTCTAATCTCTTTTTGATCAGTTGTCTGATTCCCTTACTGTCTTGGACTGAGAGCTTCTGATGCTGCTGCCACTGCTGGCACTATAGCAAGCACCTCTAAGGCCCACAGATAGTGCTGCCACTGCATGCATTCTGGCCTGACTCCCACCCTGGTGTCACAGATATCACTTGCCAAACTCCTAGTCCTTGTTTTAGGCTGAAATGTTTCACTGGTCTTTTGTTAGCTCTGCAACTCCAACATTAGATTTGAGGAATTATTTTAAAGTTGTTTGGAGGGGAATTTTGGGAGAGTTCAGTTATATTACTAGCTATACTACACCATCTTGGTTCCCAAGTCATTTCCTAATCTCTTTTTCTTAACCAATATTCTAAATCTGAGATATTCCACTCATAAAATCCCACTCCATTATCAATGCTCTTGATGGCAAAGACAAGATTCAAACCCAGTTCTTATGACTCCAAATCCAATACTCTCTCCATTGCATTACTCACACTGCTTCCATGACCTTCATCACAAACTAAAATATTTCTAGGCATGAAAAACAAAGACAAAATAAAATGGAGGTTGCTGCAGGCTTTGTGTATTTTAGAGACACATGTTTTGTGAAAATCTTGGCCATTCTAAGTGACCAAAAGAGATAATGAAATTGTATATAAATATTCAATTCACTCTGCTATGGTATAGTAAATAGAGAATTATCTTAGAGTCAGGAACAATTGGTTTAAGTTCTGTGACATATTGGCTGTTTGATGGGGGCAAATAATATCTCAGTGGTCTAGGCAAATTTATAAGGCTAGACTTTGAAGAGAACATGCTGATCTGCATTGGTAGAGGGAGTATTTTCATCTAGGAGATTCCTATGCCAATGAAATTATAAGTTTATCCGCATCCCTATTCCTATAATTTAAATATAATAGGTTTAAAATGAACAATTGGGAGAAAACACATCTGAGTTCATCACATATTCAAAAAAATTATTTGAAATTAACTGCCCTTTTAATTAGGCATAGTGAGTTAGCTTTCATTTCTGAGGGGAATCAAATAGCCTTTGGCAAATATTTTTAAAGGGTGTTACATGTATAAGCAAGGTTAGATCACATAATGATCAATTATAGTGATGACATGCTATTTTCTTTCCTCTGCTTTTCTGTGTTAGCATCCATAAGTTATGGGCTCACTCACAGTATGTCAATTTAGTGGGTCCATTAGGTGTTTATTTTATTTGCTAATTAGTGATAGCACTCAATTTGTAGCATATAGGGCACCAGGCAGTGGGTCATAAAATAGCCGTCACAAACTAGCTCATGATGAGAAATTTATGATGCTCCTATTTTTATAGACAATTTGAACTATGATTATTTTAATTCCTATGTATTCTATGGAGATGAGTATTACACATCTATGTCATTTCAGAGCATATTGCTGATCATTCAATATTAAAATAACATCTGCAAATTTTGTAATTTTGTGAAATTGCATAATGGCAGTAATATTTGCATCAATGTTCTCCCCAAATATAGCATGTTAAAAAAAAAAAGACTGCCTGCCAAATTGAATGGAAGGTTGAGCTTGAAGTCAGAAAGACTTGGGTTCAGATTCTGTCCCTGATACCTACTTGTTTGTGAACTCTGGGTAAGTTAACAAACTTCTCATTTCCCCATCAACTCACCAAGATCATGTAAAGATTGGTATCTGTTTCTGTTCAGTTGTTTCAATTGTATCAGACTCTTCATGACCAAATTTAGGGTTTCCTTGGCAAAGATACTTGAATGGTTTTCCATTTCCTTTTTCAGATCATTTGACAGACGGGGAAACTGAAGCAAAGAGGTTAAGTAACTTGCCCAGGGCTACACACCTACTAAGTGTCTAAGACAAGATCTGAGTCATGAAGATAAATCTTCCTGACTCCAGGCCTGGCACTCCCTCCAGTGTACCATCTATTTGCACTTTCTTACAAGTGGGTTGTAATTGAGTTTGTAGAGGGAGTGGCCATATGAAGAATCTCCAACATGGAACCACAGATCCACTATGCATTTGCATACAGGTTGTACATTTCCTCAATATACTTCTAAGATTCTAAGCTTGAAGGGACTTGGACATTTTATAGTTCGATTTCCTCATTTTATGGTTTAGTAAAATGAGGCCCAGATAACAAGTTAGAAAATAAGTTTGAGCACCCATGTCTAGGACCTTGTTCCTATAGTGTTAGGCTGATATATTTACAGTATACATGCATACAGTGAATGTATGCTTACAATTATAATGCATTTTAAATTAAAACGTACATTTTATTGAGATATCACTTTTTTCTCAATGTATCCCTCCCCTACACCATCTCAGGAAGCCATCCCTTATTTTAAAAAGAAAGATGAAAGAAAAAAGAAGAAAAAAATGTTCAACAATATTAGTCAACACAATGAAGTATAACTTTGCAGGCAATGTTTCACACCAATGGCTTCCCTCTAAAGCAATTGGGAAAGTATTTTATTCTTGGGGGCCATATCTCTTCTTGGGGGCCATGCTTGGTATTTATTATTTTACAGACATTAGTTTCAAATCTTTTATTGCTGTTACTTTCTCATATTATTTTAGTCATGTATATTGTTCTCCAAGTTCTGCTTTCTTAACTTTTAATCAATTTATATGTCTTTTCATACTTTTCTGTAGTCTTTATTTCTTCTAGCACTGTAATTTTCTATTGCATTTATAGACTCTAACTTGCTTAGCCATCCTTCAACCAGCAGGTATTTACTCTGGTTCCTATTATTTACTACCAGGAAAAATACTTCTTTATAAATATTTCTGTATACATGGGGCCTTTCTTTTTATTATTGATCTCTTTTGGGTATAGGACTATCAGTGGAATCTCAGGGTCAAGGGGCATGTACATTTTGATGTCCATTTGCCTTGTATTGTGAGGCATCTAAAGAAAATACCTCTAAAAGTCTAAGAAATGTTCTCCAGCATGTGACGTATTCAAGAAGTTTGTGAATCTTTTTTTAAATCAATTTCTTAGTGACAGCTAAATAATGCCATATCAGTTAGATGGTGTTAGATAGTCTGCTGAATTAGAATCAGGAAGGTCTGAGTTTTAATTTCACTTCAGTTGGTGACCCTGGGCAAATCTCTTATCCTCTCTATGCCTCAGTTTCCTCATATGTAAAATGGGCACAGTGATAATAGTGCTTCCCTCCCACGGTTGTTGTAAAGATCAAGTGAGACGATAACTGTAAAGCACTTTCCAAAGTTTAAATTTAATATATAAATCTTCTTCTTCTTTCATTTCTTTTCAGTAAAAAGCCAATCTCAAAACACTGATGGCATTGATTTAATAAAAATTTTCTAAGTGTGTTCATTTTTTTCATATTGATATATGGGGTCTGAGACGTAGCATGGTGCAATGGATAGAAGGCTGGCTTCGGAGTCAGGAAGGCCTGGGTTTAAGTCCTGTTTCTGGTACATTAACTTCAAAGTCATGAGCAAGTCACTTGACCCTTTAGTAATGTAGGCAAGTCTCTAAGAAAACATGCAGGCAAATAGTCAGTCTGCATCACTTATGGGAGCTTCCATATCAAGAATTTAGTACATTAGGATGTCCCTATACTAATGAAATCACAGGTGTGGGTTCTTGTTTAATCTTACTTTGAATGAGTATGATCCAATTTCCTGAATCTCTTCTCATCATGTAACTGCAAGGACCCTGGCATACAGAGGAGGGCATGCTGTACAGATTCTTAGATATGCTGTTCTAAAAGGAAAGCAACTTTTGAGGGGTCAACAATCTACTTTAATCACATATACCAATAGAGAAAATACAAGCAGAGAAATAAAGACTTTTAATCATCAGCCCAACAGGGCTGCTGCATACATCACAGAACAACAGACTAGGTTCAGTTGTCTGATCATTACACACATACAAAGTTGCCAGAGAGAGAAGCACAACCCATGGGTTTTCAAAGTTGGGGGGGCTCCTTAGCGGCTGCCCAAACACTTCCAGTGAGTAAGCCCCAGAATAAAACCTCATCTCAGAGTATTTATACACTTTTCAGAACTGGAGGGCATCAGGACCCTTGTGACCCAGTGCCTCATTAGAAATTAACAAAAGATGTTGAGGTCTGTTAATGGGTAGGGAAGATCTTTAACTCTTCTCCCCCAATCCACCATTAACCTTATATTAACTTTACAATGACTAATATCTCATTTACAGTGACATTCAATGACAACTTTGGAGTTTCTCCCCCACCCCCATTACCCACTTCCCCCATATTTGCCTACTCCATATGATTTTTGTTTATTTTTGGTTTAGGGAACTCCCTGATGAGGAAATTTCTACCAATGCAAGTTGGGACTTTGTGTACAACTTAGGGTATTAGAGTGTTTTCTAAAGAACAGAGAGTTTAGTGACTTGCCCAGGGTCATATAGCCAGTGTGTGTCCAACATAGAACTTAAACCCAAGTCTTTCTGAATTTTGACAAGCTGGCTTTCTAACTACTATGCCATACTGTATCTCATGTAGGTGGATAGGAAGGTATAGCTACGTAGATAGATATATTTATATTTATAGAATATTTAGTTTACAGAGCTATCTTGGCAACTAGCAACCTTCTGTTTCAAAACAGTTTTACGTGTCCAAAAACAAACCTTCCGCTTGTCTGACTATTCTTACATAGTCTATCTGAAAGTCTCAGTACAGCTTTAAGTACTAAAGTTTAAAGCTGCTCCAAGACTTTTGAGACACTCTGCATGTTTTCTATGTATGTACATATTTTTCATATGTAATCTCTAAATTCATACATTATTTAAAACTTTAAAAAAAACGGTGTAAAGATATAACCTTTTAAAAAATAATTAGCTTTCATGTCTCTCTTTAGGTCTAGGAATACTCCATTTCAAAATGGTGAATTCCTGTGACCAAGAACTGAACTTCCATATTTCCACTTATCTTACTGTTCATATAGAATATTTAAGTTCATAAATTATTTAGATTTCTTTCTATCCCTCTATTTCTTTCTCTACCTCTCTGAGTCTCTCTGTCTCTTTCTCTGTCTCTGTCTCTCTCTGTGTGTCTCTCTCTTTCTCTATCACTACAAGTTAATATGTTGTATGTGTGAATGTAGAAAATGCCTGAATGGAAGCTGTACACCAGCATTTATAATGACAAGTTGGTTAAAGTCAAACTTAGTGGCAACACTGGCCTCCTGAGATGGTATTGAAAAATATTTATTAACTTTACAACCTTTATAAAAAGCAAATAAGAAAACAATAATGGAAATATAACAATTAATATAATATGATAATAAAAATAAGGATACTAAATAATTCATGCCACAATAAAATGAAAATACTGGGGAAAACCATAATAGAACTATATACAGTGGAGACCATAAACATACATAAGACAAAATGGCATTACAGTTCTCCCACTCTCAGCATGGTTACACAAGGAGAATTTCAGGAAAGGCTAATGGTTCACTTGATACTTCCTAAAGTTTGGAGAGCAGCAGGGGTAGAAACATTCATTTGTCATTTGAGCTCTTAGGACTGAGTAAAAGAAACCCATTTGCATCCCTATCCACCAGGCAACTGCAGGAAGAGTAGGAGGCAAATGGCTGAGGACAGTGACATACATAACTGGTTATTGAAAGAAGTTCAGCTGCTGGTGGGGTATGGGAAGGCTGCCATTCTGTGTGGGTGGAGAAACCAAATCTCTCTGAAGGAACAGAGCTCTGGTGATGGGAAGGAATTTCAGATCATAATATGAAATCCACTCACCCTGAACAACTCTCTTAAAGTAGGGATGCATCTGTGGATCTTATAAGGCTGCATGTCATATCGGGACGCATATAATGGTGTTCTCCCCCTTTCTACTTCAATATATTTGCACTTTCCCATTGAAACAAAGTAATAATTGAATTAAGATATATTCGGAAGGGTATTACTTAATTGAGATAAATCAGAAATGATTTCCATAAAAATGAGTGTGACTTATTAACCTGTAGATTGGTTTTGAAAAGTGTTAATTACAAAAAAAGAAGAAAAACCAAATCTAATTTGCTGAAACTTTCACAGATATTTCAGAACAGCCACTGGATGCTCATACTGTTAGAGCTGAGAGTAAAAGTACAATAACGGATTAACACCAGCGAATGTAGAAGTAACAAATATATAAAGAGCATTTTCATTTTGAAGAATGCATAATGGGTGCTGATTTGCTCAGTTATCAAAGTAATAAGTAGTAGAGCCAAGATTTAAATGTGGATTTCATGATTTTAAATTCAGCCTTCTTTTCCACTGAAACACATTCATTATAGTTCAACCCTTTGCCCAATGTGAAAATTCTGTTAGTTATATCCTTAGCAACAGGCTGTACACATTCTGCCTCAACAACCAATGATAGACCACTTCTCATGGTGGCTGATTCCATCTTCAGACAATTCTAATTATTAGAAACATCTTTACAGCATATTGAAATTGACTTCGCTATAAATTCCATTAATTGGTCTTTGTTTTCTCCACTGAACATAGGCAAAATCAGACTAATTTCTTTCCCTAAAAACCCTTCAAATATTTGGAAACAGCTATTATGTTCCATCTCCTTTCATCTTTGCAACTGTTTTTTTATATGGAACTTATTAGGCTGCTCACTGTTAATGTTTTCCTCCTTGAGATACAGCATTCCTTCTAAAATATTGTGGTCTAATGTGATCAATGATGATCCACAATTTATGTGATTTTAGACTAGTTTCTCCTTCCCTTGGTTTCCTTGTCTGCAAAATAAATATGTCTGTCAGATTCCTTATAGCTCCAAATCTGAGATCCTATGATTCTTGAATTCTTTACAAAATCTGAGTTTTTGAAATTATAAAGAGTACAGAAGTTGGTAGCAAATTTAAAGAATCTGAAAATATTCCTAAATCCTAAAATACATCAAGTTTTATTTTTTGAGTTGAATCGTATAGATAAGTTTTTTTATTGTTTATATCATTCAGCATTTAACTGTCATCTAAGAAATACTTAAATTTACATCATCATCATCCAAGAATAAAAATCCTATGACGTTTGTAAAGATACTACAAGGCTTAGCTGCTCAACTTTATTGAGTATTTTAAACATAAGATCTTAAAGCTTCAGTAATGAGACATTATAAAAATATTAACTCTATAACCCTTTCCATCTCCAAATGAATTATATGTACTTTAAGTGCTGATAGTGTAAGTTAAAATTACTTAGGGACAACTTGAATATATGAGTGAGACAGGGGATAAGAAACCTTCCTTTCCATTTTATCTGGGCACTTTCAGTTATAATATAGATCAATTAACTTTCTAATCCATTAATAAGGATAATTTCTCATCTGATTATAGCCGAGAAGAAAGTCAGAAAATAGCCTCATTGAAGGCCACTGTGGACAGTATTTTAGTTCCTCTCTTTCAACATATGTGGATTTACAGCTAAAATCTAGCCCCTCTGTGTCTGGAAATTACTTGTGTGTATTTTATTTGAGGTTGTAACATTTGGAGGCACTGCTGAGAAAAAAGCCATTTTCGTGATTATGTAGCTTGTAACATAAGTGCACTTATCCAGATAATCCATAAGAAACCCACATGAGGTACTGGGAGCACAAGGGAGAGAGAGCCTGTGAAACTGGATTGAGTGAGAATGTGGTGGTCAGCAGAAAAACCTATTGTTGGCGGCTCTTTGTTATCTACCAAGCACCAGAGCTAATGTTGGAGGAAACACCTGCATTTATGGGAGTAAGGGGTGTGGATTAGGAGTACAAAATATGGCAGCTTCAAATCAAACTATGGTGACAGGATCTAACCATGGTCAGGGAGGGGGACAGTCTAATCTGTTACCACTTGGGCATTTCTGGCAGCAATTATAGTAATGTAGCCCCCTCCCCCAAATCACATGTTGTTCATTGAAAAGATGAATTCGCCTTTAAACTACCAGGGAACCAGAACTAACCGGGGATCAAGACTTTTCAGGTGTTCTTACTTTAAGGCATCAGCCCTTCCAACCTGCTCTTTCTAATGGGAATGAGGGGCTGTGTCAAGTTCATTCTTTCATCTATTTAAAATGTATTTATAAAGCACTCACTCTGCTTCAGGCATTGCACTGGGTGTTGGGGATACAAATTTTTTTTCAAAGTCTCTGCTCTCAAAGAATTGGCATTCTTTTGCGGGGGAACAAAATGAACAAAGATAAATGTAAACTACATGCAAAATAAAGAAATTGATTGTGGATGGGGCAGATCACCCACAAATGGTGCATGTGGGGAAATTAGGATAGATCTTTGATAACAGGTGTTATTTTCCATGGAGTCTGCAAGGGATTCTAGGATGTGGAGGTCAAGCAGGTGAAAATTCCAGGCAGTGGGGATAAGCCTGGTCCAAGACATTGGGGAAAAACGAGTATTTCAGTTTGTTAGAATATGGAATTCCTGGAGACAAATGTAAAACACAGTCTAGAAAGGCAAGAGGAAGGAATGACCAGCAGAAAGATACGTGTTTTATTCTAGAGGCAATCTTTTTTCTGTGTGTGATGCATCCTTTTGGCAGTCCTTTGAAATCTACAAACCCCATCTGAGATCACACAGAAAACTAAGTATATTGAAAAATAATTATATATATATATATATATATATATATATATATATATATATATATATATATATATATATAAATTCATAGAACTCAAGTAAAGAGCCCTTGTCCTTGAGGTGATGGGGAAATACTTGAATTTCTTGGGTAGAACAGTGACATGATCAAATTTGTACTTCAGCAATAAGTAGAGTCTAGGGATAAGCATTCCCCTCCCCTTTTTACCTTTCTTTATGTCTTCAGCACTTGAATGCCTGAGACTTACTAGATGGTTAATAACTGCTAGTTGATTTCGAAATTGAAGCTAGAAATCAGTCATCCTCCCTCAAAATAAGGTAACTAACAAGATACTATGTATCCTGATGCCAGCATTAGGCAAGAACATCTCTTTGACTCAACTACAGAATCCACCTGTCAATCAAATGTGTAAACTTTGATATGAACAGTTCTGAGGCACTACTACTAAATCAATTAAAAATATAAACTAGGTAGGAATAACCTGGTTAATCAAGCTGAGAAGTGAAATGTTTCCAAGTACCGGATGAAATCAGTTGACAAAATGTATTGGAATCAGTTGACAGAATTAGACATACTCCTGGGTTTAGGTATCTAAGAGAAGGATATTCCTGCAGAAGAATTCAAGCAGTTATTTCAAAAGTAAAAGCTTTGGAAGCTTGAGGAGGCAGACCTCTTGTGCCTGCATCAGAAGGCAGTAACTGTGGGGAAGTGTGAGGCCAAAGGCAATTGAACACTTTACTACCTTCTACCACTCACAATGTCATTAGAGAGACTGCACCAGTAGCAAACAATGCTTCCCATCAGGATCTAAAGGAGGACAAATGAGACTCTCAAAGTGAAGTACAAACTCAGGACACACCTCAGGAGAAGCTCTCAAGGACTCTACAAAAGAAATGGATATCCATCCATCCAGGAGCTGTATTGCCCGTTTGCCCCATACCTTCTCTAAATTTAAATCTATCTCCCTGCAGACTCTGTACGCAGTTGTGGGAGTGTGCACCACAGATTTTAGGGGAATATTTTTGTCCTTTGATCCTTGCTATACACTCTGGGGAGGGGGAGAAGGAAAAGAAAGAAATTTACATGATAATTCTGTTATGTATTTGAAAGGAATCGCAAAATTGTTCATAGTAGATTTATAGTTTCATGGGCAGTCATCTTTTTTTCTTGTACAGTGTTATGGAAATATTTATTTTGTCCATAAATTAAAAATAAAATAAATTTTTAAAAAAGCTAGTTGGTGTTTTTTTAATTGATTTTAGGGAGCTATTCACTGGTTAACATTGGGGTAGACCAGACGGGGACTTGGGAGTAATATTACTAGAAAACTCCTTAACCCCTCAGGGTTATTCCTAGAAACCTGAAGGAAGAAGTCAACCCTCCTCTGGGGAACCAAGCTACTAGGAGAGTGGGGCTTGTGAAAAGAAGTCCAGATCTTAAGCTTAAGATATATATATATATATATATATATATAAAGATATATATATATCACATATAAAAGAAAAAAGTAAACAGATGGATTCATGATATAGAATGAGATATATTTTTGGACATTTTCAGTGAGAGAGGTAGAAAGGAAGTAAAATAAATGCTTATTAATTGGATTATTTTTAAAATGAAAAAAAGATATCGAGATAATTTCTGGGAAATAGGTACTTACTCTTTGAGGGGAGGAGATAAAGAGGAGGGAAAAGAAGGGAGGAAACATTGCCTTGAGTCTGCAACATGGAGGTGGGTAGGGGTGGGGACTTCAGCCACAGAAAATCTATCCTGACACTTCTCTTGAATAGGACCCAACAGAAGAAGTCTTAGAGTCTGACACTGAGTATCTCATGACCTGCTTTGATTTTCTCCATGATCTTCCCTCTCTTATGTCTAATTCCACTAGTTATCACAGAGATATACCTGACCAGCTATACCTGTCCAGCTTCTTCACGCATGCTATGCATAGAACCTCTTCTCTTGTTTGACTTGTTGGCTTTAATGAAATGAGAGGATCTTAGCAAACTCTGCCCTTGTTAGTCATAGAGTCAGGGCAAATATCCCAGGGTATTTATATGAAAGAGACTGAGGTAATTTCTGCCTAAACCAGTAGGCACTCATCTCTAGCATTCTGATCTCCAAAGGTGACTTTCCAGAAAGACTGAGGGAGGAAAAAGTCTTAAAGGTAGTATAGTCAGATCCCTTCATTATGCAAATGGAGAAATCCAGTGGAGTTACATAGCTTGCCCAAAGTCCCACAGGAAATAAATGACAGAACTGTCTCTACCTGTTCTTCTGAATTCAAAGCCAGTCTTGTTCCTCTTTAATATATGCACCTATATATGCATTGTATTTCTAGGTCCAAAAGTATTTCCTTTTCAATCACATTTTGGGAATAGTTCCAATTTGCTTTCTTGAATGGCTTAACCAATTCACAGCTCCATGAACAACACATTAGTGTATCTCATCCCACAGTCCCTAAAACAATTGTCATTTTCTATATTTATTTTTGCCAGTGTGATGAGTAGCAGATAGAAAAAAAAGTTATTTTAAATTAAAATTTTCTTATCATTTGTGATTGGGAAGATTTTTTCATAAAATTCTTTTTAGCTTAGGATTCATCCCTTGAAAATTACCTGCTCCTGTATGTTGAGCATTTGCCTACTGTGGGATGCAGATTCAGTATGCTAACGCCAGTTATACGGATTCGAACTCATTGGCTCCAAGCCCCTGCTTTAAATGTCCATGTCCATGTGTATCTGTTTACATGTTACATCTCCAAGGAGAACAGAACGTCCTTGACCTTGAGGAATGTTTTCATTTTGTTGTAGTTGCTTGGTCTTTACATCCTGACCCTCTAACACGGTGTCATGCTATAATAAAAGCCTAATAGGGGATTGTTGGATTGAATTGAATTGAATATTTTACAAATCCTAGTAATTTTCTCCTTCGATATGAAAATCATGAGCAAGTGAAGCTGGGCAATATTGAACATTAGAATAATTTCTAATTATTGAACTTGATGAAATATGGACTTGATAAAATATGAATGTTTATGCCTATTGATGCTAGAGGCAAATGAGTATAGAAGACATTTGATAACTTTGTTAAAGATTACCTTTTGTTCATTCCTCCCAGAAACCTCATGGAAAGGGTCAGGGCCACCTGAATATTTTTCCCAAATTAAACTTGTGATTGAATTTCATTGAGCCTCCAACACTCAACTAAACTTATCACTCGCATTTTACTTTAGTTTATAGTCGAGAGTAGTTGGGAGATTTGGCTGATGTCAGAAATTTATGTAGGTTTAGAGTCCTCTTGTAGGGATTAAGTGACCCTGGGTTTAAGAAAAAAATGTAGTTGCTAAAGAGAGAGAGAAAAAAAGAAAGAGAGAGACAGACAGACAGAGAAAGAGAGACAGAGACAGACAGACAGAAAGAGACAGAGAGAGAAAGAGAGAGCGATAGTTTGTCTCTGTGCACCTATGTGTGTACGGGTGCACCAAAGAGGACCTTTTAGCCTACCACTCTGCAGAGTGGTCAAAGGGTAGGATTTTAGATTTGATACTGCTAGCCTCTACAAAAGAGCAGTTATTTAGTTGTTTGGAATAACTGGCTGCTCTGAGATTGACCATGGCTCTGTTTCAGGCACTAAAATGTCTGCTATAGAACTCAGCATGGGGAACAGTCATCTCAGCAACTTTGTTTGGGGTATGAGATACCTAGACCATTTCTCCCTCAGGTAAACACTTCTTGCTTCACATATGAAAGGAAGAAAGATTTAAGGAGTAAATAAATTAAGGTAAACCATGGTAAAAGGAATATTGGCAAAGGAAGATGGAATGTAATCACTAAAGTTGATTAAAACTGCTCAGATAACACCTACGTGTATCCTACCATGATTCTGCCAGCTGCTAGTGTCCCTCTCCTCTCCCCTTCCCCAAACTAACGTTGTGTGTACTTTTTAGATATTCATTTATGTACATGCTGTCTCTGCTGATCAAATGGAACCTGCTTCAGGTCAAAGACTACTTAATGATTCTTTTTGTGCATAGGAGACACTTAATAAATGCTTGTTCACTGATTGATAGAATGTTTGGATTAGAAGCCAGCATATACAATATTGAACTTAGAATCACAGAATTTGACAGCAATTCAAGTTAACTCAAGAAACAATTAGGATGCACCTACTGCATACAGAGATCTATGGTCAATTCTAGAGATGCAAAGATAGAAACGGAACAGTTCCTACAAACAACTTACATTCTTGTGAGGTGATGGCCATATGCAAGGATAAGTAAATATGCTGTTAGGTATAAAGTTGATACAAAGTAATTTCCATGGGAGGAAAGAACTAAAAATTAAGAAGGCAGAATCTGGAAAAGACTCACTAGGAAGCAGCATTGGTATTGAGCCTTAAAGAGTGCTGAAAATAAAATGAAGAAATATTGAAAAGTAATTAAAATGCATCACAATGTCCTGACAAAATTTCTTTGTAATAGAGGAGCCTGGAATTTGGTTGATGGCAAAAAAAGTGCACTATTAGAGAGAAAGAGATGAAAAAACAATAGTAAATGGGGGCGGAGAGAGAGAGAGAATACTAAGGATACTAGTAAGATTGGGATTGGGATTCCAGAGGAGATAAGAAGGGATTGGGGTCTCATGTAGAGAAAGAAATGTTAGTTTCAGAGAGAAAGAAGGAGACCTCTTACCCTGAAACCAGAAGCTTCAATAGTATAAATTAATCCTAACAAAACTAAGTTTCATGACATGCTTCAGGACAAGAAATTGGCAATGTTTCAAATGACAGGAGATCTGATTGAACTTGGGAATAGATGAAAATATTCCATCATTCATTATGGATTTGAACTGAGATATGACAGGATCTATGGAGGAATCAGGGTGATGGATGAAAGAAACAGACATAACTTGACATAAGCCCTGAAAGCTTCCAGTTACAAAACAGAAATTCAAAAGAAAGGAAATAAGGAAAAATTTATAAATGCTGTAATAACTTTTTGCTGGTGCCATTTTAAATGCATTCATTTCTTCCAATTCTAATTAGGGAACTAATTTGATTTGGGTAACTTCATGGGCAAGTAGAATGGTGGACAAAAAGAACAAAAGATATTTTTCTCTTTTGCTTTGTGAAATGTCCAATCAATGACAGTGATAAGAAAAGCAATTCTCTACGTTAACGCACCTCTTATTCAAACCAAAGGAGTAAATTAGAGAACAATAATTGATCAAGTTCATGAGTCATTTTTCTCCTTTTCTTCTTGGAAGATGTCTTTTATAGACTCCTAGTCAGATGAGGGAAAGGACCAGTTTGATAAGGAAAAGTCGACTTAGCCACTTAACCATTTTGCTCCTTGGGGTCCTCTCATTTGTAAAACAAAGGGGATGAAATATACATAATCACAGATATAGAAGGGGAAGGTGCCTTTGACGTCATGTAGTCCAAACTCCTAATTCTAGGAAGGAGAAAATTAAGTCCTAGAGAGGTTGAATGACTAACCTAAAGTCACACAAATTATATAGGTGCCAGAGTTAGTATCCAGTTGTTCTGAGAGTAATATTAGGATCCTTCCCAGCATCACGATTTTTCCCTCTGGTCTCTCTCAGTTCCTGAGATTCTGTGATTTTAGGGATCTTCTAACAATGTCATATAGAAATATGCACAGGTCTTTTGTTTCTCTGAATCCTCAAAGAACATGGGACCCAGTGATTTACCTTCTTATGACACTGTCATAGTCAGTTCCAGTCTCATACTCCTATCTTCCCCTGAGAAACGGACAAACCAGACCTATTTACCTGCTTGATTCATCAGTTCATGGAAGATAATTCATGACCAAGGTCAAGGAAGGTCAGGGGACAGATTAAGCCATAGCACCAACTGTACTCCATGGGGAATCCACAGCAAGCATCAAGAGGTTAGTAGGAAAGTAATAAACCAGATGTGAGAAGATTGAAATGGAATATTCTCAATTTACTCAGTTCCCATGACTTACTCCTTCTCTCTATCATAGCTACACAGTCATGTTCAAACCTTTGATCTTCCCATCACCCACAAGTGTTTGAAATTCCTTGATCTGATCACAATTTGTTGTTGTTCTACCTCTCTCTGTGTTCTAATTCTGGATCTCACTTTTGTCCTTACGAGGACCTTCAACCCTTACAGCCCTCTGTTCTTTCCCAGGCCACAGTTACTGCCCTTCCTCATTTTGACTTCTTGGGGAATCAGCTCAGCTCTATACTGTGCACTTCTCTCAGATCCGTTGCCTCTTTTTCCTATTGAAGATCTTATTTTGCCAAACTTCAACCTTAGATGACTCACACATCCACAGCTTTTGCTTCTGTGAATGAAATATTGAACAAATAAGGGGAAAATAATGAAACTGTGCTGAGTCTTCTCCCAATTTTTGTTACATAATCTCAACTGGGTCCTCATTGCATCAAGGGGATTCTTTTACATTTTTCTACTCAATTCACTATCCTACAGACTACAACAACTTTGACAAGCCTTTTCATCCATCCTCATCCCTTCCACTCTTTCAGCTAAGAGCTTTGATTCCTATTTCACTCAAAAAATTGAAGCTATTTGCAGATTCTTCTCCTGTCTTCCTCATTTCACATCAGTCAAATGCCATCTACTACTATTTCTTCCTTCACCACTGTTCCATAGGAAGTGTTGGCTCTTCCTCTTGCCATGGCAAACCTCTCTGCATGCATAAGTGATTCCATTCCCTGCTGTCTTCTTCAGTACATTGTCCTTCCTATCTCTGTTCAACCTGATTTGTAATTGATCCTCATCTGTACGTTGCTTCCCTGCTGCCTACAAACATGTTCATATCTCCCCTGTCCTCAAAAATTTCTAACTTTGATCCACCCCATTTATCCCAGTTAACTATTGTCTCATCTCTTTCCTGCCTTTTGTAGCAACATTTCTCTTTCTTTCTTTCTTTCTTTCTTTCTTTCTTTCTTTCTTTCTTTCTTTCTTTCTTTCTTTCTTTCTTTCTTTTTTTCCTTCCTTTTTTCTTTCTTTTTTTCTTCATTCATTTATTATATATATATATAAATTTATTTTTTTTCACTTTTCTATAGTCACTTCCATAAGTCTTAGATTTTCTCCCCCTCCCTGCCACTTCTCTCTCTGAGACAGCATGCAATCTTATATGGGTTTTACATATACATTCTTATTAAATACATGTTCACATTAGTCATGTTGCTTGGAAGAATTTAAATGGATTGGAGAAACCAGGAGAAAAACTCAAACAATACAAGACATAGCACAAGAGAAAATATTCTGCTTCATTCTATGCATTCATTCTTTCCAATTCTATAATTCTTTCTCTAGATGTGGATGACATTTTGCCTCAAGAGTCCTTTGGGAAGGTTTATGTCTTTGCATTGTTGTGAAGGGCTAAGTCTACCAGAAAAATGCCTCACACACTGTGGTTGTGTACAATGATCTTCTAGTTCTTCTCCTTTCACACAGCATCAGTTCATATAAGTCCTTCCAAGCCTTTTTGAAGTCTTCCTGTTGATCATTTCTTATAGCACAATAGCATTCCATTACATTCATGTACCACAGCTTGTTCAACCATTCCCCAGTTGATGGGCATCCCCTTGATTTCCAGTTCTTGGCCACCACAAAGAGAGCTGCTATAAATATTTTTGTACATGTGGGACCCTTTCTCATTTTTATTATTTCTTTGGGATATAGTCCTAGAAGTGATATTGTTGCCAAAGGGTATGCACATTTTTCTAACCCTTTGGGTGTAGCAAAATTTCTTAAGGAAACAATCTACAAGTGGTGTCTACACTTCCTTTCCTTTCATTTTCTGCATTCTGGGTTGTGATTGAATTATTCTGCTGGAACTACACTCTCCCAAGTTACCAATGGCTAAGTCCAATGGCCTTTTCTATATTCTCATCTTTCTTGACCTCCTTTATGCCCCTGTGACGTCTTTAACACTACAGATCATACTCTTCTTGAAATTCTCTTCTCTCTCAGTTTTTGTGCTGCTGCTCTCTGTTCATTCTCTGACCACTGCTTCTCAGGCTAACTGGTTGACTCTTCATCCAGTTAACACATGCTGACTATGGGTATCCCCAAAGGTTCTGCCTAGACCCTCTTCTCTTCTCCTTCTCTAGTATTTTTCTTGGTGATCTCATCTCATGTTTAATATCATCATCTCTTCTCAGATGATTCTGAGATCTATAAGTTCAACCCTGGCTACCGGTCTCACATAACCAAATTCCAGTGGGACATCTCAAACTGGATGTACCATAGACAACTTAAACTCAACATGCCCAAAATGATATTCATTATTTTCCGTCCAAAATCATCCCATCTTCCTAACTAAACTATTCCTGTCTAAGGTCCTACCATCTTTCAAATTACCTAGGATCTCACTCTATCTTATCCCCTCAATAGCCAATCAGTTACCAAGTACTATCATTTCTACTTGCTACCATCTTGTTCCAGACCCTGATCACTTCATTCATGGCCTATTGCAATAGTCTTCTGGTTGGTTTTCCTGCCTCAACTTCTTCTCCACTCTAGTTCATTCTCCATTTGGCTGCTGAATTAATTTTCCTTAAGTGTGGCTCTATGCCACCACTCTATTTAACAAGCTCCAATGCTTCACTATTTCTCCAAAGTTCAAATATAAAATCCTGTTTGACTTTTAAAACCATTAAAAACTTGACTCCTCTCTACCTTCTATTTTTCTTATACTTTACTCCCTTCTGCCTACTCTATGATTCAGTGGAACTAATCTCCTTGCTGTTCCTTATACAGCTACTCCATCTCCTAACTCCATATTTCTTCATTGGCTATCTCTCATGCCCAACAATTGAATAAAGTTCCAGGAACTCATCTTCCTTAGTTTATATCTGGCTTAAGACACTTTCTAGCTGTGTGACCCTGGACAAGTCACTTAATCCTGTTTGCCTCAGTTTCATCATCTGTAAAGAGAAGGAAATAACAAACCATTCCAGCAATTGCCAAGAAAACCCCAAATGAAGTCACAAAGACTGAGACACAACTAAAACAACTGAACAACAGCAGCAGAAAATCCTTCATGCCTGGAATTATCTCTCTGCTTATCTCTGTCTTCTGACATCCCTGTCTCTCTTCAAGTCTCAGCTAAATGCTCTCTTCTGCAAGAAGGCTGTCTTGCTGTTCCTTAATACTAGTGCCTGCCTTCTGAGCTTACCTCTAAAAGCTTCTCTCATATATCCCATTTGTATATAGGTATTTGCATGGTGTCTTCCCCCTGTTAGATTATAAGATCCTTGAGAGCACAGACTGCATTCTCCCTTCCCCTTTGTTTTCTTAGCACTTATCATAGTGCTTGGTACATAGTAGGCACTTAATAAATGCTTGTTGACTGACTGACAAGACAAATTCAATCCTCTACAAAGAAAATAAACAGAGTCCAGGATAGGTTACACTTTGATATTTGCTTTCAGGACTTCTCACTCAGTAATTTTCCCCATAGCAACACTGGCTTTTTAGGAGCATTTACTCATATTTCACCAAATACTGTGCAGGTGATAGATGAAACAAGTCCGATTCCAGATCTTTTCATCACAGACAAAACACCTGAAACCTAAAGCAGCATCTTCTGCCCCAAGGAACAAAGATCAAGAACTTGCTCCTTGAGGTTCAATTCTTGGGACTAAGACACTAAAATTTTTTTGAATTTGGGAATGTCATATCCCCCTTACAGGCCTCTGTTTCTTCCTATGTAAAATGAAAAGGTTGTACAGATGACTTCCAAGCACATTAGAAATCTACTTCTTGATCTGTCATTCTATGATACTATAGGCAGATTCATGGAGCTGAGAGATATCTTACAGATGATCTAGTCCAATGGATTTCTAAATAAGATTTGCAACATCCAACAAAAACAGTCAACAAACTTTTTATTGAAGACTTTGAGGGAGGGGAAACCACCACCTCCTGAGGATACATCATTCAACTCTTGGATAATTCAAATTGTAGGGCAGCTAGGTGGTGCAATGGATAAAGCACCAGTGCAGGAGTCAGGAGGACCTGAGTTCAAATCTCACCTCAGACACGTGATACTCACTAGCTCTATGACCTTGGGCAAGTCACAACCCCAATTGCCTCATCCTGGGTCATCTCCAGTCATCCTGATGAATATCTGGTCACTGGATTCAGATGTCTGTGGAGGAGAAGTGAGGCTGGTGACCTGCACAGCCCTCCTTCACTCAAAACAAAGTCAAGTACAAGTCATGTTATTATTTCTCTGATGGCATGATTGTCTTTGGCAACAAAGGATGAACACATACACACAATTCAAATTGTAAGAAAGTCTCTCTTTAAGTCAAACCTAAATTTGGAGCTTTGACTCAATATCCCCTGCTAAGTCCTCTTTATTTTATAGAGTAGGCCAAAATCCTCTTCTGTAACCTCACAGTCTTGACAGACTTTAAATACTTAACAATGGTAATCGGGATCCTGTCTTTCCTCTTCCAGTCTTGTTCTATTACTGTTAGACACTCCTGTTTTCTTCAGCTTTTACTTTTTTAGCATCTTTTGAAGGCTCTTCTTCATTCTGATCTCCTTCTTCTGAATGTCGGTATACTAGAGAGAACACGAGAGTTGAAGTCGGGAAGAACATCATCCAAGATACATCTTAGCACTCACTAGCTGTATGACCACATGGTTAACTTTAACTCTCAACCTCAGTATCCTCATTTTCAATGAGGATTAAAATTATACCTCTAAAGCACTTACATATATGTCACTTAACTTTTTAGTATCTCCAGAAAACTCAAAAACTGCAAGTCTCTGAGTAGGTGCTGATTTGCATTGTAGTTTCCTCACTGAAGTTTTACTAAGCTAATCAATTCACATGTTTACTCAATTAAAAGAAATTACATGAGTAGCATAGGTAAAGTATTTTGTAAACCGTAACGGTGCTATAGAAATGTGAGTTATTGCTGTCAATGTTCCACTTAAAATTTGGAACCCAAAACTGACTGCAACGCTCCAGTTCTTTGAATTCCAAGGATGATGGGAATATTTCTTTGTGCTCTGGATCCTAAGCTTTTATGAAATTCAAGTTCTCATGAGTCATTTTGAATTCCTCATTACAGCTGATTCATATTGATCATGTAGGACACTAAGACTTTTAACTCTTTTCCACATGATCTGTTATCCAGTCATGCCAAAGTTAATTTTATGAACTCACATGTAAGACTTCATTATTAATCCTATAGAAATTCATTTAACCAGCTTCAACTCATTCTAATCAGTCCAGTTTTAATTGTCTAACTCTGGCATTCAGTTATATCCCTAAGCTTTGTGTCACCTATGTATTTGGTAAGTAAGGCTTCTATCTTTTTATCCCAATCAATGTTTAAAATGCTAAGTGACAAAGGCCTAGGGGCAGATCCCTGGGATATTCACTAGAGAACTCTTTGCAAGTGAATATAAAATGATTAATGATATCTTTTTGGGTCTAGTAGTTAACCCAGCTCTAAATCAGCCTAATTGTCCAAAGGTGTCAAACATGCAGCCCATGAGACTCTTGAGTATGGCCAAAACCAAATTAAAATGAAATTGGAAAATATTAAACAAAATAAGTAAAAATACAGGAAGACATATATATATCACATTTTAAAAGTGAGTCTACAGGGATCCTTATGGACAGATTAATGACCCTGTTTTCATTTGAGTTTGACACCTAGTCTGTATCTCTCATCTCATGAACACAGAAAAAAAAAATGAGAAATTAACAAGTATTTTACCCAAATAAAGGAAAACTATCTACTATATTTGCCTGACCTACCAGTTGATTATTGCCCAAGAAAGAAAAAAATGAGGAAGTAAGGAAGAAACAAAGGAGAAAGGAAGCAAAGAAAGAAAGAAGGAAGGAAGGAAGGAAGGAAGGAAGGAAGGAAGGAAGGAAGGAAGGAAGGAGGGAGGGAAAGAAGGAAGGAAAAAAGGAAAGAAGGAGGGAGGGAAGGAAAGAAGAAGGGAGGAAGGAAGGAAGCAAATGAAAGGAAATCAGATGAGGTTAGCATGACTTCCCTGCAGTAAGGTTAAGTTTTATAGGCCATGCTTCACTTCTTAGAATTCACAATCTACCCTTTTAATAATAGGTTTTAGAATTTTTCCGAGTAATAGATGGATAGATGAAACCAATCTTCTGCTTCTCACACAAGTAGCCATTGGGTGAATGAGTAGGAACTGATCTCCTAGTCCAGAGTTCTTAGACTTTTTTGTGGCATTGATTTTTTTGGATATTTCATAAAGCCTATGGATGTTTTCTGAGAATAATGCACTTAAATGCATAATTACAAAACACATCATTTCAAAGGAAACCAATTACATTGAAATGAAGATGTAATTTTCCCCCCAGACAAGTTAACGAACCCTTTGAAATCTTTCAATGAACCCCTGGGATAGTAAGGTGAAAAATCCATTTCCTAGACTCTACTAATAAATGATGCTGCCGTGCCCATAGCTCTACCTCTCAAAGGTGTGATTTCCTGGTTAACCTTCTACTTCAATGGTGGCTAAGTGATCTTCCAACAGTGGTATTGGTTATGGAGTGCTGATGCTTGTGATAACAAAGAGAAGGTAATAATATGTAGACCTGGAAAATAATGAACAAATTGTGGTATGCAAATAAAATGGAGTACTCTTGTACTATAGGAAATGATGAAGAGGACAGCTACAGAGAAACCTGAGGCTAAAGAGTGCTTTGGCTAATGTTTTAAAAATGCATAGCAGAAATTCAGGCATAAACCCCTGATTCTGAGGACAGCATGTCATGATTCCTTGGGTGCGCTGTGAACAAAACACCAAGCACCGAGTAGCTTTAAAGACGTATATTCTAGTGGAAAGTTATGAGATCCTGAACTATAGATAAGGGCCAACTACACTAAATACTGGCATATTTATTTATAAAGGATTCCCTGTGGGGGTTTGAGTCATTATACAATTAAAATGCAAACATTAGAATTCATAAATGACATTAATTAGGCTAGAAATACAGCACAGTGTCTCCCTCGCACCCGGACAGGATTTCCCATATATCTCTACATGGCATGAGAAATGTTTCAGTTTCCGCCTTTTCTTCCCTGTTCGATGCTTGTTGCATTTATACTGAGGGAAGAGGAGCTGTGTCAGCTGCAAGCCTCCTTCTGTGTGTTGATATAGGGCTAATAATAGCTAATACTTAGTGTAAAACTGGAATCCTAATTGAAATCAGTTACAATAATTGTTGCGATGCATTTAAGGGGGGAAAACATTGTTTAACATAAAGAAAAGGGGTATTTTGTTGAGAAAATATGTAACAATTAACGGTAATAGTCTTGAGATTTATTCAGTAGAGCCCTCATGAGATTTAGCATTTGCACAGAGAGTGTGTCGTGGCAGGCAAGCCTGCAAAGAAGGGAAGACTTCAACCTTCATCCCCTGTTTTATTCCTTTTGTGGTTTTCAGAAAATGAAATAAAGCCTAGTAGGAAGTAGATCAAAAGGTTGCGAGTGAGAAACAGCATTATGTTCTGGACTGATTAGTCCGTAAGGGCAATTAAGTGAGAGCTATAAAGAGGAATTCTTTTTGGAAAAGAAAAAGTTATGGCATCTTACAGAATCACAAGCCTTTTGAATGTTATATTACATGTTGAGATGCCTAAGGTCCCTTATTAATTGCGATTTTTTTGCATGGAACTCATGTTAGGATGACATGCCTTGCTGAGGGGACTGCGTGGGGTAGGAGACAAGAAATGAGACAGTTGCCTTTTTTTTAACTTTTATAATTTCTCTGTGCATTTTAAGTGACTGCATAGGGTCAATTGCCTCTCTCATCTATTACTAAGATTTGCTGGATCTTTATTTCTCTGTTGATTATGCTTGCTATCTGCCATGAAGAATCTACAAAGATAAATGGCTGCTTGCTTTATGCCTGACTCTCCCGTCTGACTTTTGGCTTGGCCATAGGGGTGAGGGTCCCAACTAAAGTAATGCTAAAAACCACAATATTTTCCAGAATTGTTCCATCAGGCTGATCTTGGAAGGAATCAGAGGATTAAAATTTTATGACTGGGATTGTAATTTTAGAATTAGAAGGGATTTTTAGAGACTATTAAGTAGAACCCTGCTCATTTTTTTCCAGATGAAAAATCTGAGGCATAGAGAGGTTAAGTAAGTTGGCCAAGGTTAAACAGCTAGTGAATGTCTGAGGAATTTGAACCCTGATCTTCCAGACTCTGAATCCAATGGTCTATCCACTTTACCATACAGGCTCTCAGTCTTAGGGGGTAGTCTTTGGAATAAGGCTTCTATGGAAAAACTTCTGGCTTAGACTACTCTGAGGCAAGATGCACTTTCTTTGGGGAAAAGGAAATCCTTTGCTAAAGCAGACTTAAAATAATGAATTGATCAGCAAGTAGTGGTGAAACACCTATGTAGTTTTGTAAGGATATGATGGGGGATTTTAAGATAGGGGATTCATGCCTTCTGTCTTGGTTTCAAGTAGCCTTCTCTATATAGACAGAGCATTGGTTTGCATATTCCTAGACTCAGAAGATGTTGGCAGCTGTAACAATTAATTAACCGAGCAACAAATAAGAATTTATTAGATACCTATTATGGGACAGGGACCAAGTTGAGTGTGGAGAATGTGATGCCAAAAGTGAAGTAGTCCTTGTGCCCAAAGAACTTAGACTCTAACAGAAGAGATAGCAAGAATGTGTATGCATATGAGTGTACCTCCCCCCTCCCCCCACACATATTGAATAAAAGGTAATTTTGGGAGCTGGTAGGGGATGAGGGGAATTAGTAGCTCAGTTAAGGAATAACATCAGTTAACTTGGGGTCCTGTATTATGACTAAGACTCAATGATACCAACGTACCTGCCAGGATCCCTCTGGTTTAAGGTAGAGCTCCTCTTTCCAGAATATTCTCTGGTGTGAACTTGCATCTATGGGGATTGGCATGCAGTGTTGGATTTGAGCAAAATCTGGTCATTCTTTAGGAGGTGAGGAAAATAGCACGGGGCAAATGATCATTTACCTAGTTACTGTGAACTAGAGGGCTTGTCCCAAGAAGGTAGAACTGAAAGCAATGGGCAGAGTTGAAGAGAGGAAGATTTTTGGTAACACATGACACATATCCAAATAATTAATACAGTGAGTTGCCTTGGTACACCTCTAAAACACTGTCGCCACCTCTGCCCACTTCACTTCAAGTGAAGGCTACATGAGCACTTGTGGAAGTAATAAAAAGAATTCTCAGTTAGGTGTGGATTGAACTAAATTCTATTTGTGGTCCCTTTCAACTCTGATTTTCAGTGATATTGCACCTGGGTATAGAAAAGTTTGATTCAGGAATTCTTTCACCATGAACAAAATCAGCTGGGAAGGAAGACGGAAGAATGCATCAGCTGCCCAGAAGATGCTATGATTGTGGGTATGTAAGGTACAGCCTGTCCTTTTGGGTTCCTTAAAGGATGATGGGGTAGAAAACAAGTCTGAGGACAGGGGTGCCATGGTGACACCACTTTGGGAATTAGTTGCTCTTCATGGTCCAACAGAGGTTCAACAAATAGGGTTCAAAGATAGTGATTGCTGTGCGGAGACATTCACTGCCCACTTTCCCAAGGAAACATGCCTCCTGAATATTTCCTAGTGAAATGTCCTGCTTTATGTCTGTTAGTTGTAATTCTGGAGTTAAGGAATATAAATATTCTGCAGGAAAATACATAAACAGACTTAGGGAGTTTCTCCTTTGATCAGTATTTACTTCATAGCCATGTACTTAGGCTAGCATGTTGCCTTACACTTAATAAGTGCTTAATAAATATCCATTTATTTTATTTCCAAAATTAATAGGAATTGATAGAAAATTATGAGGTCATTCCACAAATGTTAGTTTTCTAAAGAAAATCCATACTATCATACTCCAAATCACATACAAAAAATAAAGATATCCATACTATCAACAGCTTTACAAAAAAAAAAAAAGTCCAAATCACTAATCACTGAAGGAATGCAAATTAAAACAATTCTGAGGTTCAATCTTATACCTGTCAGGTTGTCAAAGTTGTCAAAAAATGCAATAACAAATGTTGAAGTGGCTGTGGGAAAATAGACACATTAACACAACATTGGTGGAACTCTGAATGGTCCAGTTATTTTTTGGAAAACAATTTGAAACCAAGCCCCCAAAGTTATTAAATTGTTCCTGATCTTTGACATAGACATACCACTACAAAGCCTAAATCATAAAGAAATCAAAGAAAGAAGAAAAAGGCCAGTATACAAAAATATTTATCCCAACTCTTTCTTTGCACTTTAAAAGAACTAGAAACTAAGGTAAAATTCATCATTTGAAGAATGGCTGAACAAATTTTAATATATGAATGTAATGGATATGAATATGCTCTAAAAACGTTGGAAGGGAAAGACTTAGAGAAGCTTGTTCTTACAGGAACTGATACAGAGTTAAGTAAGAAGAACCAAGAAAACAACCGATGTTAAAACAATAACATCTTAAGGACAAAAAACCTTGAAAGACATAAGGACTCTGATCATTGAATGTAATGAACAAGCACAATTCCGAATGAGTAATGAAACAAGTTACCTACCTCCTGACAAAGAAATGATAGACTCATGTTGAATAAGACATGTATGATGTGGATAGTCAATGCAGGAATTCATTTTGCTTGAGAATGGATATTGGTTACAAGGTATTTTTCACCCTCTTTTTTCGAGTGAGGGGAGGGTAACAGAACAAGTTTTTGTTAGTTGAAAAACAAGAGATTAGTTTTAAAAAATTGATAAATGCTCATTGATTCAGGGAAACCTAAATTCATTCAATAGGAAAAATATTTTCATTTGATAGTTATATAACACACAATATCTAGCATTATATATATGTGATATATATATATATATACACACACATTTATATATGCACATATATATCCACACATATATGTGTACATATATATTATATATATAAAACTTGTTTGTAAATATGCATAATTGACACAGACACAATTGATATACATGGAAAACTGAGCTCTCCTTGCATGTGACTAATTCTATGTGTTCACATTTTGTGATACAGTATTAATTCCATAACAAAATAAAGCCATTGGTCAGTGATACTGATAACTACACTGACAACTTTTCATTTTTCTTTCTTCCTTCAGAACTTACTTAAATATTCCTATCACTATGTGCCAGCTAAGTTTCCCACTGGGCAAAGAGTAATCCTTGTGGATAACAGGACATATCAGAGAATCTGTTGGCTTATCACCCAGTGACAGCCACATACAATCCCTTCCCCTTCCTGCAGTGAACCAGGGATTGACGTATTCCAAGTTATTAGCTGTCAAAAAGTGATTGCTGAGCACAACAATCCCAAGCCATGGAAGTAATGACTAGTGGACTAACAACTGAAAGCAGAGTGTTTGCAATGTCTATGAAGGTTGGAGCCAGCATGAATGGAGGTCCAAGAAGTCTCGTCAACCTAAGAGCACCATTTTGTACTGGGACAAGTTACAGAAAGTCAAGGGATTTCTTTTGTTAAAAATTTCCCTCTAATTCATTAATTCATTTATCTTCAGTTTTCAACATGCACTTCCATGTTTTCAATTTTCTCTCCCTCCCTCCCACATCCCTCTGCAAAGCAGCATACAATCTTACATGGGTTCTACATGAACATTCCTATTAAACACATTTTCACACTAGTCATGTTGCATAGAAGAATTACAGTGAATGGGAGAAGTCATGAGTAAACAAAACGAACCATAACATAATAAATGAGAAAATGGTCTGCTTCATTCTGAATTCTGACTCCATAGATATTTTGTATCACAAGCCCTTTGGAAATGTTTTAGGTCTTCGCATTGATCTACCTACCAAAATTGATCCTTACATGCAATAATTATAATTGTGTATAATGTTCTCCTGGTTCTGCTCATCTCACTCAGCATCAGTTCATATAAGTCTTTCCAGGCTTCTCTGAAGTCTACCTCTTTATCATTTCTTATAGCACAATAGTATTCCATTACATTCATATACCACAACTTATTCAGTCACTCCTCAATTAATGGGCATCCCCCAGATTGCCAGGTATTTCCCACCACAAAAAAGCCAAGGGATTTCTGAGGGTGTAGGTTAATAATCGTAATAGGTAATAATAATAAAAGTTATTATAAGTAGGTAATAACAAGATAATGTATAATACATTATATGTTATATAATATAATACATTGTATGTTACATATCATGTAGCATATTATATATATAAAACAATAGCTACCATTTATATAACACTTGAAAGTTTGCAAAGCACTTTAGTCATATTATCTCATTTTATCCTCACAACAACCCTGTGAGATAGATGCTATATTAACACCATCTTATAGATGAGAAAAGTGAGATTAAGAGGTTTATCAGTTTCCCCCTATAACATAGAAAGTAACGAAGCAGAATATTTTCTCTTGTGTTATGTTTTGTTTTGTTTGGGTTTTTCTTATAGTTTCTTCCATTCATTTTAATTCTTCTATGAAACACTAGTGTGAAAATGTGTTTCATAATAATGTATGTGTAGAACCTATATAAGATTATATGTCATCTTGGATAGGGAGTGGGAAAGGAGGAGGAAAAAACCTAAGACTTATGAAGTGATTGTAGAAAACTGAAAACAAATAAATTAATGATAAAAAAAAAAGAAATTAAAAAAAAGAAAGTAAGGGTTTAGAGTGGAATTTGAATTCAGGTCTTCTTGATTCTAAGGCTGTTTTTTAATTCACTCTGCCAGCTAGACTCTGAGGTCCCCTTCATTTAGTTTAAAGATCAATATTTGAAATGGGCAATTATGAGAAAACATAGGGGGGATAAGTTATATACACAGATAAATATAATACAAATTTGAGTAGTAAGACATAAAGAGAACAGAATAGGAAACCTTATTGTAACCAGCCAAACTACACACATATATGACTGCACAAAGCATTATTTTCCTCAGTTGAATGAACGATTATTAAGCAACCACAAGGGCTAAAATGCTTCATCAGGGTTTTCACCCAAGTCCTTCAAAATTTGTCCCCAACCCACCTTTCTGGGTTTATTACTCATTTTGTCCACCAAGCATTTTATGTTCTGGTTAGACTGGATTGCTTGCTGTGGCTTATTTAGAGCATTCCATCTCTGGTCCGCTCCTTTGCTTAGACTGGCCTTCTTATCTATAATGCCCTTTCTTTCTTCCCTCTTTGGACACTTAGAATCCTTACCATCTTTCAGATCTCAAGGAAGATCATCCCCTACATGACATTTACCCTGATCCCCTGGTTGCTAGCATCCACTCCCTCAAGTAAATTGTATTTTCTTGTTTCTATTTTATTTTCTTACCTTTATACCCACTACTCTTCCCCCACCCCTCCCCCTGACCAAATATAATGTAGATACATTTAGCGCAATGACTGTTCAATTTATTTTTGTATTCCTAGTGCATGGCACAATGCCTGGCATATGGTAGGTACTTAAATGCCGGTTAAATAACTCATTATTATGGACTTGCTGAGTCATGTGTTTGATATTTGAAGAGTGGTCTAGCTGAATTCTGAGAGGTTCATCATTAGATAAATGGATTTTTTTTAGGCTAAAGATATTATTTTAAAGAAATATGTTTTACATACATACAAACATAGTTATACATATATGTTATTTTACTAAATATTACCCAACTGCACTTTAAAATATTTTGGAAATTCATTTCTTAAAATTTTGAAATCCAAATACTTCCCCTCTTCCATCTGCTCTCCTATTCATCAGGAATACTTCAAAGTCCTCTATTTCTTTAAATACCTATTTCCCCCTAAAGAATTACACTGAATTTTGCTGCATAGATTATTTTTGGTTGTAATCTTGAGTCCCTTGCCTTCTGGAAAATCATAATCAAAGTCCTCTACTTCTTTATGGTGGAAACTGCTAAATCCTGTGTGATTCTGAGTGTGACTTCAGAATCTTTGTCTTTCTGCCTCCTTAATCTGGAAACTCTGGAATTTAATTATAATATTATCAGGAGTTTTCATTTTTGGATTTCTTTCAGGAGATTGTTGGTGGATTCTTTCAATTTCTATTTTGGCTTCTGAACCTAAGATATTGAGAACACTTAGGTGGTGCAGAGGATAGAGTAGCAGATCAAGAGTCAGGAAGGCTCATCTTCCTAAGTTTAAATTTGGACTCAGATACTTACTAGCTGTGTTACCCTGGACAGTTCACTTAACCTTGTTTTCCTCAGTTTCTTCATCTGTAAAATGAGGTGGAGAAGGAAAGGGCAAACCACTCCAGCATCTTTGCCAAGAAAACCCCAAATGAAGTCATGAAAACTGGACAAGACTGAAAAAGATGCTGAACAACAGCCACAACTTAAAACAGCAGTTCTGTTTCCCCTTATAATTTTTGAAGTATGATTTCTAGCCTCTTGCTTTGATCATAGTTTTTGGGTGTAATTTCTTCAATTATCTCTTCTAATTTCTTTGGTATTATCTCTACTATGTTCTAGGTCAGTTGTTTTTCCAAGGAGATGTTTTTCTTCTATTTTTTTATTCTTCTGAATTTGTTTTGTTGTTTCTTGATGTCTTATATAGCCATTAGCTTGCTCTTGCCCAATTTTTTTTTTAAGAAATTGCTTTCTTCAGTCAGTCTTTGTACTCCCCCCACCCCCCATTTGACAAATTCTGGTTTTTAAGGAGTTATATTCATCAGTAAAGTTTTTTTCCACCTCTTTTTCCATTTGGCCAATTCTGTTTTCTTAAAAACATTATTTTCTTTAATAATTTTGATGCCTCCTTTACCTAACTGTTGTCTTTCCATAATTTTCTTCCTTTGCTCTTATCCAGTTAACCAATGTTTCCTTTACCACTCATTTGATTTTGAAAAACACTTTTAGCTCTTCCAGGAATTCTTGCTGGAGTAGTATCCAATTCATATTTTTTCCTTTGAAGCTTTGCTTACAGCTGTTTTGACATCATGCACATAATCTTCTTCTGAACTTATATCTTGATTTTCCCTGTCACCATAGAAACATTTTATGGTCAGGTTCATTTTTATAATGTTTGCTCATTTCCCCACCCATTTCTTGCCTTTGTAATTAATTTTTAAAGTTGAGCTTTGTTCTTAGCTTGGGAGTGTTAGAGGGACATGTTCTCAAGTTTCAGCTTTTTCAAATTTCTGTTTTCAGAGCTAGTTCTGGGGACTTGTAAGTTTTTGGTGCTTCTAAGGTGATGTAACCCAGGAAGATATGTGGTCAGTGCTCCCCTGGTCTGAACTTTGATCTTTAACTTTGGGATCAAAACAATATTTCTCCATACGGCCTCAGGAATGAAAGTGGTCATCCATGCCCTTAAACTGTGACCCAGAAATGGGTATCGGTAAAGGAAATGCCAAACAGCATCAAATACTTTTCCCAGTGCTGGCAGAGGTGTCCTCTGTAATGTTTTTCTGACCAGTTTCCAGGTCCTCTTACCACCTCTGGCCTGAGAGCTCACATAGCTGCTGCTCCTTCTGTTGTCAGCACCTAGTCTCACCATTGGTGTAGGATTCCTATGTCCTCTGGGTCAGCATCCAATCTAGTGTCCCAAGTGTCTCCTGATTTCCAAAAGTGTCCTGGGCTGGAAGGTTTCACTGTGACCTTTTGTTGTCTCTATCACTTCAGAATTTGATTTTAGGTGTTATTTTAAATTTGTTTGTGTGGGAATATTGGGAGAACTCAGATAACTGCTTTCTCTATTCTGTCATCTTGGTCCTGTCCCTGGAATTCATGCTACAGATATTTTGCCATACTTTTTCCTACATAAGAAAGAGATTACCATCTGCCTTTGTCAACCACTTTTGGAGAGAGTCTTTCCTTCTTTTTTGATTAGTGTTTTTTTTTGTGAAATTTTATTTATTTCACTAAATTATTCAAATCATATGAATTTTTTATGTTGGAAATTTTTTTATTGCAGTTGGAGGGAGATCACTGGATTCAGTTTAGGTAATTCCAATTTTGTTGGCAATATCGAAAGTATATAGTCCTGAGCAAGTCAGACCTAGACCTTCTCTGCATCAGGCCAGATCAGTGTTGATGCAGTGTTGACCTCGGCTATACTGGTGTCACATAGCTTCTTTTTTCCCTGCTTGATCTGATGCTTGTCCAACTTGATGCCCACAGTGAAGATGAGGATGTTGTCCTCAATCTTCTTTACAACAGACTCAGTGGTCAAGGAAAACTTAATGCTGGCATGGTGATCCAGCTTGTTTCTCTGAGTGGCATTTTCTGAGGGTATCTGGGTTGCCTTTGCCGACTTAGTATCTTGAATCACTAGATAGTGAGAGATGTTCATATCTCTTTCTGGATATCCTTCAATGCTACCTTCTTGGTCTTTTAGGCCTTGGATTTGGCTTCTGTCTTGGAGAAAAAAGCTGCACCTTTCTTCATCTTTGGCACCATCTTGGGGCCATGGAAAATGTTCTAAACATTCATTTTTTAAAAATTTGAGTTCTAAATTCTCTCACTGTTTTCCACCCCTTGAGAAGGCAAGCAATATGATAGGTATCATACATGTGAAATAATGCAAAACATTTCCATATTATGTATGGTGCAAAAGAAAATACGTAAAAACCCAAGAAAAATAAATTTTAAAAGTATGTATCAATTTTCACTCAGAGTTCATTAGAGTGTCTCTTTTTGCATGAGATAACTGGTTCATTTTAGAATATACAATTTTAGAATATACAATACAATTTAGAATATACAATTTACATACCTAGAATTTGAATAGCAATGTAATATAGTGAGTAGAGAGACATTTTGGAAGTCAGGAAGTTCTTGGTTCGAGATTTTCCTCTAGCATATACTGGTTATATAATCCTGAGAAAGTCACTTACTTCCTCAGCACGTTATGCCAGGAGTATCAATCTCAAATATAAATGGATTAGAAAATCACAGAATAACATTATCAACCTTGTATTTTTATTAAATATTTCCCAATTACATTTTCATCTGATTTGAGTAGCACTCTATAAAGTTTTGTGACTTGCATGCTGACCAGTTTGACATCCCTGCTTTAGGCAATTCTCTAAAACTAAAGGTTTCAGAGAAGGTGCTGACCAGCATTTCCAGAGAGAGTTTGGTCAGCTAGAAATGGACCCCTCTTGAAATCACAGGTCTAGTCTCTAGCTATTTCTGCCTCTGATACTACACTCAGTTCTAGGCTTAACCAAGAAAGGGAGGCATCACTCACTATAGCTACTTTAGCCACAGAACAACACTATCCAACAGCCTTCTGTGCCAGTGAAAATGTCAAGCATCATAATTTCCAAATGACAGAAAAAGACAGTCTCCTACGACACTAAACACAATAGCTGCTTTATACAAAAGATAGGTGCTTCTGAGGGTTGTACTGTATTCCAGATCAGAGCCACTAGGAACGATGCTGATGATTTAATTTTGTAAACTCACATTCCAAGAAGCTCAGCATGCCCGTTCCACAATTGAAAGGGGACAAAAAAGTGCTCTTACACTCTGTGTTCTAGCACCAATATCCTCGGGCTCCAATCAGTCAGGAGAAGAAAGCAAGATTTTTGCCTGCTGTGATGTTAAAAACTGTCTCTGCAGGGTCAACTGTTGCAGTACCCAAACAGGACTGTTTGAGATAATCAAGTCACCTTTCAGACAAATCCCGAGGAAAGGCAGTCTTACAGTCTTTTAACTAGCAAAAATAAAATAATAATTATGATAAATAGCATTTATATAGCATTTTAAACTTTAGAAGCCCTTTAAAACATCTCATTTAATCCTCACGACAGTCTTGAGAGGTCGGTGCTGTTAATATCCTTATATTACAGTTGAAAAAATGGAGGCAGGCAGAGGTTAAGTGACTCACCCAGTAAACAAGTGTCTAAGGTTGGTTTTGAATTCAGATCTTCCTGACTCCAGGCCTGGTACTTTGTATTCTAGGTCACCTCGCTAGCAAGATACACCCGTTCTCAGTGCGTTGTAATATCTGTGTTAATACTTTCAATCAAAATAATCCTTCTTCCAGAAAGAACGAAAGCACCACTTAACAATGGATCTTGATACTAGCCACATGTGGCATCTTGGATGGTAGGCTTGACTTTGAATTAGAACCACACGGGTTTTAATCCGGCCTCTGGCATTTATCAGCTGTGTGACCATGGGGAATTATCTTGACCTCTCTGAGCCTGGATGGAGAAAGAGGGAGGAAATTTCTAAACTGATAGAATGAGAGGGTTTTAATGACTTGATTGAGAGACTATATGAAGTGAGTTCTTGATGAAATTAAAGGAAATAATAAGTCATATCAAACTATTTTAGATCATCTTCATCCTTATCCTCATCAAAGACATTCATGTAGTATTTAAAAAATGGCAAAGTACTCTCCATTTATTTTTTTCATTAAGGCCACATAATAATCCTGTGAAATAGGGACTGCAAATATCGTTATCCTGGTTTTCTAGATGGGGAAACTGAGGCTCAGAGAGACTAAATAAAATCTTCCCAAGATCAGAAATCAACTTGAATGCATCAAGGAAAATAAGATACTCTCCAAGTATCTCTTCATTTATTCTGTGTGTCCACCCCCTTGGAAGTTATTTTTGCTCTATCAAGTTCAATAGATGTTATTTACCGTTGCCCCACTCAGGCAAATAAGTAATCATATCCCTCCTTTGTCGCTCCTCATTAATTTTTTTTTGTTAGGGTGAAGGTAGATGATGGACCTGTGATTTCATTGTGTTTCGACATTCTCGGTGATGAAACTGTCAATCAATGCGCACCAACGACTTAGAGTCTTAGAAAGTTACTTGATGCTCCAAGAGGTCAGATGACTTGACCAGGGTCAGTCAGCCTTTATGCGTCAGAAGTGAGGCATGAACCAGTCAGTCAGTCAGTAAGTATTGCCAGGCATTGTGCTAAATCCTTGGGATGCAAAGAAAGACAAAAGACAGCCCCTGCCCTTTAGAAAGTCCCTTTCTAATGAGGGAGAACAAAGTCATCTTGGCTCTGAGTGCTCCATCCATTACACAGAGTTGTTTCTCTTTCCCCACTATATCTATGAGCAAAGCTACCAACCACAGAACAGCAAAACCCATGTTTGTTGCCTGGAGATTCCACAGCAGCCTGGGCTCCTTACAAACCTCAGCATTCCTTGCACTATTTTTAGAGTGATGACCTATGATCATAAAGTCATCCTCTGTTATTTCCCTCATTTTCATCCTCTGGAAAGATCTTTTTATGTTTTGAACATCTGAGTCCATCGGTAAGTTGTTTGTGCATCCTCATCCATCTCTTAGAACAACTCCCATTTTCCTTCCTTTTTGGATTTGTTTCTCTTTCTGTCTTCAGAATTTCATTCTTGAGATTTTCCATATCAGGGCCTGACTTCTCCAGTAGAATTTTAGTCTATGAGATCTTACCTATTTTTTCTCTGTGCTCTTTTAAATTTCCTTCCTTAAAATACCAAGCCCATGCCAGACTATCTTTGGCTTTCCTCTCCTATTCTCTTATAGACTGTAGGAGGGAAGGATTGCTTGCCTGCAAAGTTGCCATCATTTCTATTGTAGAAAAAAAGATAAAATAAAAAAAAATTCCTGTTAGTGAGAATCAGATCTGGTATAGAATTTCTCCTTGTTGGCTTCTCTGCCTTTTGAAAGATGAAGTTATTATTAAAGAAACTCAAGAAGTCCTTATTTTCTTCCTTTTTGGCAGCAAAAGGGAGAGAGCTTCAACAGGTGATTGGATAATTGAAGTCTCTCATTACTACTCTCTCATGGCTTTTTTATGTTCATTTGGTGTATAGTATATTTGATGACAAAATTGCTTCTGTTCATGAGTCATAAAGTCATGAGGACCTGATAAACTACATCCTGGGTACTGAAAGAACTTGCAGATGTTACTGCCCAGCCCCTGAGCATGTCATTTGAATGGTTTTGAAGCATGGCAGAAGAATTGCAAGACTATGGAAGGATGGACGTTGTGCCAATGTTTAGAAAAAGAGAACAGAGCCTGAAAATTATGATCAACGGAATTTACCTTCAATCCTGGGGAAATTCCAGGGCAAATCATTAAGGAGATGGTTAGTAAATACATTAAAAAAAGAAAGTGGTAATCACAGAGAACCAGCATGAGTTCATGAAGGACAGGTTAACACAGTCCATGGTACATAGTAGGCATTTAATATATGTTTATTTATTAACTGTCAGTATAAATACAGCAACTTTTTGGCACTAAGCAGCACTAAACTATTTTGAATATTATGTACCTAGAGTATACTTTAGTGAAGTATTTGATAAAATTCCAACCACTTTGGTTTCTTTGCCAAGAAGACCCTAAATGGGGTCATGAAGAATCTTGGCCATGGCTGAAAAGACTGAACAAAAACAACAAATCATATTTTTATAGTTGGAAAGATTCAGAGATGTGATTTAGATGGTAATAGTCCAATGGCAAGAGGTCTCCAGTGGAATGTCCCAGGGATCTGTGCTTCGGTTTGTGCTGTTTAACGTTTTTATTAATGATATGTACAGAGTAAAAAATGATCTGCTTGTGGATTTTGCAGAATGCACAAAGCTGAGAAGGATAGCTAAGTGTTAGATGAGAAAGCCTGGATTGAATAGAATCTTGAATGGATAGAACATTGGGCTGAATTCATGCATATACTGGAAAATGTTTAACTGGCTTTACTAAAAAAAGTATGCATGAATAATTTCAGTTTAATATGCATTATTGATATTTTTTTCCATCCCTTCTTAAGTCCAGATAATCAACAAAACATTACATCATGCCAAGATTTGTTGCATTTGCTTATCTCTGAGGTGCAAATGTTCACACTGAAAATTTAACAATTGGTTCTCAGGTGCTGTTTTGAGTTGACTCCAGAATGTCTCAACCTAATCTAAAAACATATTTTAATTGGGATGAATGCAAAATATTATTGGGTTTAGAAAATCACCTTTAGATGTACAGCACTAGGGAGTGATTATTAGAAAACAGTTTGTCAAGAAAAGAAGATTGAGGGACTTTTTCTTTCCTATAAACTTTACATGAGGCATCAGTGGGAGTACGGCTATCAAACCAAAGTTCACGTACATGTGGGTTGCATTGAGAGAGGAATACCTTCCATGTAGATGGGTGTTGTTGTGTTTGGTTTTCATTCTTGAAGTGAATCATGACATCAGGATGATGACATGACTTGCAGTTGACTTTGATTTGAGTGAGTTGGTGCAAGGTCACCAACCTCACTTTCTCCTCCTGAGCCATCTGGGTCCAGTGGCCTGATATTCATCAGGATTACTGGAGATGGTCCAGGATGCAATGGGAGACCCTAGCCCTTTCAGGCTGATATCTGCTTTGTAGTTTTTCTCAGTTGGACCACTGCTGAAATATTGTATTCAGTTCTTGGTGTCAGAATAAGAATGACATTAAGAAGTCAGAAGAGGACATGCAAAATGGCCAAGGACTTCAAGTCCATGTTATATCAGGACAAGTATAAAGGTCATGGAAGTATGTGTTCAGCTTGAACAAGAGAAGACTGGCTAGGGAGGTGGGGGAAGACAGACATGATAATTCTTTTTATCCTTGTCCAGGGAGAAGGGGAGGTTAGGAAATTGGGGTTAAGTGACGTGCCCAAGTAAGTGTCAAATGTCTGAGGTTGGATTTGAATTCAGGTCCTTCTGACTTGTGCTCTATATACTGTACCACTTAGCTGGCCTTCATAATTCTTTTCAAGTATTTAAAAGGATTTTATGTAAAGGAAGGATTAGATTTGTTCCATTTGCTGCTAGTAAGTAGACTCAGAAGCAATTTGTGTGGTTTCAGAAGTAGTATTCAGGCTTGATTTGGGGAAAAAGTTTCTGATCAATTAAAGTCATACAGAAGTGGAATAGGTGGAATGGGAGGTGGTGACTTCTTCCTCACTGGAGGTCTTCATGCAAAGTCTGGACCATTACGAATGAAGTAGTTGAATATGTCAGTGTAGCAATTCCTTTTTGAGTATGGGTTGAGTCAGATGATTATTGGATTTCCAGTAAGTTACATAGCAGTTTTGAGACTGAGAAATCCTCTAATTTACAAAGAAGATGCCAGCCTGCATTGGTAGAGGGAATTGTTTCTCCTTGAAGTTCACATCTAGTAATTATTCTCTTGCTTTTATTTCAAAAAATGAGGAAACTGAGAATTAAAGTGATTGCATGATTTGACTGCTCTCAAAACTACAAAAGTGTCAGAGATAAGATTTGAATCTAATATTCTCCTACCTGTAAGTCTAGGACCCTTCCTGCCATGGAATAGGCTTTCTTTGACCTGAATCTACTTGATTTAAAAATATTAATGAAAGAGGTATTGTCCAAACAATTTGAGCCTCTTTGGGAACGTGTAGATACAATGGGGGGTGAAATATGGTTAAGCAAGTCTTTTCAAACCTGGAAAAAATGTTTTGTTTGGGAACTGTTTTCATGTGAACATATTTATGTAAATTTTGTGGCGTGGGCTCTGTAGGAGAGCCTCAACATATGAATTCTTAGAATATTATTTACGCAAAAAGTACGTAGTCAATAGAGGACGCTCAAATGTGTATGTGTGTGCTGTCTGCAGCTGTTTGAGAACAAGACCCTGCCTTGATTAACTAGTTGAAAATGGCTTAAACAGTATGGAGCATGTAGTAGACTCTCAATAAATATGTGGAGAATCATCAGCTGATTGTAAAACACAGCTGAAATCAAGATGGTTCTAAAAGGTGTTGTTTGACAAAATAGTAAATAAAAACAAGGAGTAATAGACAGGGTTGAGTTTAAGAAAGATGACAAAGGAAAACTGCTGTGGAGATTTGAAGGAACGTCCCCTAGAAATGTTCAGGGACAGCCTAAGTTTTTGAGAAGCATAATGGAACCACTAGTCAAAAGACCTTGTTCTTTTTCATACCCATTGTATGACCCTGGGCAAGTCATCTAACTTCCACACACCTTAATTAATTTATTTATAAAATGGAAGTCAGAGTGTCTTCATTTTATTATGTGGAAGTGAGAGTAACTGTATGCTTAAACCCTTTATTAAGTTCTATCCAATCTCTTTCTTTTGGTCACATTAATACTTGTGATCACAAAGGTAAAGAGACATCCTGGTATAGAAAACCAGTGTTGATCAGCAATTTCAATATATTCATCTGGTCCCAAAGCTGAATTTGATGCAAGGAAGAGCTTTAAAATAATGAACTATCCATAAACATAGGGACTGTCTCGAGCAGATAGTGGCCTTTTCATCATGGGAAATCTGCCAACAGAAGGTGGATGACCATTTGCAGATGTGTTGTTGTAGAGATCCCTTATCTGGTATTAGTTTTTCTAGATGGTCACTGAGATCCTTTCTCACTTTAAAAGTCTGTGATTCTGTGAAATACTCTAAATGTTGGAAATATCTATGCATGTTTTTGTATCTAACTTTAGTTTGAAGATATATGTATGTATGGAATATGATAGTTGCTATGTAATAAAAGCCACTTCCTCTAAATCTGGAGTTTTTAAATCAGGATAGAGATGATGACTTTGTTTCATTTGTACACCTGATCTCCCATTCTCTCATCTGAATTTCACTGCTCATATTGCCATGAATAGTTAGAATGTTCTAACTCCAAGTAACAGAATTTGAATCATACATAGAGAACTTCAAAGCATATTAGATGACACGTGGTTTGGCCAACTCATTTTGCACATCACAAAACTGAGACTCGGAGGAGTGATTTGCCGAAGCTCATATATGAGTCTCATTTGGGATAGAGTATCTCTGACTTCAAACTTAAACCTGTTACCACAATACTAGGCAGTCTCTGATATTTGGTCAACAGCTTAAAATAGAGAAAAAGACAGTCTCTTGATTAGGATTGGAATGCATCTAACAAGGGCTAATGAGAATGTGTTTGCCTAGAGATTTACAAATGATATCAAAAGAGCTTTAAATGCAAATGCAAGGCAAAGTGTGGAAACCTCCTATGTACTTGCATAAAGATTCCCATTAACGTGGGAAGAAATAGAGCAGCTGAAGTGTTCAGAAGTTCACAAGCGGCAAAATTCAAGAAAGGCACCTGTAATAAAACCCACTATGGCAGTTGCCTATAGTGGAATACTCAGAGTATGAATAATAAGCAAGATGGAGAAGAGATCATAAGGTCAGGAGGCATATTTTACATAAAAAGAATCACTGAGGTTTGGTGAGATGAGACCCACGACTGAAATATGGGAGCTCCCTTGGCCTCTGTAAGTTAGAATATGTGATTGTTAGTTCCGGGTACTCGTTATCTCCATCACTAGAGTGTATGTTCCTCATGAGTAGGGATTTTTTGCTGTCTTTGGATCTCTAAAGGTTAGTGGAGTGCAGCTGACACTTGAATGATTGGTTTTTAGGCAACCACATTGTGTACTTTTTTGCATCATGTACCCTGTATAAGATTATTTTCTCTTTATTTTCTAACATTCTCTTTCTCTATCATCTTTCTATCTGTGTGTCAGTCTGTATCTATGTCTCTCTCTGTATCTGTCTATCTATCTATCTATCTATCTATCTATCTATCTATCTATCTATCTATCTATCTGTCTGTCTGTCATAGGTACCTATGTATTTACATGCTATTAAGTTTTTGAGGGTAGGGAATGTTTTTACCTTCGTTTTCTCAGTGTTTAGTGCAGTACCTGATATACACCAGGTTCTTAATAAGTACTTCTTGATGGATACATTAATCAGTTAACACAAGTTAGAGTATATATAAATAGTTGGTGAACTTAATTGAATAGGATGAAAATATATTAACCACTGTTACTTTCTTCTTTTTGTTTCCCTGATGGGTAACTGCTGCAAATGGACAGGTGTTAAATGATTTAAGTATTATACCACATGCAGTATTTTCTGGAGAACTGGAATGGCTAAGTAGTGCAGTGGATAGAGGGTAAGGACTGAAGTTAGGAAGATTCACTTTTGTGAGTTCAAATCTGGCCTCAGACACTTGTGTGACCTTGGGCAAGTCACTTCACCCTGTGAGCCTCAATTTCCTAATTTGTAAAATGAGTTGGACAAGGAAATGGTAAACCACTCCAGTATCTTTGTCAAGAAAACACCAATGGGGTCATGAAAGCATCAAATATAACTGAACAACAGTGGTGTCCTCTTATAATACTGAGGTTTCAGTATCATTTGCTACAGTAGCAGACTCTTGGAGGAAGTTTCTTCCATCAATAACTCAGAATCAGCTTCTATTGCCATCAGTCTTTAGGTCCTTAGAATCCTTTAGATCTGTTCTATCCACTATATACTACATAGTTTGGACTCTTTACCATCATATTGGTTCAGCATCCTTTTAAAAAATCCTTAGACTAATTTGGGAGAAAGCCAGAAAAATAATGGAAAGGATTACGTATATAATACAACATTTTAAAAGAAAAAAATATTATTTTAAGAGGGTTAAAAAAACTGGCTGGTTAGGAGGATCTAAAGACTGTTGGTTGTTTGGATAATATAAATTGGTGGTGGTGGTAGAGGTTGTCACTAGCTAAAATCTCAATTTTATTAATGGTTTAGATAAAGACAAATTTCACGTAAATCAGATTTTCAAATTACATGAAGCTGGAAGGAAAAACAATCCTTGCATTACAGAATTGGGATCTAAAAATAATTTTTGTAGTCTGGAGCTATGGGTGGAAGCAAAAGAGAAATTTATTAGGGATAAATGCGAAATTCTACAACTGGGTTAAATAAAAACAACGGAATAAGTACTAGATATTAGGAAAAAGGACATATGTCGAAAGTAGATCATACAAAAAAAGTCCCTGTGGTTTTAACAAACTGCAAAATTCAACATGACCTTGCAGATCAAAGGCATGATTGGATATACAGTAGAGGCCATGAGCCACCACACTTAATTGGAGAGCTAACAAAAGTTAGGAGAATCCCCCAAGCTGAGATCAAGCTTTTTACTGCTTTCTCTGAAACGTTGTATCTGTGGGTCCTTCCATAGGCCTCCTAAGGCGTGGGCCTCAGTTTTCTCATCTATAACATGAGGGGATTGTACTAGAAGAGCTTTAAGATTTATTCTAGCTCTAAATAGGTGATCTCTGATACTATGATCTTAGGCTATGTTAATTGAACACGAATTTATTAACTGATTGTTGAACGCATCCAAGAGTGGGGAGACATCAATCCTACGGATTTGTTGACAAACTAATAGGGATAGGGGAAAATATATGCACAAATAATAAGGATTAAAAGGTGAATGATATGCAATAGAGAGAACTAGGCAGTGCTATGAGAAATTTTGAGAGATGGGCTCCATTTGTCTCTTCATGCATCAGGACGAAGCTGGTTTTGATAGAATGGAACAATCTCAAGAAAATGAAATTAGTAGAGAAGCCTTTCCAGGAATAGTAACAATGAGGCTAGTATGAACAAATGCAGAGAGGACAAGATGAGAACAGGAGATGGAGAGTTTCACAAGATGAATGCACAGTGCTCTAAATGTTTGGAATTTATATTCATTTTGGCTGGATGTTGGGAATCATTGAAGGTCATTGAGTAGAGGAGAAACATAGTCCAGTGTGTTAAAAAATGGTATAAAGGATAGTTTGAAGAAGGGGTACACTAGGGAACAAAACAATGAATTTGAGGAGTACTACAATAATTCAGGGGGGTAGAAACAAGGGCTTGATTAAGGAAAGTTAGAGTGAATATAGAAATGGGAACTCTGGAGGTAGAATCAAAAATATTTCTCAATTAGTTAAATATATCAGGTGACAGAGAAGAAAGAAACAATAGATAAAAGTTACGAGCCTGGATGGCTGAGGGGATGGTATTTCTACTGGAAGAGAAAGGGAAGTTATGAGAAGGCTCAGTGGATGTGAGCAAAGGAGGTGGGAACAAAGGGAATTCAAAATTGAAAATAAAACTGAATTAAAGACATGAAAAACAGCTAGTATTTATATTTTACTTTAAAACTTACAAAGTCATCGAATGATGTCACTGAATCCTCACTAATTTTTTGTAAGGTAGGTACTGTACTTTCCCCTAATTTACAGATGAGAAAAGTGACACAGACAGAGATTAAGAGGCTTGTCCAGGGTCATATAGCTAGTAAGAATATGGGGCATTTGAACTCAAGTCTTCCTGATTGCAAGTCCTAGCTACCTTGGGGAAAAAAAATAGGATTTTCATATTGCTTCTTAAAAGTTTGCAAAGAATTGCATTCTTATTTGATCAAGCAAAAACAAAATCATATCTTTCTATTAATCTTATATTCAATTTAAACAATACCTGCTGCAGACTTGCATACAGACATACCTGAAGGAAGTGAAAAGATTCACCAAGTAAACGAGTCATCAAGAAAAATTACCAATGGCCTGCTATATGTTAGGTACTGTGCTGCTAGGTACTCAAGGATATAAAAGGCTAGTTAGTAGGATAGCTTGCATGGTGGACCCCATTGTATTTTTTTGCCTCAGTACACTTGGTTCAGATTCCTAAATAGGGATGTAAAAGATCTAGGAAATAATAGGGGCACAATACTACAAGGCAGCCATAGAAATATCCTGGTATAAAAACACTGGAGGAAAGAGCATGGAGTAAAATTCCTTTCTTTTACTCACGTATCAATTTTGTGGCTATCTCACAAAGGGAAAAAGACTTGTAATTAACTTTTTATCGAGAGAGAAGAGATAGGACCTGTGATCTTACTGGTAAATCCAGCTCTTGGTGAGGTAACTTTCTCTATATTCCTTGACACAAACTCTCAGAGACTGGGGGACTGATAAGGTCAAATGACTTGTCTAGAGTCACAAAGTCAATACAGATTAAAAGTTAGACTTGACCCAAGATCTTCCTGATTCTAGGGTGAGTTTTCTATCTACCATAGCAGGAAGCCTCTTATTTAGCCATGATAAAATATAGTCAAAGCCATTGCCTCAGTTTTCTCATCTGTAGATGGGGGTAATTGGACTTACCTTGGTATTCTCATTTAGCTCTGAATCTATGTTCTTAGGAGTCAATGACAGGTTACTATGCATATTTATCTCAAGCACTGTTGTGAGTTCCTAGGGCAGAGGCAGTCAGAAACCATCTCTGAGGTTGTTCTTCATAAACACTTTTGATGGTGATCTCGGCATTTCATAAAACATTTTGTACTCCCATGTAATTTTTCTTTGTGAACTTAAAGCCACTAGACTGTGAGCTGGCTCAATTATTGTAAACATAGCATCACAACATTGAAAATGGCAATGTATCAATCTCATTGGAGAGGTGTTCAGTGGTGTGGAGCAGATACTGGTCTTAATTCTGACAGCAAAAAAGAAAGAGAAAAATCCTTGTTAATTATCTACAAAAAGGGGTATTTAATGAAATTTGAATACAATGTTTATATTAACAACATCCAGGGAATCAAAAAATAAACTATCGCAGACCTGGAACAAGAGTAGTTCTAAGGTCAAATGAGATTTAAGTGCAAAATGAAGGAAATTAATCAGAAGTATAGATATGCCATTGACTGAAATAGCTGATTAGGGCTGAGAAGATGGGGATGCACCAGCCTGTAGAAAGACCTCTCCAGACTTGGGGAAAATATATGGCAAGGCAGCTAGATGGAAGGAGAGCCCCTGAAATCAACATGAATGCAATGTTTCTAAGGAAATCACTTCTGATGATGCAGCAAATTTTAAATTGCTGGTCCTTGGAGGTTTTGCTTCTTATGGATAGCAAAGAACTATCTTGCCTTCTCACATGAGAAGGGAACCGATGAGTTTGCCTAGTTTGGATGATATTATAGAGTCAAAAGGGTTAGAATTGATCAGTTTAACCTGGAGTCACTGAAATTGAACTCAAACTCTAACTGTGCCATATACTACTTGGGTGACCTTTGGTAAGTCCCCTTATCACTTTGGGCCTCCAAATGCTTAAGGGAATGAGGCATTGGAGTAGATGACCCTGGAGGACTTTTCCTGTTCATTTTCGAACAATATTTCATTTTTTACCAATAACATGCAAAAACAATTTTAACATTCATTTTAAAAAATTTTTGAGTTCCAAATTCTCTCCATCCCTTTCCACTCTCCTCCCTGAGAAAGCAAATAATTTTATATCGGTTGTATATGTGTAATCATGACAATTAATATATATTAGTCATTCTTTGAAAGAAAACACAGATCAAGAAAAAATGAAGTGAAAAATGTCATGCTTCTTCTGCATTTAGACTCCATCACTTTTTTCTCTGGAGAAAAAGCATTTTTCATTATGAGTCCTTCAGAATTGTCTTCAATAATTGTATTGCTGAGAAGAGCTAATTCATTCACAATTTCTCATTTTACAATATTGCTGTTACTTTGTACAGTGTTCTTCTGGTTCTGCTCACTTCACTTTAGATCAATTCCTCTAAATCTTTCCAAGTTTTTTTTTTTTTTTGAAATCACCCTGTTCATCATTTCCCCTTTGCATAATAGTATTCCATTATAATCCTATACTGCAACTTGATATCCATAGATCTGACAGGTAAACTATTCCACACTCTCCTAATTTTCTTTTGATGCCACTCTTTCTGTGGCCTTATCTTGTTATACAGTGCAAAGTGTAGGTCTATACCTAGTTTCTGCCATACTGTTTTCCAGTTTTCCTAGAGGTTTTTTTCAAATACTGAGTTCTTATCCCCAAAGTTTGGGACTCCAGGTTTATCAAACACAAGATTACTATGGTCATTTGTTACTGTCTTGCATACCTAATCTGTTCCACTGATCCACCTCTTTGTTTCTTAGTCAGAACCAGATTGTTTTGATGATTACTGCTTTATAATATAGTTTGAGATCTAATACAGTTTGATCACTTTCAGATTTTTTTCATTAATTCCTTTGATACTCTAGACCTTTTGTTCTTTCAGATGAACTTTATTATTGTTTTTTCTAGATATATAAAATGAAGTTTTGATAGTTTGATTGGTAGGGCACTGAATAAGTCAATTAATTTAGGTAGAATTATCATTTTTCTTATATTGGCCTTCTGCAGCTCTCAAATCTGTGATTTCTGATTGTCAACAAAGGGAAATCCTAGAAAGTGGGAACTTTCCTTCCCTTCTCTGCCACCCCCATCCTTTTTCAAGTTTAGGACTTAGAAGAGAAGTCCAAGGTGTGACTTGGGGCCCAGAAGTCAAGTGATATAGCCTTGGTCATCTAGTTAGTAGAAGCTGAAGGGGAGTTTGAACCCAGGCTTTCCTGTTTAAAGGCCCAACCTCTAGACCCTACTGAATTCTCTCCCTCTTGTTTCTGTAGGAGAGAGAAAATGAGATTCATAATCCCACAGCATGAAAATTTGAAAAGCATGAACATTTAGCCAATATTTGATAGGCATGGTAAAGGAAGTTAAAGAGGAAAATGGGGAAAAACAAAAGCAAACAAAATAACAGGAATAATAATTACTTTTATAGTGAGCATTTAAGTTTGCAATGCACTTCACCTGACTATTATCTGCTTTCCTGTTGCCTAAAAACTTTTCCTTATCTTCCTCCATCCTTGAAAAGCAATCAATTGATCTGTACATGTCCTTTAGCTATCGTCCTATGTGTCTCTTCCCTTTTGTGGTTATCTAGCTTGAGATGATTATCTCAAGAGGTGCCTCCATTTCCTTTCCCCTCATTCTCTTAATTTTCAGTAGCCTGGCTTCTGACCTCATCGTTCAACTGAAACTGCTCTCTCCAAAGTCACTAGTGATCTCATAATTGCCAAATTCAATGACCTTTGCTAAGTCCTTGTCCTTCAGCGCAACTGATCACCATCTTCTTTTTGATATTCTCTTTTGTCTAGGTCTCTTATTCTCTCCTGGTTCTCCTCTGATTTGTTGGACCGCTTGTCCTTTCCCTTTGCTGGATCTTAATTGCAGTCATAGCCCCTAAGTACAGGTGTCCCCAAAGATCCTGAGTCCTCTTCTCTTCCCCCTATATACTATTGTGCTTGTTGATCTCATCAGTTCTCATAGTTTCAATTATCATCACTATGAAGATGACTTTCTTTTCTTTTTTTCCAATTCCATGTAAAGATAATTTTCAACATTCATTTTTGTAAGATTTTGAGTTCCAACTTTTACTCTTTCCTACCATCCCCATCACCTCCCCTCCCCAAGATAGCAACCAATCTGATATAGGTTATACATGTACAATCATGTTTAACATATTTCCATGATAGTCATGTTGTGAAAGAAGAATCAGAACAAAAAAGAAAACCTATGAGAAGCAAACAAACAAATGAAAATAGTAAAAATTAGTATGCTTTAACCTTCATTCAGAATCCATATTTCTTTCTCTGGACATGGACAGCATTTTTCATCCCAAGTCTTTTGGAATTATCTTGGATCTTTGTATTGTTTTGAGCCTCTTTTTCCATTTGGCTAATTCTGCTTTTGAAAGCATTCTTCTCCTCATTGGCTTTTTGAACCTCTTTTGCCAATTGAGTGAGCCTATTTTTCAAGGTGTTAATTTCCTCAGCATTTTTTTGGGTCTCCTTTACCAAGGTATTGACCCATTTTTCATACTTTTCTTGCATCTCTCTCATTTCTCTTCCCAGTTTTTCCTCCACCTGTCTAACTTGCTTTTCAAAATCCTTTTTGAGCTCTTCCAAGGCCTGAGCCCACCTGCCACCCCCGTGGGGTGTCTGGGATACTGAGGCCCTGCCCTCCACGTCTTTCCCTGATGGCGAGAATATTTCCTCGTCAGATCCGGAAGTCGGGATCATTTGCATTTGTTGGAAAAACTCTCTATAGTCTTATTTTTCTTCCCTTTTCTAGGCATTTTCCCAGTCAGTTACTTGACTTCTGAGATTCCTGTCCACCTCCGCCTAGATCCGCCCAGCTAGTGCTTAGGGTCTGAGGTTCAAATGGACTTTCCCCTATGCTGGCCGCTAATCAATGTGAGCTTTAGTTCTGGTGCTGGGGTGGGGGCAGGGCCGCCTCCCAGGCTCAGCTCCCTCAGGTCGCTTATGCAGAGACTTTCAGTAATGAAGATCCTGCCTGCTGCTGCTGCCTCCGCTGCTGCCCACGCCTCTGCCTCCGCTGCTTCCTGCCCCCATCTCTGCCACCGCCGCTTCCTCCCAAGGGGGCCCGAGTCACGGAGACACTCCGCTCCCCTCCTCCAGCCTAGCCTCTCTCACTGACCTGTAGCTTCTGTGGGCGGAGGGACTTTCCCGGCTGCCAGAGCTTCCGTCCCTGAAGCCTGCTCGGGTCAGCTTCTCTGGGGCTGCGGCCAGGGCAGCGCTGGGGTGGTGTCCACTTTCCGGGGTGCGATGGACCCTGGGGATGGCTCTCCAGGGCTCTCTGGCATGGAAATCTCTTCCACTCCATTTCTGTACACTTTTCAGTGGTCCAGAAGTTATGGGGGTCTCTTTTTACATTAATTCTATGGGCTTTGGTTTCGGAGCTTGTAAATGTGTGTCCTTCTACTCTGCCATCTTGGCTCCACCCCAGATCTTTGTATTGTTGAGAAGAGCTAAGTCTATCATAGTTGATCATCACATAATGTTGCTGTTACTGTGTACAATGTTCTCCTGATTCTGGTCACTTTACTTAGCATCAGTTCATGTAAGTCTTCCCAAGTTCTTCTGAAATTCACCTGCTAATCATTTCTTATAGAAAAATAGTATTCCATTACATTCATATACCACAACTTGTTCAGCCATTCTGCAATTGATAGGCATCCCTTCAGTTTCTAATTCTTTGCCACCACAAAAAGAGCTACTACAAATATATTTATACTTGTAGGTCTTTTTCCCATTTTTATGATCTCTTGGGGATACATATCTAATAGTGGCATTGCTGGATCAAAGTGTATGTATAGTTTTATAGCCCTTTGGGCATAGTTCCAAATTGATCTCCAGAATGGTTGGATCCATTCACAACTTCACCAACAATGCATTAGTGTTCCAATTATCCTACATCTTCTTCAACATTTATCATTTTCCTTTCTGTCATATTATCCAGTCTGGTACCTCAGGGTTTTAATTTGCATTTCTCTAATCAACAGTGATTAGAGCATTTTTTCATCTGACTAAAGATAGCTTTAATCTTGAAGATGTTTTTTTTCTGATTTTTAACTGCATCTCTAAACTTGCTCCTAGCCTCTAATCATATCTCCAACTGACTACTGAACATCTCCAATGGATGCTATATAGACATCTTAAACTCAACAACTTAAAAATTGAATTATTATCTCTCACCTCTCCCCCCACCCCAGCTTTTCTCCTCTCTTCCTCATTTCCCCATTACTGTCAAGTATACCACACACTTCCTTGTCACCTAGGCTTATATCCTAGATATAATCCTCTACTCCCTACTCTCTTATTATCCATTTCCAATCTATTGACAAACCCTGTCAGTTCTATCTTTGAAATACTTCCTGTACATGCACCATTTTCTGCTCTGACACTGCCTTTATTCTTATGCAAACCCCCATCACCTCATGACTGAACTATTGCCATAGCTTTCTGGTTGGTCACCCATTGTCAAGTCTCTCTCCTCTCTAGTTCATCCTTAATTCAGATGCCAAGGTAATCTTCCAAAAGCTTAGGTCTATTTATATTAAATTCCCATTCAACAAACTCCAGTGGCTCCCTGTTACCTATAGGATCAAATTTAAAATTCTTTATTTGGTACTCAAAATCTGACCTCACCTGCCTCCGCCTCTTCACATCTATGATAAAGTGACACTTCACTGTGCTCCTTACTAAGCCTCCTAACTTGAATCATTTTTACTGGCTTTACTTTACTCTATGAGTGGAACTTTCTCCTTCTGTGGCTTCCTATAAATCCAAGCTAAAAATCACATTTTCTACTAGCAATCTTTCCTGATTTCTCTTGACTCTAGTGACTTCCTACGGTTAATCATTTACAAATTTACCCACTATATACCTTGTTTGTGCAAATTGTGTGAATTGTCTCCCCTCTCCCCCACCCCCATTACACTGTGATCTCTAAAACAGGTACTGTTTTCTTCTTTTGCTTTTATTTATATGCTTAGCACTTAGTGCAGTTCCTGACACACAGTGGGTGACTTACTTTGCTTATGATATTTCTTGTGACCCTCACAGCAACCCTGTGCTATAGGGATTATTATTATCTGCCTTAACATATGGAGAAACTGATGTCAAAACTAGCTAAATGACTCATCTAGGGTCAAAAGGTCCAAAGCAGGATGGAAACTGAGGAATTCCTGTCTAGGACCTCAGCACCTACATTACAGTGCCTTTAATTTAGATAAATCAATTAGTTGGACTACAGTGGGAAATGACCTGAAGTGAGATGAATATGAAGACAAAGAAATGAATTCTCTAGAGAAGTGGCTGTGAACCACGACACTGGGGATTTATTCATTTCCAGGTGACAAAAAACTAGTCTGTAGTGTAGAATGAATCCATGTTAGAACAAGACTGATCAGATAACCTCTTCAGTCTTCTCTGTTTCTATGATTTTCTTTTCAGTTCTGGTTCTATTATTTCATCAGTATACAAGAAAGGGAAATATCCCATTACCAGACCTCAGGTATGATTTACAGATGCTCTGTATCTTTAAGATAACACATGTATATTGTGTTGTTATACTTGATAGCGTATTTTTCCATGAGTAGAGTAAGCAGACTCATAAAGCCTGCTTAGAGTGTCAGTACATAAGTTACTGCCAGTGGTGTCTTGGGGCTGTATTAACTTTGACGCCTAATTTTTCTTCCTGACTCCTTTCTCCCTCCCCCCACCTTTTTAATTAATAGATTTTCTCCCTCACAAACATTTAGCATTGCCTTGTTTGGCTGAGGCAGTCCCCTTTTGGGATTTCCCCTGTGGATATAGCGGAGGGGAATGGGGGACGGAAGTGTGATGGATCACAATTTGATGAAGGCACTTACTGTAGCAGCAATAGAGAAATAGAATATTTGCAAAATACCAGAGGTGAAGGAATGGGACACACATGATTAAAGTTGCCATAAAATCAAAGCTGTCAAAGTAACACATGCAGTAAAAGAGAAATATTCCGCCAATGTCAGTCTCCCCAAACATCCAGTGGTGCCATGAAGCATATTACTGGAGAAAGTCTATTAGGAGTAGAGGAGGTGTTTTTTTTTTCTTTTTTTCCCCTTCTTCTTCTCTTTCCCATTGACTATGAAAACAAGCGCTGAACTATAAATGCTCCCTGCCCCAGGAACTGCAGCAGAGATACCTGGGGACTCCCAACCTTAAAACACCATTCAGAGAGGTAACATTCACAGCCCCGATTAAAAGGAGCTAGAGAAAAGAAGGTGGAAGGCCAAGAGACTGGGGGTGAGGGGGTGATGTGTAAAGGGGAAATCGAAGGAGATTAAAAGACTCAGACTGTCTTTGAGGAGCAGTCATGGAGAATTAGAAATCTTCCTGTCAGAAGTGACTATGTGCTAACTTGAATTTTTTTTTCTCGGCTCGTGTAGAGAACTCTTAGTGAGACTCTTTCTACCCATGAAGGCAAGCAATTGGCTTACTATCTACTCCTGTTACCTGTGAGGTCATGGGCAATCTTCATTTGTAAAGGGAAGAGGCTTGACTATATGACATTTGAATTCTCTGTGATCCTTTTCACATACTAAGATCTTTATAGTGACTAAACCTTGTGTGTGTGTGTGTGTGTGTGTGTGTGTGTGTGTGTGTGTGTGTGTGATAGATCTCTTTGGGCACTGATGAAACTTATGAGACTCTGCTCAGAATGATTTTTTTAATATATAAAAAAAATGATAGGAGTTCAAAGGAAACTAATTATATTGAATTTCAGAAACCAAAACTTTAAAAAAAAAGTTAATCAACTTCCAGGTTAAGAATCCCTCTCTTTGCTTGACTACACATGTTTTTAATAGAGTTTGATTTTTTGACTTTCTCAGTTGGGAAAATGTGAAAGAGGCAGGAGGGAGAAAATATATATTTGAAAATAAAATAAAATAAAAAATAAATCAAATTAAAATAAATTTAAAAACTTAACATTACTTGAACTGGCAAAGATGACAAAATAAGGAAAATTTCAAATGTTGGAGGAGCTTATAGGAAACAGATATAATAACATTGTTGGTGGAGGTATGAATTGGTTCAGTCACTCTAGAAAACAATTTGGAACTGTGCCATAACAAGGGCCACACTAGGAATATATTTTAACCCAGTTATGTAACAACTAAGCCTAAAGAAATCAAAGAAAGTTAAAGAAAAAAAAAGACCTTAATGTACAAAAATATTTTAAAGCTTTTTAAAAATTAAAATATTTATAAAGCTCAACTGAGAGCTAAGTAAGGCCAGGAGGGTTATAGAATAATAGTCATAATTCCATCAAATGTTGTAGACCCCAATGACTCTAGCAAGGACTTGACTAATTCAATTAAAAGCAATTCACATTAGCTCAATTGAATTTAACTAGCTTTTTATTAAGCACTCACCATGTTCGAGGCATTGTGCTAGGTGCTTGACAAAAACTTGAACAGTCCCTACTCTCCAGGGGTTTTTATACTATTAAGAGGAAATAGATATCTATGCAGATGAGTAAATACAAAGCATTTATTTATAGTGGGAAAGGGTTATATCCCATGATGTTCTTGAAGCAAACCAAGTCTATAGAGAAGTTACCAGGAAGAGTTCATTGGTCTTAAAAGAGCTTTCCTGGTATGACAAATCTAAGAGTTAGGAGGCAGGTGTGTAGGATTAGAGAGATGTGAAAGGTCAGTGAAAATTTAGAGAGAAGGGGATTGGAAAAGTCTGAGACAAACAAAAGATAAGAATTAAATATTGAATTCAATCAGAAATATCTCATTCTATAATATAGAATTCCAATAGAAGACAAGTTTCTTCAGGGCAAGAATTTTATTGATTTCTATCTGTATCCCCAACAAATAGTATAGTGTCTGGCACATAGTAGGTATTCAATAAATGATGGATTGACATAAATTCAGTTAGTTAAATTTGCATTAAGAATGTCCTATAAATAATATTTTTTTTTCCTTTTTTGGGGATTGGGAACTTAGGCAGATAGTGTACACGAAAAGATATGCTAATGGCATTATCAGGAATTTACATTTTTGGGCTTCCACCAAATCAATTCAGAAAGTCCTATTATTCCAGGGGTGGGTCATCAACAGTTTTTCATTTTGTACAATCTTGGGATCCCTGTGATGGGAATGAGAGGGATATGATGGTGAATTTCCTAAGTGGCATTTTTGGTTATAGACTATCTTCCCTGCTGGAAATATTAAACTATTCTATGGAGGAAACCATGGCAACTAGTTCAGAGATCCTAGTAAGTAACCGAATATTGTATAAACATCACAGAATCTGAGAGTTGGAAGAGACCTAAGAAGCTATCTATGCCCATCCATAGGGGCAAAGATGATGAGGACTCAGCCTGTGATTTCATTGGTGATAGGGAACTCCCTATTTATCTCAAAATGAAGACCGCACCGCTCCCCTTGCCCCTGCATACCTCTCCCTCCACTATTACCCCTCATCTAATTCAGGACTACCTTTGCTAGTTTCTAAAGCTGTACTTAATATATGGAAATTGTTAATGTACTTTCCATCAAGTTTCATGCTCATCTCTGGGGAATATGGACATCAGAAGAACCTAACTTACCAACACCAAACCTATGATTTTTATCAATGTAATGTCTTTCCAACAATATGTTTTCTCCGCCAATGGCTATCAGTAACTACTCTATATCTGCAACTATAGTTTTCTCTGTAACTATAGTCTTAGAATGGGGTTTGGTTGAGAGCTTAAATGGCTTGTCCAGAATCACACAGGTTGTATATATCAGAGTCAAGATTTGAACTCAGGTCTTCCTTACTCTAAGATCAGCTCTCTATTTATTGTGTTATGGCACGTTTCATCATTGATGTCATTATCCTTATCACTACTTCTTTTACTAATCATTATCATTATTTCTTTATCTTACACTGAATATTATAAATATTAAAAGTTCCCCTTGGGGAACATATTTGTTTTCCCTCCAGAACAATTTTTTAAATAAAAAAGTTTTCCTATGGCATTTGGTAAGAGTTTTCTCAAAAAAGACAACACATTCTGACTTTATCCTACAATAAAATCAAAAAGCTGAATTTGGATGATTATAATCATTTCCATGGCAGCAGATTGGAAGGTCATAAACAGAGGTCTTGGATTTGACTGCAGGTTCGAGCAGTAGGAGAGACAGGACTGGCACCAATAAGCTCTTATTCAAGGAAAACTGTCTAAAAAACACTGCCAAGGGAATACAGAAAATAACTGGGGAAGGAAATTGCTTTTGGAATAAACGTTCTGTTCTTTCAAGTTTCCTTTGGTAGAAAAATGCCCCTTTGAAGAGACTTAATAGAACCATTAGAGAGACCAAACATGAAATTTCTCATGAAATCTTAAAAGGTTTATTTTATAACTATTTTTTTTTTTTGTAAAGGTGTATGTGGAGGGAAAAGAAACCAAGGAGATGAGATTTTTTTTTTCTTATTCTTGTACAAAAAACATACCAGGCCAACTAATGTAAAACAATTATTTATGTCTGCTTCTGCTGTAAATGGGCCTTCAGCTCCAGGCTTCTTCCCACTTCTTGTCATTGTCTCTGTATCCAGGGTCATAGACTATGCTTGGGTACCAAACTCCAGTGGGAAAACCACAAGAAGTCTTTTTTTTTCTTTTAACTTGGTTCATCTTTGAGGAGTTCAAGGAATGGGCAACTATATCTTTTGATGTTGCCTTTTTTTTTTTAATGCAATGCTACATGGAAATAAGGGTTTGATTTAATGACCAAAGAGAAAAATCACAAGTATAGCTATGCATAAATGTTTACATTGAATTCACTTTTATGCTATAGAACCTTATGCTATGAACCAAGTGCAATCTATATTAATGTAATGGAACTCCACCATTTCCAGGCTGTCAATCCATCAGTTATGAAGCATTTATTATGTACTTACTACTCAGACATTCTCTGGATTATAATTTGAGATACTTCAGACCCAAATAGACAAATCAGTTAGATATGTATATCTACATTTTGTAGTTGGAGTTGAGCATTTGTCTATTTATGTCTTGTGTGTGTATTATGCATAAATAGAAAAATATATTAATGTATAAGTATATGTATCTAATCATACGTATGTATCCATTGGGGCAATTTATTTTAAATACTATCATATAGATCAAAGTGAATGGAATGAAAGCAAAAGTAAAACAGATAGAAAATGCCACCTGCCTACTGAAGTAGGCATTCATTTAATGTCTACAGGAAAACCAGAAGTCTAGATATACATAAATGCTTACATTCAATCCATTGTCATGCTGTGGAACCTTAATCTGTGAACTGATTGCAATTCATATTCATGCAATGGAAACTTACTGTTTCTGGGCAATCCATCAATCAACATTTATTATGCATTTGCTTTCCAGGCATTCTCTAGATGATGATTTGAAGTACTTCAGGCCGTTATAGTCAGTGTTAATTATAAACATATCATTTTGTAGTTGAAGATTTTCTATTTTATATATACATATATATAGTGTATATATCTACATGAGGGTGTACATAAATACAAATGTGTATTATGTTTATGAATGTATACATATACATATCTAAAATATATATAGTAGTGACTTATTATAAATACTTTTATATAAATCAAGGTGAAAAGGATGAAACCTAAAAACAAAACAAAACAGGAAATGTCCCTCTGCCTACTGAAGTAGGCACTGATATGTACGAGTGTTAACATTCAATCCATTTTATGCACTTGAACTTTATGCTATGAACTTAACTATGCCATACCTGCAATAAAGTCTCAGCACTGGTAGGTAGTTAATCAATCAATGAGTTAATTGCCAAGCATTTATTTTGTACCCATTTCATGCCAGGGATTATACTAAATGTTGGGGATTCAAAGCATTTATTATTTGTGCTGCCTGGAGCAAGACATAATTGGGCATGTAGAAACAAGACACAGACTTTCCTGTTTTCCAAGATCTTACAGCCTGATGGATATTTTTAAAGGCTATACGCAAATGATTATGGTACACAGTAAGTTGTGGTAAGGTAAAAAGGAAAAATCCAGACAAAATGGTATCAGATATTTGAAGAATATGAGATAACTTTAAGCTGGAGCGATCAGAGAAGCCTTCCTGGAAGAGGTATCTTCTGAATCAGGATTTGATGCAAGGATATTTTTTCTTTTGACCTCGGCCGATTAGGGCCAGATGACCTAAACAAGTGTTGGAGATTAGTGGGCATAAGTTCCAATTCAATCCCATCAAATAAGTAATTTAACAACTGAACAAGCTATACAAAGTTATCAAAACAAGATTGGACTAGTGGCCCATATTAAATAAAACCCAAAAAGAATGAGAGAATCAACAGATCTAAATTGTAAACAGCATCAAAGTCTCAGGAGACCTAAGTATAGTAAAATATTACATCTAGTTGCTAACTGCTTCTAATGGACAGGTAAACCAAATGGTCCCTGGAGAAGTAGTGACTCTTTCTCTTCTAACCCTCCTCCATACTTCTACCATATATTCTGTTTCTAGCCCAGTTCCTGCAGTCATCATCTCAGGAAGTAACTATTTTGGAGATAGAGTCTGATAGTTACTTCTACAAGGTCTTCCTTGTTAACCAACTACTACTGAACAATTAAAAAAGAAAATTCTTGCCACCAAAGCCACCTTAGCATTGTCAAATATTTCAAAATAAGAAAATAAAATGGAATTTTATTGACATAAAAACAGATTCATTGTAATCTGTTTTGGCTCCACACTCAAAGAATTGTGGGACCTTTCCATTTAACTTACAGATTGGATGTGAGCTCCTTGAGATCATAGGCAGCCTTTTCTTCTTTGATTCCCTCAGTATTATTCAGTATACAAATACTTAATAAATATCTCTTCATTCAAATTTATTTATTCAGGAAAATGTGATCAGAAATCATAAGCCTAGGACCAAAAATATTTTGCAAGCATCGGATTATATTTTTTAAATGATGATTCAGATTTTGAGCCTAGATGAGTGGATTAGAGATTTGTGAGTCATTTGAACAGAAGAAACACTGAGATAAGATTGCCAAGGTAGAAATTAAAAAGATAAGAAGAGATCAGGAGGAGAAAGAAATCCAGTAAAGGAGACCAAAGAAAGAATGAATGAACGAATTAGTGAATGAATGGAAAAAATGGAATTGGAAACAGATGGGGTAGTTTTTTTTTCTTCAGTAGACTCCTTGCTTAATATGATTGCAATGCAAAATTAGGAAGCATTCGGAGGTGAACAGTTGTTAGCCTGAGGTAATCCTATTGTAATGTGTCCAGAGGATAACACACTTCTTGGATTTTATTTTGTTCTATGCATCACAATGTAGCAAGGACATAAAAAAGTTGGAGAGACCAGAATATCATAACCAGAAAGGTGAAGGACCTCAAGGTCATGTCATATGAAGTTTGGTTGGAAGAAGTGAGAATGCTTTTTTGGATCAGAGATTCAGAAGGAACACAATAGGTCTAGTCAAAGATTTGAATGGCTACACTATGGGAGAAAATTTACACTTGCTCTGTGGGTCTCTTAGATAACCAATCTAAACAAGGTCAGGGAACTGCAAAGAGGTAAATATAGACTTTGATATGGGAGGGGGAGGATCAAAACAGAGTGTTCACAAATTAGATTGCACTGCTTTGGTGAGTAATGACTATTTCTCATCAGAAATATTCAAGCAATAGTCAGTCTTAACTGTCTCATGAGTCATGCATCTTGTATTTGTGTATCAGGGTTACAATTATACAGAATCCAGTCTCTGACCTGAAGGAGTTCACAAGCTAGAAGATGGTCAGATTATAGACTCAGGACAAGAATGAACCTTGGAAGTCATCCAATCAAATCGTTTCATTTTATAGATAAGAAAACTTAAGATCTAGAGAGATTAAACAGTTTGGTTTTGTCAGTCTTTCATTCCAAAAGAGGATCGATGACATCAGAAAGGTGATGTCTTGACTTGCAAGTGAACTGGATTTAAGTAAGGCAGGGCTGTGCAAAGCCACCAGGCTCGCTCTCTCCTCCAAAGCTGTCAGGGTGTAGTGTCAAGGCATAGATCAGGATGACTGGAGATAGTTCTGGATGCAGTGAGAGACCTTGACCTTTTTATGCTAAAGTATTTCTCAGGTCTCAGTTTGTCAGAGTCAGTGATTAAGGCTAGGTAAGAAATGAGACAAAAGATGGAATTTAAAAAAAAATTCAAATTTCAAAAAAAATCAATCTGGGAGGGGACTACCCTCTGGCCACAATAGAAACAGCTGCTATTTACACTCACTTTATACTTAAAGTCAAATAACAGCAACCAAGGCATGGGCTATGGTCTATTGTTGGCCAAAGTGATTTGCATTTAAGGCATACTCAAGTAGCTCTATTTGAATCCCAATGGCTCTTCCCAAAGCCTGTTTTGTTTTTTGTTTTTTTTTCAGAGCTATATTTCAAGAAATCCACTTTTCTTTGGGCAGAGCACCCACATATAAATGCATGATTCCCCTTGTGGACAAAGGGAGGGAGGGATGAATTAGGGAAGTCTGAAAACAAGGAAGGATGGAAAGAGCATTGCCCAATTGGAACTGGCCAGTTGCCCACAGTGAGGCAGCTAGTACTAACCACATATTGTTACTGGACTTTCATTCTTAAAGAGTTCCAGTGACATCACCAAACAACTTATCTCAAGTTACAAAGGTAGTAAATAGACTTCAAGACTTGAACCACAGTTCTCTGGCTCCAGTTCCAATGTCTTCCCCACTATACTTATTGCTTCCATTTAGGGAGATAATAGGGCATTAATATCCATAATCCAAAGCATTAGGTTCTGAGTGCCCTATGAATGATACAAACTGAGAATGGAGGAATAGAGCAGGCTATACAGACTCTGTTCTCATGAAATTGAAGCATTGAAGACGACCCTAGAGGAAAGTTGATCTGATTTGCCGATTGAAACAAGATCCTCCACTAAAATGAACTCACTAGCTAGTCCTCCAGGAAGCAGCAAGGAAGAATGAAAATTGTACCAACCGCAAGAGTGAATGGAAGAATGGATGGATAAATGAATGGATGAAAAAGTATTTATGAAACACTTCTGTTGGGGATAAAAAAAAAAAAGAAAGATGGTCCATAGCCTAAAGTAGTTTACGTTCTAACACAGGGAGAAGACCCATATAGGGAATTGTTGTCTGGAGAGGGAAGTTTTGCTTGGGAAAACCACAGGGATGATAAGTGGAGCTGAATTAAAATAGATTGACATTCCTTTTCAATGGCAATATAATTCTAGCTTTCAGAACTGAAAGGTAGAAGACTGGTGGCACAGCAGATGTTGAAGAAGGTAGCCTGGGGTATAGTATCCCTGGAGCCTGCCTAGACAGAGTAGGGTACAAGCTTCAGGAAAGGAATTCTAGTGTTGAAAGGTCTATGATATATATATATACACACACACACACACACATATGTATATATGTATCACCCGTAAGAGATAAATGACTTCAACAAAATGTCATAGGGCTGAGGGAGAAGATGGAAAACTTTTTTTGTTTTCAGTGTTTCAGTAGTGCTGTTTAAAAAGTTTTATAGTCCTTTCATTTAGTATATTTGAAGAGAAACTAGCCTATCAAAAAAATTTCATATTAGCTTTCTTTTGTTAAAATACTGGAAGAAAGAGCTGTTAAATAAACATATAGCAGCATCTGTCTTCAATATTTCAAGTTTAAAAAGAATAGATGCTCTCACTGTCTGTTATTTTCAGTATGTGTCATGCAACTGATTCAAAAACAATTAGAGAGAGGGTTTGGAAAGGGTGGAAATGCTTGGCAATTGAAATACATATTGTTATTATCCTGGCCTGAAGATGTCATGATTTTTCCTCCGGGGCTCAGAATTACACTTTAGTAGTACCTTGATAGATCATAGATGTTAGGTTATTATAAAATGCTGACAGATAAGGCTGTGATTTGTGAAGGCTCCCTAGGAATTCTATCTTTAATTTCTGTTAACATTTGACAGAGTTTCCTGACACTGGAACCATTGAGTTCATTGAAATTCAACATCGCCTGAGTTTCTTGCATACATTCCTCATTTATAGATAACACGTCTACATCTCTTGACATGGAGATTCAAAATGAACATCTCAGTGGAAAAAAAGAGAGAGAGAGAGAGAGAGAGAGAGAAAGGGAGAGAGGGAGGGGGAGAGAGAGAGAGAGAGAGAGAGAGAGAGAGAGAGAGAGAGAGAGAGAGAGAGAGAGAGAGACCAAGAAGAAGAAATATGACAGAAAAAGGACGATTGTTCATTTCAAAACACAACCAAGTGGTCTACGGATACGGCAAGAGTGAAAAACCATTATTTCTGTGGGGGCAGAAGGAGAAGATTTTATTGCTGGGGAATTGATTTTCTTAAAATTCGTTGGGTCACCAGTAAGGGATCTGAATGGTGTCATTATTGCTTTTACTATTCCAAAAATATCAGGATTAGGCTTATAGAATCATAGGGCCCTGTAGACCAGCCAGTCCAGAAGAGGGCTGAGCCAGGAAGGACAAGACTTAGTCTATGAGATTATAAGCACCAGGGATGGGTTTGAATTGGAGAGTCGGGGGTCCTTTTTGACTGTACTGTACCACGTTCCTTCTTTTGAACTGTTTTTTTTTAATCGAATAAAATATACGGACAAATTTACCTATTGATCAAAACTAATCTTCTGACATTTCTTTTTCCTGTTTGTTTATTCACTTTACACATAAAGATATTTTTTAAAAAGACTAGAACTGTTTCAATTTGACAGTATCAAATTTGTCCTTTTGCATTCTGGAAAGCATTGTGGAAGACTGGTCATAGCAGGGAAGTCTTGTTAGGACCACAGGAAACACAAGAAAGAGTGATTGGCAAGGTAATTTCTTTTTTAAGTTTAATAAAAAAGAACGAATCCTAATGATCCTAAGCTAGCATCGTAAGACCTTAGAGTTACTGTACAGGGGCAGGTGAATCAATGGATAGTAGATCAATGAGCATTTATTAAGGATTTTTTTTAATGAATCATGAAGTATTCTAGGCACTGGGTGGAGATACAAAGACTAAAATGAAAGAATCTGTCTTCAAGGAGTTTATATTCTATTATGGAAAACAATAAATGTATGGTATGGGGGGAGTGTAGTACTGGAAGGGAGGAGGTAGATAGTTAAAGGTCTCAGGTAGGATGTAGTATTTGAGCTGAAATTTGAAGGATGTTTAAAATTCTAAAAGGTAAAAGAGGTATTTGTGGGTAAGAAATGCAATCTACAAATGGAAACTGGCTATTCAAAGACACGGAGACTGGAGATGGAATGTCCTGTGTGAAGAACAAGAAAAAAAACCTGCTCCATTCAACCAAAGAAGTGTTAAGAGGAATAGTGTTTAAGGCAGAAAAGGGAAGGGAGAGCCAGGTTGTGAAGATCTTTAAAAAACCAAACAAAGTAGATTCATCTTAGAGATTTGCTTTCTACAGGATATAAAAACAGAAATTGAAGATATTTGATTGGTTTTGACATAAATAAAAGAAATTATGGAGTTTACTGAAAGGATGAGAAAACATAAGGTCCTGCCAAGCTAGCTGTTTGCTAACTATATCCAGTAGGACAAAATAGTATATATTTGTAGATAATATAGCATTACTTAAAAATGCAGCAATGGAGATGATTTTATTAATTGACTCTTTGATGGTCAGTATAAGTCACAGCATGAAACAGGCTGACACATGGTCACTGAAAGTGCATGCCTCTGATATGCAATCTATTAACACTGGGAATTCTCCCAAAACTTCCTTGAGTTCTAGAGTAGGGTAAGTATGCTTCTTAAAATAGTTTTTGTTCACATCCCTCATGCATAATTTTATGTTGTAATTATTGCAAATATGTGTCCTGTTATTCTACTAGAGTATAAGGTCCATGACAAGAGTGCTGATTTTTTAAATCTAAATTCTATATTGGTTCCATTACCTAACATGGTGCTAGGCACATAGTCAACACTTTAAAATGTTGCATTGAGTTGGCACCAGATCTAGGTTTTCAAAGACGAATTTCTGCCAACCTTTGTAGGCTAATCTAAAACTGATCTTTTTTGTGTCATCTACATTCTAGTTAAGCTGCGACACTCACAATCTGATGATTTTCTACTTCTTTGCCTTTGCTCATTGATACCTATGCCACAATTCTTCCTTTGATAGCTCCACCTATTCACATCCTATCATAGGAAGAGGCCTAGATTTGAAGTGAGACAATATAGATTGTAATCCAGATTTTGTCAGTTACTAACTGAGTCACCTTGGGTAAATTTATCTTTGTACTTTAGTTACTTCCTCTGTGTGTATATGTGTGTGTGTGTGTGTGTGTGTGTGTGTGTGAGAGAGAGAGAGAGAGAGAGAGAGAGAGACAGAGAGAGACAGAGAGAGACAGAGAGAGAGAGACTGCAATTGGACTAAAAATCTTGGACTAAATGACCTTTCAGGCCTAATCTTCCTCTAAATCTATTATCCTAAATTCCTATAGGATTATAGGACCTTCAAAGTCATCCTACAATAATACTTTTTTTCATTTTTTTATGATTGAAAATATTGCAATATTGGCTCATTGTATAAGATTTTGAATTTTCCTTTTGTACAAGATAAGAATAGAAAACACATGGAATTTGGAGTCAGAGCATGTTGGTTTACCCCATAGAACTCTGTCATTTACTATCTCTGTGGGTTTGAGAAAGTCAATTAACTTGTCTAGGGCCATTTTCTTTATTTGCACATTTAGGAGGCTAGAACAAATGGTCCGTAAGATTCTAAATATAAAATCCTGTCTCTTAAGTAGTAGTATATTCATTTTTTTCTACTTGCATGACCTTTGGGGAAAGATTCTAGCCCTTAATTCAGTACATTTACATAATATTTAATAAATATTGAATTGATAGTGATTCAGATCATCCTCAAACACTTCCAAGCTTAGGGCTCCCAAGTTGCCTCGAATCTCAGTTTCCTCATCGATGACATTGGAAGTATTAATGTCCTATCCACCCCATAGATAGAGATAATAATAGCATATGCATACAAACCTGTCATGAGAAAGCTAAGGCCCTGAGTAGGTATGTGACTTGCCTATACTAATGTATTACAGAAATGAAATTAAAACCTAGGTCTACCATTTGGCAACACTGTTTTCCTTGAAATCAGCTTGATCCTCTAAAAACCATACACAGAGCTCCTTTCAATTATAAAACTGGTAATGTAAAGTTTGCCTGTATATAGTGTTTGATGGTCCCCTCCCTTGCCTTGCTTTTCCTTGACTTGCCTATCATTCTCTTCCCTTCCTTCCCCTTTTCAGAATTTTAAAAGACATTTTCTAGTGCATTTGGAAAGCAGTTTCCAGTACTGGCAGGTTATTTTTCTGGCTTCATTTCTAATTCCTTGTCACCTTGTTGGAGATGAAAGTACCTTTTGCACCTTGAAAGCTGGTGTGAGCTTAATGAAAATATGTGATACCAGTGTAAGATTTTTCAGTTAAGCAAATAAAGGGCAATTTCTGTTAACCCTGGGCTTCTCAAAATTGTTCTTCTCAATTAAACTTAAAATTTCCTATTACTAAGTTTCACAGAATTTCAGATTTGGAAGTGACCTCAAAGACACCCTAGTATGAATAAGAACTCTCCCTACAATCAAACAATCAGCAAGCCAGCAAGCATTTATTCATCCTCTTTGTTGGGCACTGGGCTGGGCACTGGGAATATAAATACAGAGAATGGAATAGTCCCCACTTGGAGTATACTTTCATTTTAATGGGGAAACAACAAGTACATATAAAATAAACAACATAAAAATGAAATATATTCAGAGTACTTAAATTCAAATAGTTTGGGAGAGGGCACTCTCAGGAGTCAAGTTATGAAGGGCATTAAAAGTCAACCAGAGGATTTGAGATTTTATCCTGGAGGCAAATATGGTGCCATTTGATTTTATTGAGTAGGGAGATGACATGGTCAGCAGTATGCTTTAAGAAAGATCAATTTGAAAACTGAATGAAAGATGAAGATGGGGAAGGATATGAGGCAGGGAGACCAACCAACAGGCTATTGTGATACGGCATGAGTGAAGTCATGAGTTTGCAACAAGGTGATTGCAATGTCAGAAGAGAGGAAGGGGCTGTAGACCACTTTTGGAGGACAGGTAGGTAGTACAATGTATAGAACACTTGGCTTGGAATCAAGAAGACTCATCTTTATGAGTTCAAATCTGGTCTCATTCACTAGGTATGTGACTTTGGGCAAGTCAGTCAATCCTGCTTACCTCAGTTTCCTCTTCTGTAAAATGAGCTAGAGAAGGAAATAGCAAACCAATCCATTATCTTTGCCAAGAAAACCACAGATAGAGTCATGAAGAGTTGGACATGACTGACTGACTGAATATCAATTAAAAATAGCATAGATGGAGGTAGCTAGGTAGAACAGAGGATAGAGTGTTGGACCTTGAGTCTGGAAGTCCTGAGACTCAATCACTTATTCACTGTGTGACCCATGGCAAGTAACTTAACCTCCATCTGCCTCAGTTTTCTCATCTATAAAATGGGAATGATAATGTATCTAGTTCCCATGATTATGATGAGAATAAAATGGGATAATATTTGTAAAATTCTTTGAAAATTTTAATGCTTTATGTAGATATTTACTATTATTATTATGAAAGTAGAAACAATAGGACTTATTGACTCATTGGACATGGAGGCTTGCAGAGGTTGAGGAGATAAGCATGATATCTAGATTGGAAGCCTGAGGCAAATGGAAGAATGGTGGCATCTTCAACAAGACAGGTAGGTAGTACAATGTATAGAATACTTGGCTTGGAATCAAGAAGACTCACCTTCATGAGTTCAAATCTGGTCTCATTCTTTTAAACATGATAAGAAGGAAGGGCTTATGATGAGGGTAATGAGTTCATATTTGCACATAATGAATTCAAGATATGTTTGAGACATCCAAGATAACAAAGAGGCAATTGGAAATGTGAGTGTTGATGTTAGTGGGGAGGGTAAGACTGGAAAAGCAGATTTGAGAATAATCGGCATGGAGATGATAATTTAATCCATGGGAACTGATGAGATCATCAAGCAAAATATAAGACAGAAGGGAAAAGAGGAGGTGAAGTAGAACAAAATTCGAGACACTTATTGTTATTAGGCATGACATTGATGAGGATATAGTGAAGGAGACTGAGAAGGATTAGTCAGACTACTAGGAAGAGAATGAAGAGAGAAAGTTATCATGAAAAGCTAGAGAGAACAGTATATGGAAGAGAAGAGGGTTGCTGAGAGTGTCAAAGGCTGCACAGAGGTCAAGAAGGAAGAGTAAGAAAATGCTAATAGATTTGGTCACATTTAAGAGATTTAAGTACATTTAAGTAGTTTTAGAAAGTCTTCCTATGGTCCATTTAATTTCCTTTTTTTTTAATTTAAATTTTAGTTTTCAGCATTCACTTCCATAAGTTGTAATTTTCTCCCTCTCCTTCACTCCTCTCTCACTGAGATAGCCTACAATCTTATATAGACTCTACATATACATTCTTTTTAAACACATTTTCACATCAGTCATGTTGCACAGCAGAATTATAACAAATGGGAGAAACCATGAGAAAGAAAAAACAGAATACAATTAAACCAAAAAGAAAATAGCCTGCTTTGATCTGCATTCCTTAGCTCTTTCTCTGGATGTGTATTGCATTTTTCATCATGAGTCTTTTGGAATTATTATTGTTCTGAAGTCTATCAAAATCAGTCATTGCACCCTGCGATTATTTCTGTGAACAATGTCCTCCTGGTTCTGCTCACTTCAATCAGCGTCAGTTCATATAAATCTTTCCAGGATTTTCTGAAGTCTGCTTGTTTGTCATTTCTTGTAGCACAATAGTATTCCATTGCATTCATATACCACATGTGCTCAGCCATTCCTCAACTGATGAGCATCCCATCAATTTCCAGTTCTTGGCCACCACAAAAAGAGCTGTTACAAATATTTTGTACACATGGGTTCTTTTCACAGCCCTAGAAGTGGCATTTTACGGGGTCAAAGAGTATGCACTGGGCCATTTAATTTCATCCAGCTAAGTGTCCCATTTTTTCTTCCCCTTCTTTTAGTTAAACTTTTGAGAAAGTTGTCTATAGTCAGCACTGTACCTCTAGGTTCTCATTATCCACGTTCTTCTTGGTCATTTGCAGTTGGATTTATTTGCCTGACACTTCAATGAAAATCTTCTCTCCAAAGTCACCAATAATCTAAATGCAAAATCTAAAGGTCTCTTTTCAACTCCTCAGTCTCATTGATCTTTCTGTAGCATTTTTACATTATTTACCTCCTTTTGGATTCTCTTTCCTCTTATGGCTTTTGAGATTACTATCTTCTGACTCATCTCTCTAAGCTCTTCCTCTCTGCTGAGATTACATTAATTACATGACCTCCTCATCTTTGTCCTGATCCCTTAATGTATGTGTTCTATTCTTTCTCTTCCCTTATTCCCTATCTAGAATCTCTCCGCTGGCAATCTCTTAACCTAAAGTCTTGCTCTTCCCTTATTCCTTATCTTGAATCTCTCCACTGGCAATCTCTTAACCTGAAGTTTCAAACAGCTATATTTGGAAGATTCTCAAATTAGAATTTCTAGCTCTAATATCAGCTGTGAGCTTCAAGATTTAACTGACTATAGGCTGTCTCTATATAAACTAGATAGATAATCTAGTATCTCAAGCCAATATGAATCAGCCCCACAGGACCTCAGAGTTGGAAGGGACACCTAAGAACATTCATTCTAACCATTTCAGGAACAACACAGTGCCCCAAATCTAACATATACACATTCCAGTCTTTATTTAAAGATCTATAGTCAGGAAGAGTCTACTAATTCCTAAGAGAGCACATTTTATCTTTGGGTAGCTCCACTTGTTAGGCAAGTTCCAAGTCTACATCTATAGCTTTTGCTAATTCTCCCCCATTATTCCAAGTCTTGTCCTCCACCACCCTCCTGGGATGAATCAGAATGTCTGAAAGTGCTCTTACAAATGACAAAGCTTCAGATACTTGAAGACAATTATTATGTGCTTTCTGAGTTTTCCCCTTTCTGACCTAAATATCCCAGGATTCTTTTTTTAAGTGAGTCCAGCTCAATTCAATCAATTGTATGATTTAGCCTTTTGCCATCCTAGTTTCCATTGGACATTTGGCAACTTATCAATGTCCTCGTAAATGGAGACATCCAGAATTGAACACAGCACTGCAGATGAAGACTGATATGGTCAGAGTATAGTGAAACTCTCCTCTCAGCCTGGATATCAAGGGTTTATTTGGCTGCCAAAGCACACTGCTGACTCAGATTGAATTACTTACTCATTCAACCAGTTGTGGATCCACCCAACTCTGTTACTGGCTAGTTAGTCAGTTATTGAACAAGTATTTAGTAAGTGCTTGCTATATGTTAGATACTGCACTAAGTGTAGGAATATGAAGAAAGACACAATATTCATTGTCCCCATGAGTTCACATTCTAATCAGGTGAGACAACATGCAAATAACCAGGCGTATATAACATATGTACAGGAGAGGTGAAAGAAAGTGTCAGAAGAGAGGGAGGAGCAGGAAAGGCTTTCTGCAGAGAAGGGGATTTCAGCTGAGTCTTGAAAGAAGCCAGGGAAAATAATGAGCCAGAGGTGAGGGGACAGAAGATTCAAAGCATAGGGGATAGCCACTGCAAAAGAAATAAACAAGAGATGGAGTGACATATAGGAGGAATTGCAAATGAGTCAGTTTGGCTAGATTTTTGATTTTGTAAAATGAAAGAAACCTAGAATATTGGAAAGGGCCAGATTATAAAGAGCTTTAACTATCAAACAGAGCATTTTATATTTGATCCTGGAGGTCATAGAGCTCATTGACCCACACTTTAGAAGAGTCACCTTTAAAGGTGAATGGACATGTTGGAGTAGAGAGAGACTTGAGGCAAGGAGACTTGCAGTAATAGTGAATGGAAGTAATCAGTAGTTGAACCAAGTTGTGACTATGTGAATGGTCAGAAGGAGACATATTATAGAGATTTTATGGAGGTAGAAACAAGATTTAACAATGGATTGAATGTGTGCAATGAGTGAGACTGAGAAGTTGGCGACACCAAGTCTGCAAGCCTATAAGGTTGCCTGACAATGACAGGGAAAGTGTGGGAGGGTAGATAGTTGTGGGGAAGAGATATAATGAATTATGTTTTGGACATGTTGAGTCCTCTGTCATGTCAAAAAGAATATCATTAGAGGCTCAATTTCTTTGCTAAATTCAGATAAACTACCTTTATAGCATTTTCCTGAGCCACCTTTCTAGCAATGCTTAAAAAAGTAAATGACCTACTTTGCCATGAATTATTTATTTTAAAATGAATGAAAAAGCATTTTGCTTACTGCATGTCAAGCACCACAGATACAAATGGAAATTTGATAGTTCCTATCCTCAAGGAGTTTATATTGTTTATGACTAGGTTCAAAAGGTATATTCTCAGTCTGTACCCAGAAGTCATCACCTCTCTAGGAAAGAGTTATTCTTGGTAAAGCTATGGTATTGATACATCTTTATTAGAATTTTTTATAGTTTTTAAAGCATAAAAGTCAAGTTCAATGGCCTATAATTCAAAAGACTCTAATCTTTTCCCCTCTCCTTTTTTGGGAAAATTAATATTGTATTTTCTGTGTTCTAATTTGATAGCACCTCTCATTCTCCACAATATTTCCTTACTCTTCCATCATCCTAAAGGCAGAGGAAGAGATCAACTGGCTTTTGTCAACTGGTCTTCTAGAGTCTTTGCCAATCATTATTTCATTCCCCCTTTCAACCTTCTCCTCTGCCTAATTGAAAAGCATTCCTCTAAATTATTTTACCACTTATAATATTGATTTAATGATAAGTATATTTGATTTTCCTCCCTGAAATATCATCTATCTTCCTGTCATTTTCCTGTTATATTTTCTACTCTTTAGATTCTTTGTCAGTTTGATTTCTCATTCCCACTCAGATAATGTATGAGGTTTTTATAGTTTTTATAATATAGTTTTATAATATAATATAGTTTTATAATTTTATAATAAGTTTATATAATTCTATGATAAAAATAAAACAAATCAAAATATTCAACCTCCTCGCATTCATTTCCTTATCTAACTCTGGTCATATAAACACAAACATTTAATTGTAGACCTTTCATTATAATCACAAACTAATTTTCTGCTTATGTGTTGAATATCTTTTTCACATCTGGGTTCTTTTGAAAGCGTGGTTAAAATTCTTTTCTTTGAGCAAAAACTTACATTTAAAAATGTTCAGTGTATCAAATGATATAGCTTCTTCTTTGTATCCTGATATTTCATTTTTTATATGAATATATGACACCATGGTTTAAGCTTGTGACGTTTTAATTAGAACTACTTGAAACTGAAGATTCCTTCCCTGCTTTGTTGCCTATAAAATTTGTTGTTTCATATTTTGATTATGCAATCTGATTATAACATTTCTTGGTGATTTAAACTTTATGTTTCCTTCTGTTTATGTTTTGTGGATTCTCCTGATTTAAACTTTGTTTTCGCCTTCCAATATTTCTCATATACATACGATACATCTGACACACACACACACACACACACACACACAGGCACTTCTTAGATTATAGAATTTAGGTTTTCTTTCTGATGATAGTTTTTCTTCCATTTGGAACAAATAACCATGGGGTTACTTTTTCATCTTTCATTTTTGAGTTAATGTTCTTGTTTTGTGGAACTCTGTTATATTCATTTAATCTATGTCAAGGGATTCTACTACTTTGCCTTCTGCTCTACGTGTGTGTGTGTGTGTGTGTGTGTGTGTGTGTGTGTGTATGCAAGCATTCCAAACCTATCACTGTTACTTTCAGAAGAAGATCTGTTATGAAAATTGTCTAGGTCTTTTGTTGTAAACTAAATGGTCCCTGTTTAGATTTGATGATTTCTTCCTTAAGAACTCTAATTTCACTCCTAATTTGATATTTTTTTCTTAATTTATCATTCTTTTGAACTATTCCAGATGTTCTCAAAGTTTCTGCATTGTTTCTTCAGAGTGCTTGTATAATTTGTTGCTATATCTCCACCATCTTCAAGGAATATTGATTCATTTTCTGCTGTTGCAAAGTACTTTTCATTACCTCCTCCTTTTACTAGTTATTCATGTGCCTTCTTCATTCAACTTTCATCTGAATTGCTCTGCTGATTTTGTTTCGGTGTTTGGTGAAAATGTGCTTTTTTTCATCTCCAGGCTGTTTTGCCCCTCCCCCAGCTCTCCTGTAGGTTGGATGAGGTCTGCATCCCTCTTAGAGTGAGGTTGAAACAATGCTTCCAGGAGATTCTAACTAATTACTCCGCTCCCTTCCCCCAGAACAAGGGTACGGATTTATTTAGCATTTTATTTTTTCTCCATTTACATGCAAAAACAACTTCTAACATTTGTTTTTCAAACCTTGAGTCGCATATTCTTTCCCTTCCTCCCTTCCCAACACTCTCATTGAGAAGGCAAGCAATTCGATACATGTGTACTCATGTAAAACATTTCCATAAAAGTCATGTTGTGAAAGAAAACATAGACAAAAAAAGCACCTCAAGAAAAAAAGTAAAAAAGGGTGCTTCAATTTGTATTGAGACACCATCAGTTCTTTCTCTTGGAATGGGTAGCACTTTTCATCCTAAGTCCTTCAGAATTATCTTGGATCACTGTGTTGCTGAAAATAGATAAGTTTTTCACAGCTGATCATCTCACAGTACTGCTATTACTTTGCACATAGTACATTTCACTTTGCTTCAACCCATGCAAGTCTTTCCAGGTTTTTCTGAGAGGCTCCTGCTCATCATTTCTTACAATACAATAGTATTCCATAATAATCGTATAAAACAACTTGTTCAGCCATTCCTAAGCCGATGGACTCTTCTCAGTTTCCAGTCCTTTACTCCCAGAAAAGAGCTGCTCTAAATATTTTTGTACATATAGTTCCTTTATTTAAAAATCTCTTCTGGAATCTAGACCTAGTAGTGGTATTGCTGTGTCAAAGGGTATGACTGGTTTTATAGCCCTTTGGGCATAGCTCCAAATTGCTCTACAGAATGGTTGAATTAGTTCACAACTCTGCTGACAGTGCATTAGTGTCTCATTTTTTTCCAGCATCTTCCTAACTGACTATTCTTATTCCCGACCTTTCTCAGTTCCACTCTTCAGAGTCCAACAATTCTACAAAAAATGTTCTTCAGTCCCCAGGCTATCCTTTAGGAACTGGTAATACAAGAATCAAAGCAAGGTCCCTAAAGGTTGTTCCAAGAAGACTTTGCAATTGGTTTTCCCTTCCTGCCCCTTCTCCTCGTACAACAAATTATCACCAGTTTCACGCCATGCTGTTTTAAATAATTATCAGTGCTTTGATTCTGATTTCCTCTTCTCTCCACATCTTTCTGTCCTTTCCAATCTATATAATTCCATATCTTCCCCCTTTTCTTCTTCTCAAGCTTCAGGCTTAGTCTGATTCTTGAGTCTCTGCCCCCAAAATAGAATCCCTCTCTCAATGTCAAAGGGTTAACTACAAAAGTTGGTTGTCTAAAATGAACCCCAATCATGGTGGTCTTAAGGATACCACAAGCTAGATTGTGGGAGGGAAGGCTTGTTTAGGTCAGAAGATATAACCTCTTGATGGGAGGTTAGTGCACTGGCTTTTAATGGCTTTTTCTATTTTTTATTGTAAGAATTATATTACGGCAAGTTCCTTCACTTACATTCTTGTCATTGCTGACTCTTTTGCCTTTGGGAGATCTTGTATTATTTGGTGTGGTGAGGGAAAACAATCCCCTCAGGAAATCTCTGGTTCAGCTATACTTTTAGTATTCCTCAGAGCTGTCAAATTAAATTAGATTTCCAAGTTAATTTAGATTTTGACCTTAATGGGCATATCCTTATAATAAAAATACCAATGAAAATGATTATTATCTTAATAATAATACTAGCTAACACTTATATAGTGCTTCAACATTTTCAAATTTTAAGTATGTTATCACATTTGATCCTTATACCAGTTCTGAGATATATGGACAATTTTTATCCTGATTTTATAGAAAAGGAAACTGAAGTTAATAGTGGTTGAGTGACCTTTCCAGGTCTACACACTCAGTAAGTGTCAGAGGAAGAATTCAAATTCAGCTCTTCATGACTCCAAGTTCAATATTCTATCCACTATGCCATCTAAGGGACTCAGAGAAATATAATTCCACCTAGTTACAGAGGAAGAACAGTACTTCTGATGCCTTTAACAGATATGAAACAAATGAAATCAGCTTTTGCCTTATTGTGGATCAAAGGTATGAAAGTAAAATATTTTAGATGTAAAAGTAGGAAAGACTTTAGAAGGCCAACCCCATGTCTGAATGCTTTGCTCAAGGTCACACAGTGAGGGGGTAGCAGTGCTACGATTAGAATGTACATAAGCTCTCTAACTCCAGATTCAATATTCTTTCCATTTTTTTATGCTGCCCATTAATATAATTTTTGACATTTTCAGGAGTCAGATTAAAATGAAAGTGGGGATTGTTAGGCAGCAAGTTAGATATATTTTCAGAGATGTGTTTCCAGGTTTTATATGTTTCATCTGATTTGTTTTCTTTTCTTTTGTCCATCAGATGACTCCTTAGGCTAGAATACGTAGACCCTTCATTATTTGTTAATGTAGATTTATGGACCTTATATTTCTACACTGGATTTTGAGGTTCAACATGCCTCTAATTTGTAATTATGCTCCATTTATACCAATATGTGCATTTGGAAAGCTCAAGCCATACTCATTAGTAATCTTTGGCAAGATTTATTCATTTCACAATTACAATAACTAATCTCAGCTCTGGGAGCATTGACATAGTGAATAGAGGGTCAGCCCTGAGGTTGGAAAAACTTGGGCGAATGTCTCATCTCTGACACACACTGACACAGAGACAAAATAAAATCCCCAAACAGCCCTGCCCTCAAGGAGATCATCATCCTAATGGGCAGACATAACATGTGATCAAGAAAGGACATACATGACTATTTGAAGGTTAGAAAGGCAGTTTAGAACAGTGACTAGAAAGTTCACCTCAAAGCCAAGAACCCTTGGGCTCAATTTTCACCTCTGAAAAATACTACCCATGTCACCTTGGTTGGGTAAGTCATTCAGCCCCTGAATGCTGTCATCAATGCTCTTGGAATATGTCTCAGAGAATGTGTCCAACTCCATTAGCAAAGTAAGTTTTATCTCTCATGAGCTCCTTAAATCACTGAAATCACATGTATGTTCTCTATCCCTTACATGATACACATCCAGAGTAATGGATAACAAAAGCTTATTTAGTACGAACTAAGGCCCTGTAACTTTACTTTACATACTTTAACTAAAGCCCTTGACTCTGTTGGCCATCATGACCAAGCATTAAGAAAAGCCTTCACAAGAATAATATTTAGAATTGTAAATATGGAATGTAGAAATGAGTAATTTAAAAATAAATCCTTCTCCTATGATATTCAGATATACATAGGTTAGCTTGGATTTTTTTTTTTCCTCCAGACTCTGGATTGTGTACTGAAAACTAATCACCAACCTGTACTGAGAACTACTTGTCACAAGGGAAAAGAATATCATCTCCTCAACAGGCGAATAAGTCAACCTTAAGCAGCCTTGCAGTGTGATTAGTATTTTGCCTTCAGTTTTCTTCTCCTCTCGGTCATATGTCACACTTAACACAAGACGAGTGCTGTAAATGCCAGCCATAAACAGAATAACATCTTCAGCGGCAAAAAATGCAGCTCTTGGGAAAGCCTCCTCTAGCATTTTGCTAAAAGCTTCCCTTTTGATCGCCTTTATTACGAAGTGCTCCAGAGAGAAAAGCATGCTACTTCTGGATCCCCTTGGTGGAATCACATGGTACTGATGTGCTCCATCTCACCCAGGAGGAACTGGTCTATGCTCTGGTCCAAAGGTGAGAAGGGAAAAGGATGTACATGTAGAAGAATAAAGGTTAAAATACAGACTGACACTTCTCACAACAACCCTGGGAGATGCTAGTGATACTTTATAATTGAAGTAGTATTTTTTTTAATTTTGGAAACTGAGGTGCAACAAGTTTATTTCAGTTTCTCAATGAAACACTAACTGCTTCTGAAGGATCTTTTAATCCATGGGGTGTGGTCATTTTTTAGAATTCCAGTTCTTGGAATTCAATAACCATTTATCAAGCACCTATGGTATGCAGGGCACTGTGCTGGGGCTATATAGAAGACTATGGAGCACTGAGGCTGTAGAGAAAAAAAAGTTGAAATTATCCCTTTCTTTATGGAGCTTATCATCCATTGAAGAGATAACAACCTAAAAAAAATCCCAAGACAATAAAAAGCTGCTATTATTACTACTGTCACTACTACTCCTAGATAGCATTTGTTTAATATTCTCTGTGGGTGTATATTTCATTTGAACCTCAAAACACTAAGAGATAGATGCTATTATAATACCCATTTTACAGATGAGAACATTGAGGAAAAGAGAGGTAACTGACTTGCCTAGAGTCACAGAGCTAGTGTCTGTTCACAGTATATGGTCCATAGTTGGTGTTTAATAAATGTTTATTGAACAAATGAATGAGGTTGAATTTGAACTCAGATCTGATATTGGGTCTAGGGCTCTATATGCAAAGCACATGTTATGTAATTGACAGCGGTAGGCACTAGCAGTTGGGAAAATCAAGAAAGACCTTATGTAAGAAGTACCCAGGCCAATAAACACAATGCATAGCAAAAGTATATTGGGTTTTGAAGAGTATGTAGGTAATACCTAGAAGAATAGTTATCAAAGAGACAGCTGGGGGACCATAGTGCACAGAGTGTTAGGACTGAATTCAGGAACTCCTGAGTTCAAATCCAGCCTCAGATACTAATCAGTTGTGTGACCCTAGGCAAGTTATTTAAACTCAGTTTTTCTCATCTCTAAAATGTGTATAATAATAGCATTTATCTCCCAGGGTTGTTGCTGTTGTTGTTGTTGTGTGTGTGTGTGTGTGTGTGTGTGTGTGTGCGCGTGAGAGAGAGAGAGAGAACATTAAATAGCTATAAAAATACTAGCTATTATTATTCATTTAGGAGCAATGCCTTCATAATGCTTCCACATCAAGCTAACATATGTCCATATGTACTTTCTTACTGTATAGTAAGCAGTAGTTAGTCCTATTTAGGACAGAGAGCAAGACAAAGTCTACAAACCCTTTTCGCCATCCTTCCCACTATGGTTAGACTGAAAATTCCTAATGCTTGTTTACTGACTGGATCAATTCAGCACCTTCCCAGAACTATGTAAGAACTTCTCTGTCCTGACAAGGATCACTTGACCTCTTATGCAACTATTTTAAGTTGTGAGTGATGGGGGCCCAGCACAGATCCTCTAATAATTGGAATTTAACTGAATTTCCTGCCTTTGTGGGAGGCCAAATTTCTGGTCGCATTTATTTCCCTAGCTTATCTGTTATTTTAGGGAATCATTTATATCTCGGGGATATCCAGTTCACAGACTAACAAGGAAAACAGGGTCCAGATATGAAAAGAACCACAAAAATCCTCTTATATGACCTCTGACTTTAATTTGATTTTTAAAATTAATTTTTAATTCTAATTTATTTTAATTAATAGAGTGCTGAGCCTGCAGTCAGAAAGACTCATCTTCTTTAGTTCATTTCTAGCCTCAGACTAGAACTGTGTGACCCTGGGCAAATCACTTAACCCTGTTTTCCTCAGTTTTCTCATCTGTAAGTTGAGTGGGAGAAGTAAATTGCAAATTGCTCCAGTATTTTTACTGAGAAAACTTGAAATCGATTCATAAAGAGTTAGACATAACTGAAACAACTGAACCAAAACAGCAAGGACCATTTAATTTCAGCAGTCGTTAGTTTTCTTTGTAAAGAGACAATTTGTAGGTGATTAAGAGAAACAGAACAAGGGCAATATGATAAATTCTCACCCTTCTTATTTGTCTAATTTTATTTGGAAGCTCATCTATTTTTCAGTCATTGCAAAATGTGGCATCGCTATAATTCCAATAATGCCATTCAATCCACAGTCTGATCCTTATATTTCCATGAAATTTATGTAATTTTATTATGTTTGAAATTTGTTATATGTTATGGGGAAAAAAGTAATTTTGGCCAGCACTATGTAAAATAACATAGTTATTAAAGATGTTTCTATAGTCTCAGTGGCTTATTTCTCTTTGTTGGTGGGGACTAGGTCATTTTGGAAGTCTTTTTTAATTAAAATAATGAAGGTTTCCTCCATTAATATTTTAACACTTTTTCCATTTTAATTGTTTTGAGATAAATATTGGCCATCATTTGAATTACTTAGAGAAAAGTCGTATTTTCCTCTATGTAATGAGAATAACAAAGGAGTGGTCCATGAACAAGTCATATTTTTTCCTGAATTTTTTGGGTAAATGCAGGCATAACGTGCTTTGTGCATTGGTTTCTTTCCTGAGAATGAGTAAATGAAATGCAAAATGCATTTTTCAGAAGACAAGTCAAGTTTCTCATTTGTTAACGTTTTAATTTAAGGAGTACTTCATCTCTTCTATGAGGCTGTGACACCCTTTCACTCATTGCCTAGCCTCTTTGTTAGAGTGGCTGATCTTTAATTTGCCCCATCTTGTTCAACCTATCAGTCAAGTTATTGAAATGTATAAAGAGGAAACATCTTATTGAGTGTGTGCCTTTTGTTATCAATAGCAACCACAAAAATGACAAAAAAATATAACTATCATTCTAAAGATTTCCATTGCAGTTTTGTTGGTAATGGCAGTAAAATGAAAACAGTCTAAATATCTAATGATTGAGGAATAGCTAAAGAAATTGTGATGCCTTGGAGCAGTTAAAGACTATCACATGATTAGGATTTTCAGGAATGAGGAATGTATAGAAGTCTGGAAATGTCTAGATGATAAGCAAACAAAAAGCAGAAGGAGAAGACCAAAGTGGTGGTAAAAAGTGAAGGAGAATGAATATACCCCAGCTCCCCGAGAAAAATCGAGGTAGGCACTGCCACATTGTTAAGATACGTTGTGCTTTAAAATTAATTTATTTAAATGTCATTAAAAGCCTGTTTTAACAGTTATGTTAATGTTGAATGCTGAGTAAGAAATTATTTTTTCAAAGAGGAAATAGCACTTTTATGCTTCTAACTTTTACATTGTGCTTAGATGAAGACTACACTTTGGTGAGCCGGAGGACAGCCAGATAAAAATAACCAGAGCTAGGAAAGGTCTTCATTCCTTGGAATCATGGATCAATTGAAAGGATTAGGGATGTAAATTCTGGAAAATGGAACTTCAGTGAGACCTAATAGCTCCCTTCATGTATTTGAAGGGTAGTTATGTAGGGGAAGAATTAGATATGCTCTGTTTGACCAATGAGAACAAAGAATTAGGAGCAATGGGTGGAGACTATTTGAGGGAAGGGGATTCTTCCTCCTTGAATGCCTTGAAACTGGAGAACCACTTGCTGTGTATGCTACAAAGAAGACTTGCTCCTCAATAAGTTGCACTGGAAGGCTTCTGAGGTCTCTTTTAACTCTGAAATTCACAGACCACCCTTTTTGATGCAATTAATCACAATATCTATTTTTACAAACATGGATTTTCATGCCATTACATTACTGTATTTTATGCTACTTAACGGTGCTCCAATTTCTTGGAAACAAATTTCATTTTTTTTATGGATATATACTTTATTTTTTTTTTCTTCTAGAATGCCACTCAGCATTAAACTGTGTTTTTCTCCAGTGATTCAAAAACTGTGTTTTCTCCCATGTGTGCCTTTAACTGGGCAACAATTGATTTTTTTTCTTTGTTAATCCCTTGGGCCTAGGTGAATGCGCTATATGGAAGTGCCTGATTCAGTAACAAAAAAGATAAAACCAATAATACAAACTGAAACTATATTTTTTGATGTTGGTTTGTTGAAGAAAAGTGAATCTGTTTTCACTGGATACTTCATGGGGAATAAATTTAGACATACAAAAATCTTTTTTGAAATGCAAAATGTCTTTCTGTTTATCTCTTTCTGCATGTCTGTATCTTTGTTTCTCTGTCTCTTTTACATTGGGGGGTAGGGGGAGGGGTCTGTCTCTTTTCTGTCTGATTTTAATTTATATGGTTACCAAGCCAAGTGAGAGACCTAACATGCCATCAGCTAAATCTCAATTTGAGGCAGATCAGTGAATAATCAAGCTGTATTAGGCATCCCATATATTAGGCCAACACTGACAGAAGCTGAGCTTCCTTCAAAGCTCAGCTCAGGTGTTACCACCTACATGAGGCCTATCCAGTTCTTATTATCTTCTGTTGTTTTGTTTTCATCTATATACCTGTAAGTGTTATTGTTCAGTTGTTTCAGTTGTGTCTGACTCTTTGTGACTCCATTGGAGGTTTCTATTTTTTCTCCAGCTCAGGAACTGGGCAAAGAAGGTTAAGTGACTTGCCCAGGGTCACACAACTAGTGTCTGAGGCCAGATCTGAACCTAGGCCTTCCTGACTCCAGGCCTGGCACTCTATGCACTGTACCACCTTGCTTCCCTATGAAGGAGGTAGAGATGTATAATGGACACAGAATGGACTTGTAGTTAATGGACATTGGTTCGAATCTTGTCTCTGCTACTGATCACCTCTCTGATTTTGGGCAAATCAATTAAACTCCTGGGGCTCAATTTCCTTATCTGAAAAATGAGGGCTGGACTTGCTAGTCACTTAGGTTTCTTCCAGCCCTAAATCAATGTTCCAATGTTATCCCTCACCCTGAAGAGAACTTATGCTTCCTGAGAACAAGAAGTTTTATTCTTATTGTTCTTATGCCCCAGGATCTGGTGCATAATAAGTGCTGAATAAATGTTTGTTGAATGAATGAACATGATTGAATTTCAAAAAAAAGTCTAGAATAGTATAAGAGAATTGACTGTCAACTTATTTTTACTCACAAAAGACGAAGTCATGATTTGAAATCTAATTATGGAAAATCTAGTAGATACTTGGTAATATTAAAAAGAAAATGGTACCTAGACATTTATGAGGCAGAGCTGAATGTTTAAGGAATCTGGTATAAAGGATATAGTCTGGATGGTAATAAAAAAATAGCAAGTCATATCATCAGAGGCACTATCAATAAGTATTGATGATGGTGTATTCCTCAATTTACCAAGTCATGATCCAAAGTCTCCATTACAGAAAAGGTAAGTCAAGTATAATAAAAGGCTTAACATAAATTAATGAATGGGATTATTCTGAGATTGGCCCTCCACTGGAAGAAATGGTAAGGAATAGCTCTTTTCTTCCCTAACAGCATTGATCATAATTACAGATGAGAAAGAATTACTCAGTCCCTTGTTCCACAAGATTTTTGCCCAGAGTGAACCCCTGAACCAAAAAACACAGAGCAAGGCCCTATTGTAAGCACAACAGCTCATGTAGGTTTTGCTTTGAGTGATTGCTACCTTTCTGCATAATGTTCTATGATGCGAAATGTTTTCCTAATTAGAATCACATTTTTTGTTGACTTACATTTTAGCACTGGCATTACTTTGCCTTCATTTCAACCAATCAATCAGCAAGCTATTATTAAGCCTTGTTTATATGCCAGGCATGGGAGATATAAATACAAAGACTGCAATAATCCCCACTCACAAAGAATTGCATTGAATGAGATACAATGAGCACATATACAAATATATACAAAATAAATACCAAAAATATGAAGTAGTTAAATGTGATATAGTTAGAGAGGAAAGACTTTGTGTAGAAGATAGACACTGAGCTGTGTCATGAAGGAGAAGAGGGAATCTATTAGTTGGAGGTGAGGAAGGAGTGCATTCCAGGTTTTGGGGAGAGCTAGGGCAGAAAGAAAGGAGTTGTGTTATCATGGGTCAGGAACAGAGACAAGGCCAGTCCAACTAGATTGCCTTGTGGCTCCATGTATTCTACATTTTTACTCTGCTGCTGTTAATGAGAACCATTCTTTATAGTAATTAGCAAGAAATTAATTTATTTGCTTTATAAATTTGAATTCTTTGATGATGAAAGGCATTCATATATTTCTTTGTATTCTAATTTCCAGAGGGTTTTTTTCCCCTTGCAGCTTCTTCTTGGCTTAACTAATAAATGTAACATTCTAAATACGGCAGACATTAGGCAGAGTCACAAAAATCAGTCAAATATTTCTGTTTTTTATCTTCCATGGCCAAGCTGTGTACCTTATATTAATGATTATCAGAAGTGGGATAGAATTTGGATCTATTGTCTAAGGACCAACCTAACTAAGTGCATAAGGGTTCATTAATGGACTGATCTCAGAATGATGAATTTGGGTGCCCAGAAACTCAAATATTTTCTTCCAAAATATAGAGAAGTTATAATCTACACTGATGGAAGGAGTACCAATTCTGATGAAAATGTATTGAAATCTGTGGCTATAGTTTATGATATAACTAACATACACACACACACACACACACATTTTCTTAAATAAATAAATCAATGGTAGGACATAATGAACTCAGAGGTAGCCTAGATATAAGAATGCCTGTCAAGTTCTGCCTCTGACACATATTGACTGCTTGATCCTGGGCAATTCACTGAAATTCTGAATACCTCCATCAATTATAAGTCTCTAAATTGGAGGAAAGGTATAGAGACTTCCTTTCAAGAGCTGAATCTGGGGACAGAGTCAAGATGGTGTAGTAGAAAGATGGACCTACTATAGCTCTCCCCCCATAGCCCATAAAATACCTGTAAAATGATTCTAAATAAATTCAAGAACAGCAGAAGCCACAAAACAACAGAGTGAAAAAGATTTCCAGCCCAAGACAGTCTTAAAGGCCAACAGGAAAGTTGTATCGCACGGGGCTCAGAGTACAGTGCAGCCCAGCCTCGGCCACACAGCTTGAATAGAACTGAAAAGCAGGTTTCAGGGTGTGGAATCACAGGTAGCAACTGTGGTTCGCAGACATCTCAACCCACAAATGCCAAAGACAGTTTCAAAGGTCAGTGAGAAAACTCTTTTATCTAGGTGAGAAAGGAGCAAGATCCTGCCCCAGACCCTGCCCCAGGGTGGGTGGCTGCCACTGCAGCAGCAGAGCCCATTTATGAAGCCTTCCACCTAAAGACCCTGGGGGTCCTCAGTGGGGGGTCCCCAGTCTTGAGTGGTGGCCCTGGGGTGAGGACTAGCACTGGTGTGGTGGAGCTGCTGGAAGCTCTGGAGAGGGAATCCTACTCACAGATCCTGGGCAGAAAAGAGTGCTTATGGATTACTTCTAGATCAGAGCATAGGCCAGGAGAGGAGTAAACTCCTCTCCCTTGATTGTGCCACCTTGGAGAAACTGAGAACTTACATGTCCCTAGAATATAGCCATCACTGGACAAAGGACTCAAAAGTCAAGCAAATGGCTGGGAAAATGGCCCAAAAAGTGAAAAAAATAAGACTATAGAAAGTTACTTTCTTGGTGAAAAGGTATTTTCTTCCATCCTTTCAGGTGAGGAAGAATAAAGCATACCATCAGAGGAAGACATCAAAGTCAAGGCTTCTACATCGAAAACTTCCAAAAAAATATACAATGGTCTCAGCCCATGGAAGAGCTCAAAAAGGATTTGAAAATCAAGAAAGAGAGGTGGAGGAAAAATTGAGAACAGAAAAGAGAGTGATGCAAGAAAATCATGAAAACCAAGTTAACAGTTTGCTAAAGGAGACCCAAAAAATGCTGAAGAAAATAAAAACTTTAAAATAAACTAACCTAAATGGCAAAAGATGTCCAAAAAGTCAACGAGGAGAAGATTCTTTAAAAAGCAGAATTAGCCAAATGGAAAAGGAGGTTCAAAAGTTCACTGAAGAAAATAGTTCTTTAAAAATTAAAATGGAGCAGATGGAAGCTAATGACTTTATGAGAAACCAGTAAATTATAAAACAAAACCAAAAAAATGAAAAAAATAGAAGACAATGTGAAATATCTCATTTGAAAAACAACTGACTTGGGAAAAAATAGATCCAGGAGAGTTAATTTAAAAATTATTGGCATTTGAAAACCATGATCAAAAAAAAAAAAAAAGAAATTATTTCCAGTCTGTCCTCCCCTTCTTTTACTGACCCTTCTTCTGTCCCCTGTCCCCTCTATTTTCCTATAGAGCACAATAGATTTCTATACTCCATTACCTGTGTAGCTTCCAAGAAATTATCAAGGAGAACTGCTCTGATATTCCAGAACCAGAGGATAAAATAGAAATGGAAAGAATTTACCAATCCCCTGAAAGAGACCCCAAAAAGAAAATTCCTAGGAATATTGTAGTCAAATTCCGGAGTTCCCAGGTCAAGGAAAAAATATTACAAACAGCCAGAAAGCAACAATTCAAGTATTATGACAATACAATCAGGATAATGCAGGATTTAGCAACTTCTACTCTAAGGGATAGAAGGGCTTGGAATATGACATTCCAGAGGTCAAAAGAGATAGGATTAAAACCAAGAATCACCTACCCAGCAGAACTGAGTATAATACTTCAGGGAAAAAAATGGAATGTCAATGAAATAGAGGACTTCCAAGCTTCTTGTTGAAAAGACCACCTCTGAATAGAAAATTTGACTTTCAAATACAAGAATCAAGAGAAACATGAAAAGATAAACAGGAAACAGAAACCTTAAGGAATTCATTAAAATTGAACTGTTTACATTCCTAAATGGAAAGATGTTATTTGTAACTCATGAGATATTTTTCAGTGTGAGGGTGGTTAGAGGGAATATATATGTAGATGTGTATGGGTATGTATGTATGTGTATATTATATATATATATATATGTAGGTATATGCACATGACTGTGTGTATGTGTATATATACATATATATAATATACATATATGCATACATATATAGACAGAGAGCACATGGTGAGCTGAATATGAAATGAGAATACCTAAAAAATAAAATTTACTGTTGAATGGAATGTACTAGGAGTAAGAGAGAGAGGTAGAATGTAGCAAATCATCTCACAAGAGGGAAGAAAGTTTCTACAATGAAGGGGAAGAAAGGGGAGATGAAAGGAAATAATTGAGTCTTACTTTCATGGGATTTGGCTTAAGGAGGGAATAACACACACTCAATTTGATATGGAAATCTATTTTATCCTGCAGGAAGGAAAAGAGGAAGGGGATGGGAGAGGGAAGATAGTAGAAGGGACAGCAAATTGGGGAAAGGGATGATCACAAGCAAACACTATTGTGGAAGTACAGGTCAAGGGAGAGAACAGAATTATTGAAAGGCAGGACTGGACAGAGGAAAATGTAGTTAGTCTTACAACATAACTATTATGAAGGTGTTTTGCATTGTTATACATGTATGACCTATATTGAATTGCTTGTTTTCTCAGTGAGGGTGAGTGGGGAGGGAGGGAGAGAATATGCAACTCAAAACTTTAAAAATGAATGTTAAAAATTGTTTTAACATGTAACTTGAAATTAAGCTACAGAGGCAATGGAGTATAGAAATCAATTGTGCTCTATAGGAAAATAGAGGGGACAGGGGACAGAAGAAGGGTGAATAAGGGAGGACAGACTGGAAGAAGGTGTGGATAAAGTGCATGTCCTGGGGTAGGGGTAGGGAGAGATGGGGAGAAAATTTTGAATTCAAGTTCTTGTGGAAGTGAATGTTAAGAACTAAAAAATAAATAAATTATATATTTTTTAAAAAAAGAATTGAAACTACAGGTCCAGAGAAAATGAATACAAAATAATATACAATCTTCAGTTTATATATAGATTCATGTGGAGATGTTATTCTTATCCCCTGCCAGATTGTACCTATAAATTATGAAAATATTGGAATTTTCATTTATAAGTGCTTATTATATTCCTGGTAGGAATATATATATATATATATATATATATATACACACATATACATACATATATATGTATGTGTGTGTTAGTGTGTATGTACATATATAAATATTATATATAGTCACATATACATATGTATATTTGAGGGAAAACATTGTATAGAAAGAAAATGGAGGAAACTATATGTATGTGTGTGCATATATGTATATATGTATATATATATGTATATATAGGGGAGAAATATAATTTGGGGAGAAAACTTTATAGTAAAGAAAGAAAATGGAAGAAACCATTCTTCTTACAGAATAGCTTGTGATCATTAAAGTTATCTGAAAAAGACTGATTCAAACCATTCCAGTTCCACGGTGATTAAATGAAAGAAGATCTCAACTTTTTTTATGCCAAAAACTGTGAAGGAATGTTTTCTTTGTTTATTTATTTTTATCACTGAATAGAAAAATCATGGTCTGGAGAAGACATGGGCAGGTGCAGGCTATTAGCTATCCACCATTGGGATTCAAGACTGTTGATGGCTGTGGGGGTGGGAGGCAGCAACACTAAGAACACCATCAACAACAAAGAACAGGGAATAGACAAAGCCATTTTATTGCAGAAACTACAAGATGGGTGATCCTGTCAGAATTTTGAGGTTCTCTTCAGAGTAGGAGGCAGACATTAGCCAATCCATTCAATCATGTCTTAATCCGCAACTGCTGGGTTGGACCTAGAGCAACATAGATTTCCCTGGTACCCCCTACTAACAGTCTAATAATCCACATCCTTCCTTTTGAAGGGTAGAAATCTCTAAGGGATTGGAAACAAGTCACGGAAAAGGTGCCAGCAGGGGTTCATTTCATTATAATAACAAACCAGCTCTTGTTCAAAGACAAATCACACTGAATTCCTGAATGTCTCGTCCTTCTTGATTCTTGTCCTATCCACAATATTTACCCTAATTCCTTTAAACTGTGATCCCCAGAGGAATAGTTTCACATCCTCTAGTGTCTGGAGCATTCTCTCATTTACGGGATTCCTTTGGTTGCTTGCTGTTGGTTTATTCTCTTTCAGAGGTTTGATTTTATTTCTACACACATACACACACACACACACCCTGATTGGAGTTTGATTTTCTCTAAGCTGCAGGATGGGATTTACTTCCTCACTTGTGTCTTTTGTTAAAACCTATAAAAAAGTCACTCTGTGATACTATTTAATGCCTCTAAGAACTATAGCTCCAGTGCCACTAGATATTACAGAATCAAAGAATTGGAGAAGTTTAAGGGACCTTCCTCAGTGGTCATATAGTCCAACCAATAAACCAAAGGAATCTTCATAAAGCACTCAACACGTACTTGAAGAACTCAAAGGATGGGAAATCCACACAATCTTGAGGTAGGTCATTTCACTTTGGAATAGTTCTAAATGTAAGGAAGTTGTACCCCTTCTTGACACCACTTCTGCCAAATCTTTATGTAAACAAACCAGGCATGAAAAAAATATTCATCCTTTGAGGCACTCCAATATTTGAAATCTACAATTAGCTACACAACCTGAGTCATATTATGTAGTTTGCATCAAAGTAATGATCATTTCCTCTAATAAATTACTACAGATGTTACATCCTATGTATTATGAGAATAAATTTTGGCCACTTGTTACATATGCTATAGCAGAGATTCTATTTTGAGTAAAAGTAGCACTATGTGACCAGTGATTTAAGTAGAAGATAGCTATTAAGGCTTAAGGGACAAACAGAGGAGTCAAATTTGTAAGTGCTTACTGTGTTTCTGGTAGGAATTTGTTACATGAAGATGAGTTGAATGTACTGGGCAGGCTTGACCTGGAGAATAGAAAACTCAGGGTGGATGTAGTAAAATTATTTCAAGACTCGTTACACAGAGTAGAGACTAAACTTGTTTTGTTGTAACACACATAGAGCAATCAGGCATAATGGGGTGGGAATTTGTGAAAAGAAAAACAGGTTTGATGCCAAGTGGGAAAATAACATTTTAAGAAGTAGAGCTAAAATATAATGTCGTGCTCTGAGTGGTGGTTGGAGGTTCCTCCATCCTTAGAAATCATCATAGAAGGATGATATGCACCATTTGCATGTAACAGTGGGAATTTCTTTCAAGCATTGGTTAGACACGATGGCCACTTGGAAGTCCCTTCCAACTCTCACATTCTGTGATTATATGGATTTGTGTTTTATCTCAGAAGAAATATGGAGTCACTGAAATTAATAGGCAGGAAAGTGACATGAAAGAACTGTGTTTTGAAATGTCAAGCTGGCAGGTAAGGGAGAGGGGGAAACTCTGCAAATGCATCTAAGTAATAAAAGAACCAGAAGCCTCAAAAATCTCAAATAGCATGATAGACTTGGTCACTCAGTCTTGGCAAGTTGGAAAGGACACTGATTTGAGATTCAGAAGATTTTGATTTTCTCCTGACTCTCCCATTAACTAGATCTGTGACCTTTGGCATGTCTTAAGATTTCGAGACCTTTCTAACTTCCCAAAAGAGGGGTAGAACAAGATGCTCTCAAGGCTCCTTCTAATTCTAATATATAACAAAACAATGTGTCCTCTCCCTACTATTCTTTAGCAATGCTAGCTGGAAATGCTAGCATAGAAATACAACATAACAACATTAAAGGTATAAGCATAGGCAAAGAAGAAATTACATTATTCCTTTCTGCAGGTGATATGATGGTATACTTTGAAAATGACAGAAAATCAGCGAGGAAACTAATTGAGATAATTAGATACTTCAACAAGGCAGCAGTATGCATAATGAATTCAGATAATCATCAACATTTCTATATATTACCAAAAAAAGGGAAGAAACAATACATGGAATTCCATTCAAAATAAGTACAAGATATATAAATAACCAGTAGTTGTTTTACAAAGGTACCAGCAAGATGAATATTAAAAATATAACACTAAAACATTTTTTACAGAAATGAGTGAAAACAAATAATTAAAGATCTAATTACTACTTATAGTTAGACCATGCCAAAGTAATAAAGAAAATGACCTTGTTACATAAATTAATTAATAAAATTACTGTCATATGAAGCAAATCACTTGGGAGGGGAGGTACACTTCATACAGTCAGACCAAAAACAAACAAACTGAAACCAGAACCCTCTTGATTTGGAAGAACAGTTTTAGAAACTGAAGAGTAATTTTGAGAAAACATGAATGAGAGGTATACAATAACACTAGACCGCAAATTATATTAGAATCGATAATCATAAAAATTATTTGGTACTATTAAAAATAAAAAAAATAGATCAATGGAACAGACTGGATAAGCAAAGAACAGAAAAAATGAAAAACAGTAAGTAGGTGTTAGATTAAAGGAAGAATTGTTCTCTCCCTCCCACTTCAAATCAATATCTATGAATCCTCAAAGTGGATACGAGATCTAAATTAAAAAGACCACAAAACTTATTTTTAAATGGAAGAGAACAAAAAGAGATTTCTTTTACAACCATAGTTATGAGATTTCATACCAATAAAAAAGGAGAAATTATAAAAGACAAATTATTTTGATTTCATAACATCAAAAAGATTTTGAAATTGATAAAAATATTGGCAATAAAATAAGAAGAGACAATGTAATATAAGAATATATCTGCATAAAATATCACAAAGAAAATTCAAATATCCAATGAAAAGAACATGAATGCCAATGCCAGAAGCTTAGCCCCCTCAGGGTAGCTCCCTGGAACTCTGAGAGTAATAGTAGTCCCCTCTACTGTCACTATCTTCCTATCCTGACCCAATTTGTGTAGGTGACACAAGTTGAGGGAGAGTAATCCCAGAGGGGAGCAAACAACAAAAAATTCGTAGAAAAACTGGCCTGAATATAAAATACCAAAGATCATTGACTGATAGATAAATGTGATATTAACAAAATTAATATGTAACTTCATGGAGCTGTGAACTGGTGCAATCATTTGGGAAGTTAAATTGGAATTGTACAGGGCAAGTGACTAAGCTGTCTATACCTTTCAATTCAATAATTCCATAACTGTTGGGAATCAAAGACTGAAACAAATATGAACAAAATTATTGATCACACCACTCTTATGGCAGCAAAGAACTGGAAATAAACTGAATGTCTTTGATTTGGCTATGGCTGAAGGAAACAATAGTTTATAAATCCATCCATCCATCAGCAAGAATTTATTAAATATCACTGATGAGTCTGGCATTGTGTCAAGAACAGTGACATCAAAATAATATCTGTCATTTAGATAATGCTTTAAGGTTTACCAAGCACACATTACAAATATTTGTTCATGTGATCTTCACAACAACCTGTGGGATAAGTGCTACTATCAGACCCATTTTACAGATGAGGAAACTAAAGCAAAGAGATCTTAAGCACCTTGTCCAGGGTCACCCAGTTAGGAAGAGTCTGAGGTCACGTTTGAATTCAGGTCTTCCTGAGCCCAGGTCCAATGTTGTATCTACTACCCTGCTTCACAAAAATGAGAAAGCTCTAGCCCTGAAGGAGCTTATGTGCTATTGGGAGGACATGATAATAGGACATGTTTGCCCCTAAAAGAATGTGCAATATTTACAAATAAATGCAAAGTGATTAGGGAAAAGAGCAGCAGTTTAGAAAAGCGGGGAAGGGAGTCACAGCTCTCCTAATAGGTGATGGTCCTTGAAAACACACACACACACACACAGTTTACATAATGTATTTTGTAGGTATATTATATATCTGTATCAAAGATTTTGTCCTTTTTTGTAATCCTTTGATAGCTTGGAGAAACTTATGGACCCCTTCTCAGAATTATATTTTTAAATGCATAAAATGCCATGGATTAAAAAGGAAACCAATTATATTGAAATATATCTATCAAAATAGTAAAATTAAAAAAAACCCAGCAACAACAAGTTGTGGAACTCCAGGTTAAGAACTTCTGTTCCCCTGGAATGCAATGAAATATAGTTATGCAATAAGAAATGATAAATATTCCAATTAATGAGAAACATATAAATATATATAATGTATATAAACGAATGAAGACTGAAATGAGCAGAGTCAAAAAGAGCTCTTTTTATATATCTATATCTATCTATAAATGTAGATAGAGATATATAGATACACACATATGTATACAGATACATGTACACTGGTGTACAAATAAAAAGATCAATAAGAGGAAAGAACTCTGAATAACTGAAAAATCAGCTGTACCTATCTATATGTAGATAGATATATAGAGATCTACACATATGTATGTAGATACACATATACAGTTGTACAAATAAATAGATCAGTTGGAGGAAACAACTCAGAACTACTGAAAAATCAGTGAAGGTTCTGGAGGATTTCTGATGAAATGGTACAGATGTGAAGACTGCCAGAAGAGAATGATGGATATGATGTCAAATTCAGGCTTCGGTTTAGATGTTTTTACTTGATTGTCTCTCTTTGCCAAAAGCTGGGGCTCATTATGAAGAAGGAATTGATTCCCAAAACAACTGATGACAAAAAGCATCAATAAACATGTACCAAAAAAGAAAGCTCAAGACATTTGTTCTAGGGTATGGGAATCCCAATGGAGACTATTCCAATTTTGAAAAGAAAATGGCGGCATTTTGGATTGATTTCTAATTTAACCAGAAAGGAAAGAAGCACATTAGTTCATAGCGAATGAAGCTTTTTGCATTTTAAGTGCAGGAAAGTTAGAAGTTAATGCAACATTGGCTTTTTGATTGACACTTTGAAAGGGAATGTCACATTCAGGATAGAGTTAAACGTGGGAATGTGATAATACAATCTATTATTGGAATGTTAGATTTTCAAAATTCTGAACTTCTAAAGGTGAGGGAATGCATTGAGAAAGCAGCTGCAACCCCTCCTATGCTGCCCCACCATCATGGTTGAGGTCATTACTTTCCTACCTTGAGATAATTCCCTCCTCTCAGTTCTTGTTTGTGACATCTGAAAGTAAACTATGGTTTTCTGAGTTTATTCAGTTAGGCATCTAACATTTTCCCTTCTTTTGTACTAAAGAGGAGTGATATGTGAAAGTAGGCTAAGAAGATGTGTTCTCTTTTGCCAATGTCTTGTCATTCATTCAGTGAATATGAATTTATCAGTGTTTACTTTGTGTCAACCGCTGAAATAAGTGCTCAGTACTCAAACAAAGGTGGAGGGGTGCAGGGGGGAAGTTCTTTGAACTCATTTTCTAATGGAGGAGAAAACGTTCAAAGAACCATGTACATACAAGATCCATATAGTGTAGATGGAAGGCATTAGCGATTGTGGAGGAGGATTGGGTGTTAGGGGTAGAGATTTTTCTTTGCTGAGTCCCTTGAGGGCACACTTATGTATAGTCAGCACACAATAGATAATTGAATATTTCCTATGATTACATTATTTTGACCTTTGAAGCCTGAAGCCTATCTTAATTTAATTTCATTTAGAACTTGATCTCTTTTCTCATCTGACATTTATTGTCAGTGAGCCTGGACAAGTCACTTAACCTCTACCTGCCTCAGTTTCCTCAACTGTAAAATGGGGCTTTTAATAGCACTTGCCTTCTGAGGTTGTTGTGAAGATAAAATTAAATAATATTTATTAAATGCTTTGTAAATCTTAAACAACCATATAAATGCTAATGACTACTATTCTTATGGACAGTTAAGTGGTGCAGTGGATTGCACACTGGATGTAGAGTAGGGAAGACTCCTTCCAGAGTTCCAATCTGACCTCAGACACTTAACTGTGTATCTCTGGGCCAGTCACTTAACCCTATTTGCCTCAGTTTCCTCATCTGTAAAATGAACTGGAAAATGAAATGGCAAACCATTCTAGTGTATTTGCCAAGAAAACTCCAAATGAGGTTTTGAAGAATCAGATACAACTGATTAACAATGACAAATTATTATCATTATTATGTTATAGATAAATAAACTATGTCCCAGAGAAATTAAGGGACTTAGCCATTCTGACATGTTAATGAGTTTTGGAGTTGGGGTTCAAACCCAGGACTTATGATTTCAAATCCAAAAATCTTTCTACTTTACCAAGATATCTAAATAACTCTTTCATTTTTTTGTAAGTCTTAGGTCTCCCTATTATTTCTGGATTTGTGGATTGTAGCCCCACACCAATACTGATTAGTACAGAAGTTGTTCCAACCTGGATATACTTATTTCTCTCTGGGCAGCCTTCTGGTCCTCTTTTCCCCAGGCACTTACCATACTGATGCCAGACATTGTCAAGTCATGCAATTGACTTTGCCACACACTATCTGAGATCCACACACATAGATCATACACTATCAAGCGATCCACCAGCCTCAGCATCCCTGGCAGGAAGAAACAAAGGCATTTACCACTACGTTTGCCCATCTTCACTCTGGAAGAATGACTGTAGCATATTTTTCATGCCATACTAAGAAGTCATAGAGGTGATTAGTGACTAAAGAGCAGGGATTTTCTGATCTCTCCAACTGCAAGATTCTCTCTGCCCCCTTAGAGTACCATGTATTTATTCTCCATATACCTACTTTATATTGTGTATTCTCCTTCAACGGAAGGTATGTTCCTCAAGAACAAGTATTATTTCCCTTTTTTATCTTGCATCCCCATTACCTAACATTATACCTTATTCACTTGTTGATTATTGGGGATCATTACAGCACATTTTATTCTTTACCTTTTGCTCATTTTCTTTTTTTTCTTTTTGTAAATAGATAAAACTTTGCCAGATGGATTGCTACCTTAAGAGTTGGGGGTGAGGAAGAAAGAAATAAAAAAAAAAGAAAATGATTTGTAATAAATTCTATGGAAGGAAATGGAAACCATCAGAGGTGGACATATAATCCAAAGGCAGTGAACATTTTGGAGGAAAACACAAGGGATATTAATGGCAGAATGGAGATGTTTTTGAAGTCTTGAAATACAACTATTTAAAGGACAATCTATCAAAATATAATTTAAAAATATAACTATAATAATGATTACTAATATCTGTGTAGTATTCTGGATCTGAAAGACTTTTTAAAGCTCTCGTCTCATTGAAACTTGCAATATCTTTGGAAGGTAGTCCTGTATTTTAAAGACAAGGAAACTAAGGTCCAAAAAGATTAGATGTTTTACAGGTGGTGACAGAGCTCATAAGTGTCATACATCAGATCTGAATCTGGAATGTCCTAACGGCAGCTCTGTATCCTATGCCATGTTGTCTTTCAACCACAAGCAATTTTATAATGTGAAGAAAATCAAGAAATAATAAGTAACTTTGTAACCAACACAAGTTGAAAAGTCACATGTACCAAAATAAGAGAAAGAAACCCCAAATCTCTACCAGTATTATTTTAGGTGTTCAAAACATAAGCCCCTTCTAATGATAATGAATAAAACATGGTGTACTGATAAATGAGGGCTAACAGAACCACTTTGCCAGGTTAATGGATAATGAGAATAAATCGTTCTGCTGGGAAAGTGGAAAATTGGAAATTAGGGGGTGGATCAAACCTCTTTGCCTGGAAACCCACATAAACACTTATAAGTGCCCACTGGACTTACTGAAACATGCTACAGAAACCCCTGCTAATGAGCCTGGACCATTGCGTTTATGTTCAGGGACTGTGGTTAAAATCCTTATGGTGAAATAGCATTTGGCAACAATTGAGTGTGCCATAACCAGATTGTCTCTTTTTTCATGATCTAAAATAGTTTTGTCCCCCCAGGCCTCTGGTGGACAGGAAGAGTTGCCAGGACATTCACTGAGTGATGTCAACTACATCCAGTGGCAAGAATCCTTGATCTTTAGCAGGAAAAGCCTGGTCAGTGCCAGTGAACAGACAAAAGACAGACAAAACACTTACTAAATGATAAATAATGATTCTGAAAAAAAATTCTAGGAAATGATGCCAGTAAACACATTTTCTATCCTTAAAAGCCACCTGGGTAGAGTAAAGGGGAAAAATATAGCTCTGACTTTACAAAAAGTACAGAGATATTTTGGCAAAAAACATAGTAACAGTCCTTGGAAAAATCATACATACATATGCATATATTATGTATAGATTATAAATATGATTATATATGTATGCATATACAATGCATATATTATAAATATGATTTTATATATGTATGCATATATACATATAGGTATGTATGTTTATTACTAGCAAAAATAATGAACTGTGTCTTTTTATGAAATTCTTCTTTCCAAAGATCATATATCTACTTCCCTAAAAATCTTTTTTCCCATTTCCCTTTTATTGATGATATTTTTAGAAGAAAGTCATCTCTGACTACTGAAAATGTTAGAAATCAAGCGACTGGATCCCTGGATCTTCTTGAAAAGAATTGCTGTCGGTCTGAATCCATACATTTGTGGATTATAAAGAATTAAGAAAGGAACATTTGATTTTGGGCATTTGGAATAAAAGGATAAAATAATAAAAAATAAAAGAGCTGGTCTGGAAGCTAGAAGTTTTACCTTAGGAAAAGCCACATAACCTCTCAGTGCTCAAAAACTCTTTAAAGCTAATACTCAAAGTTACAGAGATGGTGCTTACCTGCATTGTTAGAAGGACTTTTCCCACCTGAGATTTTCATATGCCAGTGGAGTCCTCGGTTCCATCCTTATCCCAACGCCAAACGTGGAAACAAATTCTTTTTCAATGCTGATGATATCTAGGCAATTCTTAGGGCTAGAGAATATTCTAAATAACCTTGACTCTAATTCCAACTAACCTTAACCTCAAACTCCGATTTTTTTTATGATTAGATTGGTAGTATCTGCACAACTGCTTTTTGAATTTAATGATTAACAACGAATTCACTGCTTTGTCTGACTATGCTGGCTTTTATGCCATTAAAGTGCCTTCAACTTTGACTCAGTTATAAGACAATCAGTGAGCATTTATAATCAGAATAATAGCCCGGTGAAGTGATAGATTGGCAACCTTGGGGGCAAGAAGATTTAGATTTTAATCTAGCCTCTGACACTTCCTATATGAATGACCATGGGCAAGTCACTTAACCTTGATGAGTCCCAATTCACTTAGTATAAAATAGGAAAAACGATGCCTGTAGTATCTACTTCAAAGACTGATTGTGTAGCTCAAATGAGAAAATGTTTGAAAATGCTTTTTAAAAGTTCCGGAATTATACTAATAATTAATATAATGTTGTGAAGTTTGCAAAGTTCACATCACTATCATATTAGCTGTATAAAATAGCCTTGAAAGGTAGATACCAAAATGTCTATCACTTCCATTTTACAGATCAATAAAATGAGGGTAGTTGAGGTTAAGAAACATGTTCAGAGGGAAGATTTAAATACGTCTTGCTATCTTTAAATTCAGCACTCTATTATTCTAAAGTTAAGAACATATTCATTGTCTTGAGTTTTATTAACTTTGTAATGGTCCAAGATTCCTAATAAATTTTATGAATTATTGTTACTTCAAACATTCCAATTTACATTCATACCCCAAAGGCTCTAGTTACATCATTACCTAAAATAGACATGATTTAACAAAAATAATTTAGTCTACAGTTTTAGAACTGGAAAAGACCTTACAGGCAATCTAGGGAACCTCCTTCATTTTATAGATGAGGAAACTGAGGCAAGTGATTACACAATTTGTTTAAGGTCACCCAGGGGCAGAGCTGTGATTCAAGTCACAGGTGACTGGATCAAGATTCAGCATTTTTTTCTACTCTCACTCATTGACTCTGACGTTTTTTTTTAAGAAAACAAAATTTTCACCGACACATTTCACAGCTAGGTTACTGTTAATTCAAATAATGAATGCCCTAAAATGGTCACATATATTTGAATTCATGCTATTCAGGTTGTATTTTTATAAAATGTGGTAACTGGCTCCATTCCAGTGGAAATATGCAATATGAATTTAAATCATTGGACTACACCAGAGGATTTGTTATTCACACTAATTAGGACAGAACTATAAGTTCCCAATAACTCTGTTCAGTGTCCTCTCTTATAAGAAAAAAAATAAACAAAACCTTGGATTTCACAAACAGAACCCAGAGTACATCCAATTCTACAACAACAGTCTATTGTTTCTCATGGGCAGCTAGGTGGTGCAGCGGACAGAGCACCACTGCAGGAGTCTGGAGGACCTGAATTCAAATCTCACCTCAGACACCTGACACTAACTTACTGTCAAGTTTGGGCAAGTCACTTAACCCCAATTGCCTCATCCTGGGTCATTTCCAGTCATTCTGATGAATATCTGGTCGCTGGATTCAGATGGCTCTGGAGTGAGGCTGGTGACCTGCACAGCCCTCCCTCACTCAAAGTCAAGTGCAAGTCATGTTGTTATTTCTCTGATGGCATAGTCTTCTTAGGCAACAAAGAATGAAGACATTTCTTCTCAACAGTGAAGGATATGTGTCTGTATCACTTACCTAGAACCAAGATCAATCATTGCTTTTACTCTGAATTCTATTGTGTTTCAGTATTATTTTCATTTATAATATCAGAGTCATTGTTTATGTTGTTTTTCCCTTCCTGTTTCCTTTATACTGCTTCTGTTCATCCAGTTCTTTTTATGTTTATCTAATTCTTAAATTCATCATTCCTTATAGAATAATCAAATTTCCTGTCTTACATGAATTATAGCTGATTCAGTCAGGCCACAGTGGATGGGAGCCTATGATTACAATAATGACAAACACTTAGGCACTGTGCCAAGTACCAGTGATATAAAAAATAAAAAAAAAAGACAGTCTCTGCCCTCAGGCAATTCATAATTGAATGAGGAGGAGACAATAATTAAAAGAAAGCTGAAAATAGGGGAGTGCTAGAGCTTACTAAGAAAGGAGATACGATAAAGATGATGAGAATGTTGAAACTGAGTTGAGTAGCTGTTAGCAAATAAAAAGATAGAAAGAGATAGCTGGCATTTTGAGCCCTTTATAAAAGGTGGCTATGGGAAGAGATTTTTTGCTCCAGCTCCAATTAGGCAGAAGCAACTGAAGGTACTGATGAGGTGATAGTAGCAAAGCTGTAGCAATCTCTATGATGATGGGTTTCCTGGTATTGAGATTCTCTGATGATAAGTATATCCTGGGTGGGGGGTGGTGATGATGGGGATGATGATGATCTTGATGAAGTTGAAAACAAGCATAGCAGCTGGTGGCAAATGAAGAATAATTTGTTTTTACTAGTTTGTTACTACACAAAGTGTTGAGAAGGATAATTTAGCAAGCATGACATTTTTTTTTTCCTGCCATTGCCCTCCTTGGGTTGTGAACCTTATGATAGGATCTCTGAGTAAAAAAAATGAATAATTTAGAAACTTTTCTCTTGTTTTAAATTGTTTTCCAGAATGTTCGAACCATGTCACAACTGCATCAAGAATCTATTAAGGAATCACAGACTTTAAATAATTCAAAGTAAACCAGCACTGAGTGAGACCTTTGAAATGTAAGCTGAGCAAAGAAAAAAAATAAATGTATACAAGTCCATGCAATGGGAAAAGGGTTTGTTTTGACAACTCTAGGCTTACATTGTGAAAGTAATAGAAAAGACTGTTCCTTAAAAGTCCAACCTTATCTGAGGGAGGAGAATTGCTGTTGTTGAGGGAGTCAAGAGAGAACAGCTATGGACAAATTCTTTGAAAGATAGTAAGATAGAAATATCCTAGAGCAGGGAAGGAGACCTTAGGGGAAAAGAAAGGAATTAGAATACTGGAGGTAAAGGCCATTTGAGGAAACGGCTTTCCTGAACCTCTTGCTTCTTTTGGTCAGGCAAAGGATGGATGAAATGATATTATTTCAAACAAACAAACAAAAAAACCCAAAAAAAACTAGGTACCTGATGATGATTTTAAAAATGTAACAGCATTTGCTTTGAGTAAAAATTAAGTTTAACATTTAAAATCTGGAATTATCTAAACTGTTCCATAAAATAAAATAAACAATAAATTCACAAAGGAATAGAAAATAGAACCCTCAATTTTCACAAGCACAAAACACTTAAATTTTTAAAAAATATCTTCAAAATTTAAGTATTGGATAGAATAAAAGGTATTATGTTTTTAAATAAAAAAAATGCATGCAATCATTTTTTCAGATAATAGTAAAAATAGATATTGCCAAGAAAAACAAACTCATAGACAGTAAAACTTCACAATGCCAAAAGTCATCATAGATACTGTAACATTGCCTAATAAATAGTCAAAGAATATGAGAACATTTCTCAAAAGAATTTTTAACAACTATATGAAAGAATGATTCAAATCTCAGCAAATTAGTAAAGATGGAAATAGGAACTGTTATAAGGGTTATAAGGTTTTGAAAAGACAGGATTCCTATTGTATTGTGAGGCAGAGATTTGGTATAATAGGTCTGCAATTGATCTGAGATTAGGCAAATAAGTAGACTAAAATGTCTCTATCTTTTTACCCAAAGATTCTACTGCTGAGTATCTATCCTAAGGATATCAAAGACAAAGACATATGTACCAAAGTATTTGCAATAGAACTTCTGTAGTAGCAAAGTAGATATCCTTGTTGGGGAATACTTAAATAAAGTGTGGTATATGAAGATAATGGAATCTTAGTATTCTATAAGAAAGGATAAATAATGCATACAGAGAAGCACAGGAAGACAAACTGATTTATGTTTTTGAATGGGAATATTAAAAACAATACTTGTTTTTCAGTATCATATTACAACTTGACAAAAAATGTGTCAAGGACTGAGGTAAAAGAGAATGCATGAAATGGATGAAATAATGTTGTCTTGAAAAAGAGTCTTCCTCACTCCAGGTGCAGTACTCAATCCACTGTGTCATCTAGCTGCCCAAATAATCCCTTTGATGCTTCAAGGCATCTAATATCTTCTCATGATTTACCCAAGCTGCTACTTACTGGGCAAACTGTGTTTTCTGGGTGCATTGCTGTGTTGAGCTCACTAGGTCTCAGTGAACTGGTCCTGAGGTCTACTATCTCTTAAACAGCAGGCTCTCAGGTTCAAACACCAAGTTCTCTCTATTCTTTCCAGGTTTTGAACTCTCAGTATCTCCTACTTGCCTAGGTAAGTGAGAAAGGATACTGAGGCAATCCACACTCAAGCTGCTGATCAATTTTCTTCTATGGACTTGGGTCAAGTTCATTTACTTATATAAACATGCAAAAATGCATAAATATACAAAAATGGGTATTCAGTATCTAATACCCTTAGAAATCACAAATGGCAATGGACTGCTAGAAATAAGAAAAAGGCAAAATCTATTAGAAACTTTGCCTCCATATTTCATATTAAAGACAATAATTCCAGTAACACAACATTCTAAAATAGGGGATACCTTCAAGCCCCAGTTCCCAAACTGGGTGCTCTGGTGCCCCAATGAAACTCACAAGAATTCTGTGCATTATTTGATTTTTTTTTTGCCTAACTTTTAATAAATAAATCTGTTAAGCATTTGAGTCAAAGAACAAAAACAAATCATATGAACTACCAATAATTTCATTAAAGAGAATAGCAAAAATGAGATAACATCCCAAAATTTATAAGATACAGCCAAAGCAGTACTTAGGAGAAAATTTATATTTCTAAATTCTTACATCATTAAAGTGGAGAAAGAACAGATGAACGAATTAGATATAAAATTTAAAAAACTAAAGAAAAAAAGTTAAAAATCAAGAACCACCACATTGGAAACCCTAAAAATCAAAGGACACCTTAATAAAGTTGAAAGTAAGAAAACCATTGTACCTAACAAATAAAATTTGGAGCTGGTTTTATGAGGAAAAGTCCACAATAAACTAGATAAACCATTAATTAATTTGATTAAAAAATAAGAAAACCAAATTACCAAATTATCCAGAAAACTAGGTAAAGAAGGAGTCCTACCAAATTACTTTTATTACATAAATATGGGCTGATATCTAAATCAGGAAGAGCAAATTCAGAGACAGAAAACTATAACCTGATTTTCTTAATGAGTATTGATGCAAAAAAATTTAAGTCAAATACTAACAGGAAGATTGCAGTATATATCACAAAGATCCTGCACCATTATCAGGTGGGATTTATAGCAGGTGTGCAAGGCTTGTTCAATATTACGCAAACTATTAGTATGATTGACCATATCAATAGCAGAAACAATAGAGATCACATGCTTATCTCAATAATTTGGTCATGCACGGGATTTTGCTCAACATAACAAAACAATCTCATGTCCCTACTTTCCAGAAGGGAAATCTATTTCCCTATTTTATTAGAGAAAACAGCACATTCCCAATAAATAGATACAAACATATATTCATAGAAGTTACAAAGTAACTCTGTGTGGTCAGTTTCTTCATTTGATAGGTGAAAAAACAAAAGCCCACATAGGGGAAATAACTTACCTAAGGTCATGTGACTAACAACAGGCATCCACATTTTAAACCTGTTGCCCTTGCCATCACACTATGTGATTTTTCTCCATGCTTTCAAGGAATCTACTACAGTTATTCTCAAAGGGTTTGCCATGAATGTTTCTAAATGATCCTACCAATTACGTGAACTTACATTTGCAATTATATATACCTGTGAGTCCCCTGACTCAAAGTGTGTTGTGATTATCTAACTGTAAAGAATAAACATGAGTCACAAACGGAAACCAGTGGTGGAGTCACTTAGGATTCTTTACTTCCTTGCCCAGACGATGCTGGAAAGATTCCATGCAACAGAAGAATGCCCCAGGACCAAGGACATGGGGACAATTTGTGATAGTTCCCAGAAGCCCTGATTCTGTTTTATCAGCCTCAGTGTCTGTTAGAAGTGCTGGTGAAGGTCTGGCCTTTGGGCTTGAGCAGTGTTTGTCTCCCCAGAGTCACAGTTTGTATTTTATTTCCTCTAATTTGTCAGACGATGAGGCATCAGAGCCTTTCATGGTCAACCCCTGCGGCAGTCCCTCTACTGCTTTATGTGTGCTAGTGCCACAGAGTCTCACACTATAAAGATTAGTTTACAATAAAAATTGCTCTCTGGAGACTAGGTCAAGAATGTCCAAAATACTACCAGTCCACTATTGCTGAAAATACAAGGGACTGTTTCTTCATTGGTTTAGTACAAGGGAAGTAAATGCTGTTATGAACTTATTTCTTTTAAAGAAAATCATAAGCAAAAATGAAAATGACTGATATGATGGCTAGTAAATATAAAAATCATAGTTCTGACTTCTGTTCTTATAAACCAGAAAATTGTGCAGTTACCTCCCTCAATCCCCAAATTAATTTAAAGAAGCACAGTGCTTAGAAAAGCAAAGGCCAAAATTTAAAATGTCATGATAGGGGCTGGTACCTATCTTCCCAATGAGAAGTGGATCCTTTCTTCTATGAATTCTCACAATAATTTGTACCTCTCAAACATGGCCCCATTTGACTTTGTATCAATGATATATGTGTCCTTCTTTTACTGACCACTCTTGGACAATTAACTCCTCAAGGGCAGGCATGGGCTCTTCTTCCTGTGTAGCCTCTCACTAGCGTAATGTGTTAGGCTCAATTCCAGGCCCAAGAGAAGTAAAAAAAAATAATAAAAAAAATATATATGTATATGTGTGTATATGTATATACATATACCCACAGACTCATACATGTATACATACATATATGTATGTATACATGTATGTGTGTATGTATCTGTATATTTATATGTATACACACATGCACATATACATGTGTGCATATGCATATACATATATACACAAACAAGTAAAAAAATAAACACAAAACTAGTAAACAAAAGATACATTTTTAGGGGGATAGATGTTTTATAGTCTTTTAAAGATTTTCTGAACTCACAGAAGTGCTTAGGCTTGTGACGATTGCTTTGGCATAGCCTTAATAAAAAAACGTTTCATATTTAAAATGTTCACTTTTCCAGTTTTCAATACTTTTCATTTTACTGTGTGACATGTAACAAGGTTTTCTTGTTTTGTTCATAGCAATGTTTGTCGTCTGGGCTTTTCTTAAAAGGCATTTTTCTTTGTTTTTCCAACTTTTAGTAGCCTATACCAACCACATTATAACCAGAAAAAAAATCATTAACAACACTTTCAGCTTCCGGGTTCTACTAAATGTCTTTGCTTATATTCTGATTTGTTTCTGACCTAACCTTTCTTTGAAATTTGGTACAGCTGATTTTGTTTCACTGCGGGCCTGAACGATCACTTTCAATACTTTCCATACCACTGCTGTTGAAATATCCATAATAGTCATTATAACATACTCTTTAGGAATTTCGATATTTGCACATTTCTTTGGAGTAATATCTATTCTAAAAAAATCCCCACAGAATTAAAACAAAATGAGAGAAACAAAACCTGTATAGAGTAGGAAATCTAGCTCTCAGACTAATGAAAGGTAGGGAAATCAGATCAATCTAGTTTCATCAGATTCAAGTAGAGTATTGAATCTGTCTAGTTTCATGGTCATTATTGTTGATTTTTTGGACTCAAAAAAATGAATCATAATGTTGGAGTCAAGGTACATTGTGTTCAACTGTGACTGATAAATTCAATACAGACACAAATAATCCTTACAAACATCTGAAATGAAGATGTCTCTAGATTTTTCTACCTCAAGTTTCTTTGGTACTACTGGTCTTCTGCTTTGCTTATGGAATACGGTGCCTTCTTGATGTGGATTTAGCATGCTGGGTAGTCCTGTGTGAGTATCTCCCGCATCTCAGATTGGTGCTAAAGTTCTTCAGAGAGACCTTGAGAGTATCCCTGTACCACTTTTTCTGACCTCTGTCAGTGCCATGTTCTGAGTTCTCTGTAAATAGTCGTTTAGGTAAACTTACGCTAGGCATTTGGGCTACATAGTCCATCAGAAGAACTGTACTCTCTGGAGTATGCTTGGCAGTTCAGCTTGAGAGAGGATCTCAGCACCCAGACACACATCCACAGCCACCCACCCACATATAAACCCCACAAAACAAACAAAAACCAACCAAACAAACAAAAACCACATAGATATTGATGCCAAATTAATATGTCAAAATGAAACCATACCAAAACTGTTGCTTGTCCTGCGTAATTTGGTTTTCACTGTATATGCAAGGGTGCTTGTCATTTACTGGAGAGGTGATCAAAGAGAAATATTCCCTGAACTCAAGAAGCAATCTTTATCATCGTTGTGTGCTTTAAATCTGTGTACCTTTGATGCCAAGAATGTCATGAGCTGGGTATGGACATGCATCTGGGTTTGAAGATTGATTTGCATTCTGAGTTGGGAGGACAAGATCAACCTAGAAAGCAACCATCTTTGAAGCAGAATGTTCTCAGAACATAGAAGACAAGAAGCTGTTGAGTGATTTGAGAAAAGAGGGAAACTGGTTTCTAGAATACGTGTTTATTCTTCAAAAGTCAGTATCAAACCAGGAAAGCAAAATGCTGAGAGGCAGGCAGTTAGCTGTCCACTTGTGTTATATAACCCACTTGCCGAAGGTCTTAATACTTTCATTGCATCTCTTTGCCTTCCCTGCTTAAAACAATCGCTAAAGATGTGTTAAAGTCATTGGTCACGTCCATCAAACTTTTCTTTTCTCAGACACCCCTGTCAGGCCATAGACTATTAAGTTTGGGAGGTGGATTATTTCAGAATAATAGTATTACCTCTATGCTGATGAGCAGTAATCAGTTTCACTATTAGACAAATCCATTAGGAACTTCAGATCTGGACATCTGTTAGTATGTTTATCTCATATGGAATTCCTGGAGGACACTCAAAGAGACTGATAAGCAGCCTGAGTCTAGATGGTCAATACAACTAATGAACTTATTCTTAATGGTTTTGGCACAAGTGAAAGGCCACCAGACTATAGATGAGGACCCATGGGTTCTATTTTTGGCTCTGTCTCTGACACTAATGTTCAACCTTGAACACAGGTGAATTCATCTTCGTTTATTTTTCCTCTTTCTTTCCCCATTTGTTCCTAGACATTGTTGCTATTGTCTTGCTTTTAGCTAGACTCTGTGAAAGATGGCATAATGGTGATGGGTGATGTGTATAGAACATCTCCCTCCCTTAATGCCCTTCACATCCCCATCAGTAAAGTCCTAACCTTAGGCAAGTCTCTGTAAAATTCTGTCTTCATGTCTCCAAGACTTATGAGCCTCACTTCTGGCACTATTATACTGTGAGATAATGTGAAATATATTTCTATTCTACTCACTGCCATGAGCACAGAAGTTCAGAGTTCTTTCCACAGAATAGTTGATGGCAAAATTAGGAGAGAGCACCTGTAAAGATTTCAGGTCCTTGTCTTGTTTCAGGTATCAGATATTTCATCAGCTTCAGGTGAAATGCAAAACTGTGAATTCAGTGACAGAAAGGGGAGAGAAATACCCTTGACTTTTCACTTTTAAATATAGTCTTGTTTGGAGGCCCACTCCTTAATTATCCGTTAACAACATCTACAAGGCCAGCTTCCTCATGACAGAATAAATTTACCACATTCTGTTTCAATACCAAGTGAAAATTTTCAAGTCATTTTGATTATCTTTCTCCTTCTTTCTACTGTGACCCTTCATTACCCCCCTGTGGCCTTCCCTTCTGTTATATTCTCAAGTGCCTTCAACCTATCTTTTCCTATGATTCTCAATTAGACGCCCACTCTCAGTTGCTGTCTCCTGATAGATCCCTGTGTTGTTCACTGACTTCCATGGATGCTTGAAAGGACAAAAGTAGACTTTTAAGTTTACTGACATTGTATTTCAGAATTTAATATTTTGCAGATCGAAAGCGAGTCTTCAACCATTGTTGATTTTGAAGGGATATAATATAAAACACTCAATATTAGGAGAGAGCTATTGTTAGCTAGAAGATTGCAGAAGGAGAGAAATGAATCAGTAGGAAATTACATGTTATAAATATTAAACAAACTAAAGACCCACTAAAATAGCTTATGCCTTTAGAAATCTCCAGAAACTTTTTGTGAGTTTATTTTCCCTATCTCAGCCCAATGTTACTAACCTAGTTAAATAGTACACTACTCTTTCAGGGTAATAGAAATTGGCTACGAATATAGTAGGATGTAATTGCAGAAACTTCCCTGAATGACATGGGATGGAAAAAAAAATCTAAATTTTATTCTAAATTTTAAAATGCCAAATGTTTAAAAGCATTTTTTAAAGCAAAAAGGTAAATGATAGAATGGGTCTATAAGGTTTTAATAATATTTCCCCTTTCCAAATTCAGCAAGTTGCATGCTAAGTGATTCTTGAATTGGTTTTTGTTTTATTCCACTTTCATGCAACAGCAGGCCCATAGTAAATTTCACATTATTTGATTTGCTTTCTCAGTAATTTATCACATTGGGGGAAAACTGCATATAGCCTCGACAAATTAAATCCAAATTTGATTTAATCATTTTCACTTTAACAGAGCGTTAGCACTATGAGATGAAGGAAATTCTTTGTTTTGATTCTTTGTGTTGAGTAATTTTCTTGGCTTTCTTTCCAAATTACTCCTTAAATTCCCCTGCCTCTTTTGCCCTGACTTGCTTGCTAAGGATTGGGGTCAGTCCTGGACATGTCAAGCCAGTCTCTTGCCCTCTGTTAAATCAATCTGTTCAAAATTACTGTGGTATATGGTCTTGCCAGGAAGGAACTGGTGATTGTTGATGAGTATAGCTCTTAAGATTTCTTGTTTTTTTTTTGTTTATACAGCTACTTTAACGTCCTTTGTAAAATGTTAACCCTGGGAAGTCAGGAGTTGTAAAATGTTAACTCTGGGAAGTCAAGGGTTGTGCCTATAAATGTTATGACCCGTGCCTATATTACAGGGAGTGTAAGGGTGGGCATCCTTGTAAAACCTTCTAAGCATACAGGATAAACCAGGTTGAGGGTAACTGACAGACCATAAGACCTTAGGAGGGGGTGTCAAACAAAAGCATGCAAAGACTTCCCCCAGTGGAATGACCAGATGGGAACAATTTGTTTCCATGATCAGGAAGGCAGCTGGAACAGGGGCGGTGGAGTGCTTAGAGCTTGGTCAGACACAGAAGACACGAAGGTCATCCATTGCATCCTGGGCCATCAAAAGTTGATCTGACTTTTATTTTGTCACTGGACTTCAATAACTCTGGAAGACAGAAAGAGGCTGACAAATTTTGTAACTCTGCCTCACTTAAATCCAATTCATGTGCAAGCCAAGTCAAGATATTACCCTGAGATGTTGGTCCTCTATGAAAATAATGAAACATCACCCCCTATATATATATGTATATGTAAATGTATGTATGTCTATATTCACACATATAAATATACTATATGTACTTATGTACAAAATAAGGTAAATATAAAATTAATACAAAGTAGAGAGGAAAGATGTAGCAACAACCATATAGGAAAACCATACAGATATGGATATATTAATTCTCTATCTATTTATGTATCTATTTTGTAAACTCTTTGTTAATTAAATGCTTTGGTAGAGGTTAGGACAATCTTGGATCTTTTCTAAAGGGAATTAGATACACACTATATAAATCAAAAGTCATTATAAGATAGTTTTACATTGAAGTTATATAAAACTATATGAGATTTATATAAATTACTTTTATATAGTAGTGGATCATCATTCTTTTCAACACACATTTCTTGAGTGCTTACCTCTTACAAGAACATAGTCCTTCTGGCGTTATGAGGAATTCAAATGTGAATAACTCATATCAATATATTTTAAGGCTTGCAAAGTACTTTCCTTAACCATCCCATGAGGTACTTAGTACAAAAATCATTTTTCCATCTTACAAATAAGAAAGGCAAGATTTGGGGAGGTTAAGTGATGTGCCCACCAAGTGCCAAAGGTAGGTGAGGGTGGCATTACAGGAACATAGATCTTGAACTACAAAGGACATTGGGGACCATCTGTATAAATTATATGCATGTTTATCTATGTATGTGATTATATATATACACATAAACATACATAAGCACATACATACTATATATATGTATATGTATATGCATATATGTATACACACATTCCCACACACCCAGAAAATCACACATACATGTGTGTATATATATGTGTATGTGTGTATGTATATGAAGGCAATAAAGGACCATCCCTTATCTTACAGGTATTTATAGCTGAGGAAAACGTGGTTCACAGATTTAAGCGATTTGCATAAGGTCACATAGCTAGTAAGTTTCAGAGGTAGAATCTGAGCCCCGGATTTCTGACTTGAGCCTTTTCTCATATCTCATATGGTTTTTGCCTTACTTTAAATCGAGTATTCTATTCAAAATACCATCTATCCTTGTCTACATTATGCTTAAAAGCTTGTAGAGTGGGTTAAAAATAATAAGTAGAATAAAAATGTACCATGATAATGGAAAACTAGAGAGGCAAAGGCAAGCACTGTGAGTGTCCAGAAAAAAAAATGAGAGACTACTTCCAGCTGAGGGAATCAGTGCATGAACCACCACCCCCCTCCATGGTGATGGCTTCTCTACATTTCCATCAACTGACTTTTGGTAGTGCATGAAATCAAGCCCCTGACACAGCTGCTTGAGCTCCTCCTAGGACTTGGGATTGACTCATATCTCAAAAGTAATTGTCTAATTAATGCAAGCATCTCAGTGCTGAAAGAAAACCAATCATGACATTTATAGATAAATGCTATAACTTAATCTTGGGTTCCCCAAGTCTTAGCTAGAACATTTAAATATTGTCAAGTCTTTCCTGACTTCTGTAGGGCAGTTGAATTTTAAAAATGCATTGTGTATGTTTGTATGTGTGGAGTATACAACGAAATCTCTGTGTCTCTCTCTCTCTCACTCTATGTCTCTATCTTCCCCTTTTTCTCCCTTCACCTCTCTCCCTACTTGCTACCACCTCCATAAAATCTTCACTTAGCTCCCTAATTACAAGCAAACTCACTCAATACATGAACGAGAGTTGGAAAGGACCTTGGTGTTCATCTAGTCCAAGATGTTTAAGAAAGAATTCTACGTTCTCACATACACGTGGTCCTCTAACTTCTGTATATAGACACCCTTTATTTCTTCAGGCCTTCCTTCCATCTTGGAAGAGCTCAACTTATTGCACCCTTATGAATAACATGTTTTTTTTTCTCTTTACCTTTTTGTGTCTCTCTTGAGTCTTGTATTTGAATATCAAATTTTTTGTTGAGCTCTGGTCTTTTCATCATGAAGGCTTGAAAGTCCCATGTGTCATTGAAGGTCTATCTCCTCCTCTGAAAGATTATGCTCAGCTTCACTAGATATAGATCCATGGTTCTATTTCAAGCTCTTTTGCCTTACAGAATGTCATATCCCATGCCCTCTGATCTTTTACTGTAGAAGCTACAAGGTCCTGCATAGTCATGACTGTGGTTCCATGATATTAAAATTGTTTCTTTTTAGCTTCTTGCAGCATTTTCTCTTTGACCTGGTAACTATTTGGCTACAATATTCCTTGGTGTTTTCAATTTGGAATCTCTTTCAGGAGGTTATCAAGGTATTCTTTTGATGATTATTTTACCTTCTGGTTCTAGGAACAAACAGCAGTTTTCTTTGATGATTTCCTGAAAGATACTGTCCAGGTTTTTTTTGTCATGATGGTTTTCAAGTAGACCATTAATTTTTAAATGGTCTCGCCTGGATCTATTTTCCAGGTCAGTTGTTTTACTAATGAGTTATTTTATGTTTTCTTCTATGTTTTGCATTCTTTTGTTTCTGTTTGAATGATTCCTGATACATCATAGAGTCATCGAGTTCCACTTGCCCATTTCTATTTTTAAGGACATGTTTTTTTACAGTCAATTTTTGTCCTTCCTTTTCCAAGCTATTGACTCTTCCATATCTCTCACTTCTTTTCCCAATTTTTCTTCTACTTCTTTTATTTGACTCTTAAAATCCTTTTCAAGCTCTTCCAAGAAGGCTTTTTGGGCTTGGGATCAGTTCATATCCCTCTTTGAGGTTTCAGATGTGGTTTTATTGACAGTGTTGACCTCTTCTGAATCTGTGCTTTGATCTTCCCTGTGGTCATCGTCTGCTTCTGCTTTTTGCTCAAGCTGTTTGCCTGATTCCTGACTTTTAGAGTTGAGCTCTCCTGTTGGAGCACAGGGGTCACTGACTCATGTTTCTTGTGCTGGCTTTGTGTGCTGGGGCCTCAGATGCTGGCAGCTAGAGGTTCTTGAAGTGTGGCAACTTACTTGGTGCTGAGCTGGGGTCAGCAACATTGGAGCTCCTGGAAGGGATGGGGTGTCTGGCCCCTGGGGGCTATCTGCTCACCCAGGTCTTGCACTGGCTCCTCCTTACCCTAACTTTGTACTCCAGTGTTTGGCTGATGGAGGATGTCTGCCTGCCGCCTGGAGTTGCGCCTCCTGGAGTTGTGCTGGAAGTACCAGGAGATTTGGCTGCTGGAGAAAGCTGGGGGATTTCCAAGATGGTACCTGCTGGTTCCCTTACCTCTACTAAGGTATTTGGGTGAGGGGGTCCTGTTGAAGCTTGTCTGTTCTACCACCCTGGGGCTCAGGATCTCTCCCTGGTTTGCTGAGGTAGGGCTTGCTGTTGGCTTGCTGGGATGCCTCCAGGTCTGCACTGCTCCCCATCCCTCTGAGAGAGAGGGGACCTTCCCACTAGCTTTCTAAGCTTCCTGGTCCACAAGATTGCTGTACCCTATCTTTCTGCTGCCTTAGCTCTTTCAAGATTTTTCCTGTGGTGATAGTTTATGGACTTTCAGAGGGAAGGGTGAGAGCAATTTACTTCTTCCTCCACCATTTTGGCTCCCAGAAGCAGAAGTCCCCATCACTCAACTTGCTATGAAGGACTTTCCTAACATCAAACTTGTTTACAAGTTTCTGATTATTGTTCTTGGCTTTGACTGCTTGAATCAAACATAATCATCTAATCCATCAACATGATATCCCTTCAAATATACGAAGACAGAGATGATAGTCCCCTTACGTCTTCCCTTTTCTACGCTCGGTTCCTTTAATGGATGCTCATGTAACAAGTACCCAAGCCCCTTCCTAAACCTGACTTGACCCCTCTAGATGCTCCCAAGTTTTCAAAATCTTTCTTAAACTATGGCACCCAAAACTGAGTACAATACTTCAAATAAGATGTTAAGATGACAGAGGCAATGAATTTATCAACTCCTTATTCCTATAAACTACAACCCAAGAAACTATTAGATTGGGATTTTTCCTTTTTTTTTTCTTTTTGCCTACCAGATAATAATAATGATGCTCTTAGAATATACTAACCCACCACTCCCAGATCTGATTTCAAAAACACTGTGTTTAACCATGACTCCTCATTTTATCTTTTTGAAGTTGACTTTTTTTTTTGGTACTGCAATGTAAGAATATATCCCAATATAATTTCATCTTATTGTATTCAGTCCAATGGTCTAGCCCATCCAGATCTTTCAAGATCCTCCCTTTGTGATCTAGTGTTTCAGCTTTTCCTTCTAGTATTTTTTTATTTGCAAATTAGATGAATATCACTTGCACCTTTATTCAAATTATGGATAAAAATTTTATATAGCACAGAACCAAAGATCCCTGGGGTACTCCCAGGAGACTTCCTGTGAAATTGATGTGAAACCATTAACAACTCTTCTTTGAGTCTGGTCATATAATTATGTAAGAACTCTTCTATTTTATTACTATTATTTATTATCTAATATCTAATTCACATTTCTCTATCTCCCCCATAAAATTAACCTTAATTCCTTGGAACTACAATGTAGATCTGACCTCTCATATACTTTCTACGTTCTGACTTTTACCTATCCTATTATAATCCTTTATATGAATTACATAATCTTGGATTTGGAAGAAGCATAATGGAAGATTTAGACGAGGAGTTCTTAAGTTCTTTTTTTGGGTTGTGGACTCCTTTGGCAATGTGATAATGACTATCAGCACTACATGAACCTCACCAGATTTAATCTTTATAAGTGAGCTTCATGTCTATGGACTTGATGGTTTCTCTACTTTTTTCTCCAACTCTCTAATCCATTCTTCATCCAGCTGTCAAAATATTCTTCCTGATACACAGGCTAGATCCTGTCACTCCCATAATTGGAAATATCCAATGCCCAAAGGACAAGTTGCCAACTCATTTAAACAAAACTGAAAATTCCAAACACTCAGCTTTAACAAATTATAAAATTAATGAATTAATGAAAAATATTTGTTAAGTGCATACTATGCACCAGATATCATCCTAAGGACTGAGACTTTTATCTTTTTTAAAAAAATTAATCCCCATGATGAAAAATGCTATTTGCCTCCAGAGAAAGAACTGAAGGAGTCTGAATGCAGATTAAAACATACTATTCTTAACCTTATTTTTTATAGTGTTATTGTTGGTTTTGGTCTGTTTTCTTTCACATACCTAATATGGAAATATATTTTGCATGATTGCACATGTATAATCTGTATCAAATTGCTTACCATCTCAGGGAGGAAAAGGGGGAGCAGGGAGAAAGAGAACTCAGAACAAAATAATAAAGAAGAATGTCAAAATTGTTTTTGTATATAATTAGGAAAAATATTATTCAAGAAATTAGATAGTCTAAGGAACTTTGATTTTAACAGGGGTAGTCAACAGATATAGAGAAGTGGATAACCAGGATAATTTCAGGCTAGAGAATCTTATGGATAGTGAGTTGATCTATAGGACATCCATTTGACACAGCCTTCCTGGAAGCAATAGTAATATCCATTTGATTACCATATAAGAAGTAAGGAAGGCTGGGAAGGAAGACCATTTCTGAGAGTAAAAAATAAGGTTCTTCTTTGAAATAGTGATTTTGAGGTCCTGGTTAGATGTTTGTGTGGAAATGCTATGGTCCATTTTGAGATGTGGGGGACTGAAACTTCAGAGAAAGATTAGAATCTAGAGATATACATTTAGAAGTCATTTATTTACTGGGATTGCCAAGGTCTAGCATTGAAAGAGAAGAGAAGAAAGTCAAGGATGGAATCTTGTAAAATATCAACTGTATTGAAATTTAAAGGAGGAAGGAATCAGTAAATAAAGGATTTTGACCTATGTTCCAAGATTTTTTTCTTTTTAAATACATTCATAAATGTTCTCTTTTTAGATATGATCATTTCCCCTTGTAAGTCTTTGTATTTCTTTTTATGCATTTAAAACATAATTCTGAGTTGAGGTACATAGTCTTCACCAGGTTACCCAAGGGCTCTAGGACACAAAAATGCTAAGGAATTCCAATACAAGAGTCAAAGAAATATTAGGTGAAGAGGAATTTTTCCTGTCTCTGAAGATCATCTTTGGAATATAGTATAGATAGCTATTTAAAAAAAAGACTTTGGGAATTTTATTTGTAGAAATTTTCATAAAAAGGACATAAAACTCTCTGTCACATTGGAAAACTTGGAATCAGTGATGTCTTAAAAAAAATTTAAAGCACTTTGCTCTCTCAATTTGTAAGATCAATTTCTTCCAGTAGGGAAATACAATTTAAATTTTTTACCTTGTGAATTTCTTGACAACAGTATCTCACAGCAGTATTCCTATACTGTTTGCAAACTGTTTTGAATTCATGGTTTGGAGATAACTCAAGTATTGGCTAAATAGATGCTGAAGATTTAAAATCTCACCCAGAATTTAGCTGCTGTCCCTACTCTTTGAGAGATACAGTGGTAGCAATGACTGTGTTTCTCTCTCATGCCAATTATGCACCAGCACATTAGCATGATGTTTTGAGAATTTGAATTTTTACTCTGACCTCTATAATTTTTTAAACTATGGCACTGAAAGAATTAAAGTGTATATTTTTAGAGGTGGTTAATCTTAAAAAAGTAAGAATATCTACACCAAATATGTTAATTAATGCCTGTGATAGAGCAAGTATTTTTAAGTTCCTTTAAAAATAATTATTTCATTGAACAGTGCTTTTAAATTCTCATGGGAAATAGGATGATATAGTGAATAGCTCTTTTGAGATGTTAATATCATTAAAGAGATAATATCCTCCTTTCTTACAAACAAGATAATATGCAGAATTATATACATACTTTTTCTGATGAATGTGTTAGCTGAATCAGCTCTGAGTAATTAGCAGAATCTCCTGGAATGTCTCTTTGCTTTGACCATGGTGTTCCTTATCTGAAGGATGAACAAAAACATCCCTCCCCTCCCCCTCCCACTTACATGGTTCCTTTCATTTGAGCATCTCTAAGTGCTTGATTAGTGATTTTAATTATGCCCATTTTACAGAAGGGAAATTAAGGCCTTGGTAGTGTAAATGGCTCTGTCAAAGTTCACATAGTGAGTCAGTGATAGTCAATTGTAGAATCAAAGATAGATGGCAATTAGCTATCAGATGCAGTCATAAGATAATGCTTTCATTCTTGATAAGCTCAAATTCATTCCCTGTATTGGACTTCAAAGGACAAAATGACCCATTGTGCTTGATAAGCTGCTCTGAACATAAAATCAGTATTCATTCACAAAGACTCTTTGGTTGCCAATTGAACTTCTGTTGTATTTACATCTGCCAAGTCACAGCTGTACCATATGTATGAAATGATTAAAGCTTGAATAGAACTCCATCCGAGATGATTTCAGGTGCAAGGCCATTTTTGGGTGTCCAGGAAAATAGAAAAGAATGACCCTTTTGCAGGGTTGTATTGCCTCAGTCAAATATCGCTGGCATTTTACTAAGATCCCAAGTCATTAAGCAAAGTGTTCAGGAAAAACAAATTAAAGGATTTCCTCTTTTCCTCATTTGGGAAAAATGCAAAGGATGCTAGTTAACCTCAAAGGCTTGATTGTCTTCTGGTGGCTGTCTGATGTTGCCCTATTCCTCTGGGAATACGCTTAAGAAAGCTCAATATTCCTTTTATTCCCTGGACAATCAGATAAGTATTGGCAATAAGCATGGAATTAAGCGGATTAAGAGATGAGCACTGCTCATATTTGGGGAGGAAATAGCCCTTCAGTGTTATGCCTTGGTGAAAATAACAACAGAATGTTGTCATTTCAAATTCAGTTCTAGATTCCAAATTATAGAAAAGACAAGAATACTCTGCAGAGGCAGCATAGGAAAGTAATCAACTGGGAGGAATTCCCAAGTTTCTGCCCTTCCATTTGGGGAGCAGTTAAAGGAACAGGGGCTGGTCAGCCTGGAAAAGAGGACTTCAGGGAAACAGTTTTTGTGGAAGAAGGATTAGGTTACTACTCCCTTCAAAGGATAAATTCAGAAATAATTTGAAGAACTTATGTTTAAGTTTAGGCGTGATGCCAAGAAAAAAAATCTTAAAAATTAGAATTATCCTAAGGGAGAAAGGCTGACAAGGGAAGGTAGCAGAATGTTCCTCATTGGAAGCCTTTAAGGAATCACCATTTGTCAAGTATGTTCTTGAAGAGATTCTTGTTCATATATATATATATATATATATATATATATATATATATATATAATACACACATACACACATAAAAAAAATCTTAAAAATTAGAATTATCCTAAGGGAGAAAGGCTGACAAGGGAAGGTAGCAGAATGTTCCTCATTGGAAGCCTTTAAGGAATCACCATTTGTCAAGTATGTTCTTGAAGAGATTCTTGTTCATATATATATATATATATATATATATATATATATATATATATATATATATAATACACACATACACACACAAAAAAAATCTTAAAAATTAGAATTATCCTAAGGGAGAAAGGCTGACAAGGGAAGGTAGCAGAATGTTCCTCATTGGAAGCCTTTAAGGAATCACCATTTGTCAAGTATGTTCTTGAAGAGATTCTTGTTCATATATATATATATATATATATAATACACACATACACACACAACATGTACAACAAGGTTTTCAAAGTCCCTTCAAATGTTGAGATTCTGCATTTATAAAATAAAAATCTACTAAACCCTTTGTTTTATTTTATCTTCACTAACAAGAGTGAGAGCCTCCAAGGACTGGAAGGAATTTCTGAAGTCATTCAGCCCAGTTCATACTGGAACAAGCCTTTTCCTCCATGTTGTTAGAGATAAATCATTATATTGTCTCTACTTAAATAGAATAGTTTTACTACTAATGAAGAATTGGAATATCTCCACCAACTGGCAATGTGACGCCTCACAAAGCAATCCTTTTGAATAGTTCTAATTATTGGGAAATGCTTTCTTTATATTAATCAAAAATCTTCTTTTCTGTCATTTCCATACATTATTAGTTTTTCCTCCTAACACCAGACAAAATGTTTTCTCTTCTCCTATTATTGCAGTTTTAAAATGGGAAGGGACCATAGAGATCATCATGTCCAAATACTTTATTTTTTCAAATTATGAATCTGAATCTCAGAGAGGTTAAGTGACTTGCCCAGAGTCGCACAGCTAATAAGTATCAAAGGTAGAATTTGAATGCAGGTCTTCCTGATGCCAAGTCCAGAACTCTATCCACTGGAATGCCTAGCCATAGACTCAACATGTCTGTTGTTCAAATACTTACTGATAACTATTACTTATCCTTCATCCTTTCAGGTCTTTTCTTCTCTGGGCTAAACCTTTCAAGTTCCTTCAAACAAACCCTTTTGCGATGTGGTTTGGAGGACTCTCACTAATATGGTGATAGAGTACTGGGTCTAGAGTCAGAAAAACATCTTCCTCAACTCAAATCTGACCTCTTACTAGCTATGTGATCCTGGGCAAGTTATATAACCCCGCTTACCTCAGTTTCCTCATCTATAAAATGAGCTAGATAAGGAAAGAAGCTACTCCAAGATCTTTACTGAGAAAATCATAAATGGGGTCACAAAGTGTCAGACATGATAGAAATGACCAAACAACAGTAATGGAAATCAATGAGTTCCCATCTATTTAAGACCTGTAAGCGAAAAAATGGTTGCCTACTTATCAGGTAAATTATGGGGAAGATCCTTTGTCAGATAGAAGAGGGAATAGATGACCTATGCCATCCTTTCCAATGCAAACATGAAACCACAGAGGGAGCATGATGCCTGCTCTCACTTATATAAAGGACTGTCATGTTCATAAGAGAGTACAGTTAGTACAGTTATACTGTTTGCTCTAGAAGGCAGAAGAAAGACCACGTACTAGAATTGACACTGGGGCAGATTCTCTGAAACATTGTTTTGCATTTTGAACTTTCTATCATTGTCAGTATTCAAACAGGAACTGACTAATCACCTATCAAGGGATTCCTGCATTGCATGAGGAGTTGGACTATATATAGCAAGGGTTTTAATATCCAAGGGACTTCTAGATAGATTGCAAGGGGTCTGTGAACTTGGATGGGAAAAATTTACAAGTTTATTTTAATACAATTAGTTTCCTTTATAATCCTATGTATTTTTTTTCATGCTTTTAAAACTATTATTTTCAGAAAGAGGTCCTTAAACTTTATCAGACTGCCAAAAGAGGCTGTAACACAAAGAAGGTTAAGAACTCCTAGCCTAAAGCTCTTTCCATTTCCATGACTTGATGATTTCATGAGCCTGTGTCTGCTGATACACTTTTTCCTTTGCAAATATCATCTGTAGTAAACATCTTCATTATCACTTTCTTCTATCTCCGTCAGAGGATTTGCTATTGCCACCACTACAAAATGATTTAGGAAATTCCAGCAATTCAATTACCCAGCTATTTTTCCCCCATCAATAGTATAGCTAGACATGATTTGGGATGTACAGTAGGGTAGGAGATAGATCTCTATGCAGAAAGGCTCTCTACGTGAAACATTTCCACAGCAAGGTGTAAAACCTTCCAGCAAGTCCACCAGTAATCATCTAGGCAGTTTAGCATCAGTCTTTGTCTTGCTACTATAGTAAATTTGAGCTGGGTGCTTAACACATATGGGTAGCATTGCTAAGGAAACCATTCCCTTGGTATCCATGTGTGTTTAGCAAGCCTGTCTTGCCTTTGTGTCTGGCTCAGAGAGACTATATTTCATAGAAGATTAGAGTGAAAATCCTAAAAAATAACTACCACGACTTTTATTTTGCTTCCCTTTTAAATAGAAGTGTGTCTCACCTTTTGTCAAGCGGCAGCTCAGGGAATCATGGAGGGCCTTCGTTCTCCTTGGCCCTCCCCCCACTAGAAGTACAGATTGATTAGGCATGATCTGTTTCATTTCGCAGATGAGTTATTCACCTATTTTTATTCCTCTTTCTGTCTCTGGAGGCAAAGTGACAATGTCAAACAACAGGATACCTTATTTCAGAGAAAAAGACTCTCTGGAGACTTTCTCTTTTCCCTTCTTCCTTTCAGTTTCTTTCCCTTTCTAGCTCTTACTTTCTCTCATCGAACCCTCTGCTGTTTTCTCCCTTTTTTTGTCTCTTTCTCCCTTTCCTTCTCCCTCTTTTATTACCCCTCTCCCTTTCTACCTTCGTATGTTTTTTCTACATATTACTGATTGCCCATCACTCTGTCTCTGTGTCTCTGTCTCTGTCTCTCTCTCTCCCTAGTTTGTCTATTTGTCTTTCTGTCTTGTGTGCTCTTAAATCATATTCCCTATATAGCACTGTCCTGGAGTAACTGTAATATCCATACTTTTTAAATCTGTCATGGTTGGTAAAATTTTTTAAAGCTTTGACCAGTAATTTCAGATTATAAGTAATTGCAAATTACTATTTTACAATTCAATTTCATTTACTTTTTTTCTCCTCTGGTGATAGTTGTGAATTACATAGGAGATTTAAAGCTAAAAATCATATATGTTATGGAGCAAGATGACAACGGGGGCAGCCAAGATGGCAAAGAGAAGGCAGGACCCAATTTCCCTCAGAAAGAGCATTAAATCAAGTCTCTAAAAGAATTCTGGAATGACAGAATCCACAAAAAGATGGAATGAAAAAGTTTTCCAGGCCACGACAACTTAGAAAGACTTTAGGAAAGATCTATCTCACTTGGGTAAAAGGGGAAGGCAGCCCAGGGTAGGTGGTGTCCAGGCAAGCCAGAAGGTGAGGCTTAGCCACAGCACAGATCAGCAGTCAAAGCGGCCTCAGACAATGGCACACGCTTTCATTTCCTTTCATTTCTAAAACATATAGAGAAATGATTCAAATTTGTAAGAATACAAGTCATGCCCCAATTAATAAATGCTCAAAGGACATGAAGAGGCAGTTTTCAGATGGAGAAATTAAAGCTATCTCTAGTTATTTGAAAAAATATTCTAAAAGTTATTATTGATTAGAGAAATGCAAATAATAACAACTTTGAAGTAAAACTTCCTAGTTTTCAGATTGGCTAATAAGGCAGAAAATGGAATCCATAAATGTTGGAGGAGATGTAGAAAAATTGGGACACTAAAGCATTATTGGTAGAGTTGTGAACTTGTCTGACCATTCTGGAGAATAATTTGGACTGTGCCCAAAAAAGGCAATGAAACTGTACATACCCTTTGATCCAGCAATAACACTACTATGTCTATCTCAAAGAGATCATAAAAAAAGAGATACATGTGTAGCAATATTTATAGCAGCCTTTTTGTGGTAGCAAAAATGGAAATTGGGGAATGGCTGAACTAGTTGTGGTATATGAATGTAATGGAATGCTATTGTGCTTTAAGAAATGATAAGCAGATGGATTTAGGAAAAAATCCTGGAAAGACATACATGAATTGATGTTGAGTGAAATGAGCAGAAGCAAGAGAACATTGTATATAATAACAGTAACACTGTGTGATCAGCTATGATTGACTTAGCTCTTCTTAGCAATACAATGCTCCAAGACAATTCCCAAAGACTCATGATGAAAAATTCTATCCAAATCCAGAGAAAGAACTATGGAGTCTGAATGCAAATTGAAGCATATTATTTTTTGTTCTAAATTTTCTTTCACAACATGACTAATGTGGAAATATATTTCTGTGACTACACTTGTATAACCTATATCAGATTGGGTAGGGGGAAGGAGGAAGAAAAAATTAGAACTCAAAATATTATAAGAAAGAATTTTGAAAACTACCTTTATGTGTAATTGGAAAAAAGAATAGAACACTATTTTAAAAGTGTCAACTGGGATGCTCAATGTGTCTTGCTGGTAAATGAATGCCTTGTGTTTAGGATTTGTTTAAAGTATAATATGAGAAACCACAAAACACACACACACACACACACACACATACCCCAGACAAGCATAACATAACTCCTAGAAAGGAAACAGACATAAAGCTCTCATCACCACTGTAGTCCTTAGTGATCCTTGCACATTGTCAGATGGTGTCACCTACTCTGATCATCTCAGCAGAAGGAAGATGTTATTTAAAGAGATTGCAACTGTCCAACTTAAGGCAAGACTTAGGGAATGAAGCAAGATGTCAGGAGGATTTAAATGCCCCCTCATCAGAATAAATTATTTTCTTCATGTTGAAAGGACAAGGGCACGACGTTGAAGACATATCAGAAAAAAACAATGATATTAAAAATATCAGGGCTTTCAGAAACCAAATGCATGTTAGCATAAACAAATGACTCTTCTTGGCATGGATGGCAAGGTCAGAGAATATGAAAGCTTGACTGTGTTGCAGACTTCAATGGAAGGGACAGAATGGGAATGGGAAGTTGATCAGACTAAACCCAAGGGAGAAGAGCTTGGCATGGCTGAAAGGGAGAGATCAGCAAGGGGAAGTTTCTTTGAGGAATAATATTCAGGGAGATAAGAGATAAGCAATATTTAAAGAACAAAGAGCTCAAATATTCAGCAGTAAGTGTGTCTTTAACCCGGTGAAAGAAAGCTTTGTTTGGGACCCAAAGTAACAAAGAATGGTCAAAGTCAGAGAGAATGTAGAAATCAAATGAGATGCTCACAGACCCTTAACTAGAGTGGTGCTAGGAATGCCTCTATAATACTTAACATATAAAACAGATTATAACAATATCCTTAAGATTACCATACAAGTAATAGGGCTATATAAAAACTCATAAAAACAAAATGTATGGCTACAATAACCATATTAAAACAACTACAGTTCTTTTTTAAATAACCATATAACCCATGCTTGGAACACTATTTAGTGATTAAGAAGTCTACGTGAATCTTTGTGGGCTGGCCAACACAACAGATTCCAAATTCCCTCTTTTTCCCAGTTGTACTATCTCTTTGTAGGGATAATGACCTCAGATGGTGGGACAGGCATTTCTAGATAAAATTACTTTAAGGGTGGGAAAGAGTCATTCCTTTGATGGAACAGAAAGGAAATATCACCAGTGAAGTCATTTCCCGTCCTGTGCAGGGAGTGTGTTTTGTTTTTCATGGAGGTAGCTCCAAGCACTTCGTAATTGCAGAGCAAGCCACATGTCTGAGTCACTACTTAAATGCTTAATCTCACTCTTTGTGGAAAGTGGTCCCAAGTTTCTAGGGGCAGTGATGCTGTGAGTTCAAACAGATGCTTATCTTTTCACTCAGGGGAGGGAAGGTGTGAACAGAGATCACATATATTAGCCTTGTAATTTACAAGCAAGGAGCTGCCCTTTGGAAGAGGATCAGGACACAGGCTGCTTGCATGTAAAGGGTTAAGCATCCTAAGAACACACTGTTTTTCTGCTGAGTTTCTTAATGGTTATCCTTCTCCTTATTCAGCTCCATATAATTCAGGAAACTAGAAAGAAATGGATGGAATGCTTGACATGGTTCAAGGGAAATTTAGGCCAGTTATAGTTTGGTCTGTTTAGGTCCTTATGTCTCTTATATCTGTGAGTGGGTAAATAGTTATTAGAAATCTGGTTGGGGAGTTAGAAGAGGACTTAGGAAGCCTTGAGTTCAAATCCTACCTGAGACCCTTAAGGACTGTGTGATTTTGGACAAGTCATTTAACCTCAACTTTCTTCAGTTTCATTATAGGTAAAATAGGGAAAATAATAGCACCTATCTTGCAAAGTTGTTGCAAAAAAGCAGAGATAATTTTTTTTTAAATCTTAAAGTACTATATAAATGCTAGCTGTTATTATTTTTATTAACATGTGTTTATATGTCCTTACTACGCACCAGGCACTATGTTAAACATTAGTACACAAAGGTAAAAATGAAAAAAGAAACCTTTCCCTCAAGGTGCTTAAATAGGAGTGTGCAAAAACCTCAAGCAGATAAACAGTACATAACCATATAAAGTAATTTCAAGGAGGAAAGAGCATCATTAAATTGGGGAGGGAGAGAAAAGGCTCAGAGCAGATGACAAAAGCTGAGTCTTGAAGGGAACAAAGGATGCCAAGAGCTACAGACCACTTAAGCTCCCACTTAAAAAGGTTCTAGGGATAGAAAGATTTTTTTAAATGTTCCTGCCTTCAAGGAGCTTATTTTCTACTGGAGAGACACAACATGTAATACATATACGTATATGCATGTGTATATGTATATGCATATACACCTGTGTATATAAACACATATATACATATACACACATATATGCATACACATGGATGTGTATATATATATATATATATATATATATATACTATATATACAAATATATATATTTTCATATCCACACACATGTAAACCGAGAAAAGAGATCGCACCAACAAATGAAACAGAAGAGATCAAGAAAGGCTTCAGAAGTGGTACATTCATTGCACTTTAGAGGAAGGCAGCTTGCTGGGATGTAGAGATAAGTAGAGAAGGAATCCATATGAGGAATAATTTTGCAAATGAATGGAGGGCAGAGATGAAGTACTGACTTATGGAAGCAGCCTAGTAGTCTACATTAGGCAGGAACATACATTTATTCAATACCTACTGTGTGCCAAACACTATGCTAAGTGCTTTCCAAATCTTATCTCAGTTAAGTCTCACAGTCACCCTAGTAGATTAGTGTTTTTAGTATCTCAGTTTCATGGCTGAGGAAACTGAGGCAGGCAGAGGTTAAGTGACTTGGCCAGGGTGACACAGCTAGCAAGTGTCTGAAGCCATATTGGAACTCAGGTCTTCCTGACATAAGAGTCAACACTATCCAATATGCCACTCAGTTGTCTTTCATCAACTGTTTCATACCATTTTTCATAAACCATTTGCAATTGACCAAGAAACTGCAAAATTTCCTCCTGCTCTCTTCCTACCCTCATTGATTCTTTTATCATCATTCTTTCTTTTATTTCTCCCAAACTCAGTTCAAATATCACCTTCAACAGTCCTCATCCTTCTCTATCTGTTGCAATTGACAATGTTTGCCAACTTTTTCTCTTGGATGCTCTCTGCTCTCTAGGTTTTGGTGATAGGACTCAATCTTGGTTTTGCCACCACCTGCTTACTGGATCATCATCTAGTACATGCCTTCTAACTGCAATTCTTCCCCAAGATTCTCTCCTGGACCCTCTTCCTTCCTTTACATTTTGTCTTGATGACCGATTAATGCCCATGCGTTTAATTATCTTTATGCAGATAACTTGCACACTAAGTGTGAGGTCCTCTGAGGCTGAGTAACTAATCACCAATTTCCTACTGGACATTTCAAACTGGATGTATTCTAGGTAATCAAAAAAACATGTCCAACACATGGCATATTGCCTCTCCCTCCCCCCAACCCGCTCCTCTTCCAAACTGTCCTGTTTCAGTAGAAGGTATTCTTCCACAGACTCCCAGGTTTGTTGCTTCATTGTTTCCTGGGATTCTTTACTGTCCCTTACCCCATTTATTCAACCAGTTTTCCAAATCTTGGCATTTCTATCTCTTATCTCCTTCATCTATTTTTCTTTACCCACACAACCCCCAGCTTAGTTTAGGCCTTCATCACCTCTCACCAAATTATGGAAACAACCTTGTCATTGGGCTCCCTGCATTAAACCTCTCCCCTCTCTGGTCTGTCCTACACATTGCTGACAAAACTATTTTCCTTAAGTACATACCTGACTGGGTCACTCCATTCCTCAATAATCTCCAGTGGCTTCCTATTGCCCCAAAGAACCAAATATAAACTCCTTTGTTTGGCTTTTAAAGTCCTTTAGAGATTAGTTCCAACCTATCTTTCTGGACTCTTTGTATATTCACCGCCACCCAAGCCTGATGCTTACTTGATTACCTAAAACCTTTCCTAATCCTCCCAGACCACCATTTATTTATTTACTTATTCATGCATTAATTTATTCCTTTGTTTGTTTATTATATGTGTATATGTCATTTTCTCCTAATGGAATATAAATTCTTTAAGGACAAGGACCTTGTTGTTTTTGACTTTCCATCCCCAACATTTAGCATAGTGTCTAGTACATAGGAGGCCCTTAAGAATGCTTGGGACTTGGTTTATTGCTTTTCTTCCTTATTCTAACTCTTATCCTCTATCCATCCACCCACCTCCCTTTGCTTTCTCCTGTTTCTTCCTTCTTCCTTTTATTTTTCCCAAATCTAGAGTGATGAATTTAGAATCAAAGAACTTCAGTTTAAATTCTAAGGTTGCTACTTACACCCCATACAACCTTGGTCATGATACTCCTTAGGACCTTGGTTCCCTTATCTTTGAAATGCTAGGCTGTTATATGGAGGGATTAGATTTATATTTTGCCCTCAGTTCCTGACCAAAAGCAAAAAAAAAAAAAAAATAACACCATGTCAGGGAGGAAAAATCCTCATAATTTGGAGTTGTCCTGCAATGGAACAGCTGTCTGAGGAATAGCCTGTTTGTCTCTTGGGCTCCTCCTTCTTGTAGGCTTTGAAGCAGACTGGGAGAGCACTTTGGGGGAATGATTGCTACAGGATATTTAAGTGTCTTTTCACATAGGAATTATACCAGATGGCAGTGGAAGTCCCTTTTAACATCGAGACTCTGGGATCCCATGATTCAATGAATGGCCAGCTCAGTATTTCTGCCCCTAGAAAGATGCTTAAAGATTCCCAAATCTCTTCCTAGATGGATTCTTTCATTCTTACTTGTGAGGCATTCAAATTACCTTGGAGAAGAGATGGGATTAGAAGACTTTTGTGTTTTGTGTAAAGAGATTTAGACTTGCTACTACTGAAGGTAAACTTACGATATATTCTGGGTTTTACCTTTTTTCACTCTACTAAGAAGTTCACACAACATTAGTGTATGCATATGTGTGTGTGCATGTGTGTATATATGCATATATATGTATAAATAAATGTGTATGTAAAAAGAGACACGTACATAAAATTTATGTATACACATGCATATTGTTTAGTGTTCCATTATATATACTATTTCATCAATAAATAAAAATGTATTAAATGCCTAGTATTTGCCAGAAGTTGTGCTAAGCACTAAGGATACAAAAAGAAGCAAAAGCTAGGCTCTGCCCTTAAGGGACTATCTAACTGGGGAGATAATATAGAAATAGTTACAATACAAAGTCAGCTATTTAGAGGATATAATAAAGAGGATTAGGGAAGGCACTAGAATTAAGAGGTATTGGGGAAGGCTTCCTGTAAAAGGTGGGATTTTAATTGGGACTTAAAGGAAACCAGAAAAACATAAAGGAAGTCAGTAGTCCGAGAGGAGGAGGGAAAGCATTTCAGACCTGGGGGAGAAAAGTCAAACAAAATGCCTAGAGCTGAGAGATGGAGTGTCTTTGTTCCAGTCAGAAGATCAATGTGACTGGATCGAAGAGTATTTATATAGGAGTAAGTTATAAAAAGACTGTAAATGTAAGAAGGGGAGAGGTTATGAAGAATTTTGAATGCCTTATTTTGAGCCTCAAGGCAACAGGAAAACACTAGAGTTTATTGAGTGAGAATGTGTGTGATATGATTGGACATATATATGATATACCTATTATACATTTTAAGTACATATGCATATATATAATTTAGACATATGCATGTCAATAATATAAGTTATTGCATTCTCATAACTGAAGTGGAGTTCATATGAATACAAATATTTCCTGCCTCTTATTCTGCTATTCTCAGGCTCTGTCTTTAGGCATCAGTGCAAGAAGTCATTTGGGTCATTTTGAATATCTTATCAATTGATTTAAAAAAAAATGATAAGCTACTTATATAATGTAATGAAATAACCCTCAAAAATATAAATAAAACAAACAGGCTAGTTGCTTGACCGAGTTGTTAAAAATTTGGTAAGTAGGCTTGGGTAGAAGATCTGGTCTATGAGTGGATTCCAGCTAAGATTGTCTTTGATTCAGCTCCAGTGAACTTGGCCATGACTTTAGCTTTCTACAGTAACAATAATTGCATGTATGAATATTTGGCCAGGGCTACTCACCTGCTCCAGCTGCTGCCTTTGGATCCTAAGACAGCAATTCTAACCCTCAGTGGCAGCATAATGCTGGCTGGCAATGTACCCAAACTTAACAGTAAAAGGCAATGAGTTTAGGGCAGAGGCTGGTGGGAGATGGTGGCAGAAGTGACTCACTGTCTGAGTCTCTCTTTGTGCCTTGGTATTTTCTTGGTAGAAATCACACATCATTCTCAAGACACACATAATTCCTTTTTAAGGACCATTTAGAAAACTTATTTGTATTAATAGTGGTGAAAAGTAGAAGAACGTTAGAATTTTGACACGGCAGTTTTATTTCTCCCAAATTCTGATTCCATTGCTTGCTGTCTTTTTAAATATGGTCAAGTCATTTAAACTCTATGGACCTCAGTTTTCTAATCTGTAAATGAAGGGGATTGGATTTGATGATTTATTAATATTTTCAGTGCAAAATACCATATATTTAAGAAATCAATCAACCAAATATCTACTAAGCTCCCTCATGTATCATGCACAGAATTTGGGATAAAAAAACAAAAATGGAGCAATCCATGACCTCAATTTACTTTACATTTTATCGTGGACAACAACGATAAATACTTTTTCAAAAAGACTTTTTAAGGTCTTCAAAGCCATTTGGTCTAATGCAATCATATCCATAAATTCAAATCAGAGACAAAATCCAAATGACAAAGAGCAGAAAATTTTGGAACTTTTGAAATATTTCAGATTATAGGTCAAAGAAAATGATGAAACAATGTTACTTACAATGGGATGATTTATAATGGCTAATGATACAATCCTCCATGCAATGCAAATCCTCCGAACCAATTTATGCTTTAAAAAGTCAAATTATTACATCACTGTGCTCCCACTGATTACTGATTCAGAGTAAAAGAAATCTGTGGTAGTAGAGAGTGTGAGTCATTGAGTGGCAATGTCAAGGAAAGAAAAATATTAATTAGTGTGACTAATTACTTTCTCCTTCCTTCTGCCCTACTCTTCTGCCCTTTCTCCTTCCTTCATATGCAGATCTAGCCAGTTGATGGGACAGCTAGGTGGTGCAGTGGATGGAGCACCAGTGCAGAAGTCAGAAGGACCTGAGTTCAAATCTCACCTCAGACACTTGACACTCGCTAGCTGTGTGACCTTGGGCAAGTCACTTAACCCCAACTGTCTCATCCTGGCTCATCTCCAGTCATCCTGATGACTATCTGGTCACTGGATTCAGATAGCTCTGGAGGAGAAGCGAGGTGGTGACCTGCACAGCCCTCCCTCACTCAAAATAAAGTCAAGTGCAAGTCATGTCATTATTTCTCTGATGGCATGGTCTTCTTTGACAACGAAGGACAAAAGCACCTTGCCAGTGGATATCCAGGAGTACAGAATACTTCCAATGTGCACCTTTTGAAAATGTTTATGTGATCCTACTTGAGTGTGCCTGCTGAAATAAATGATGATATTGAAGATATCCCACTCATTTTCCCGCATACACGTTACCTATAGTTAGTAAATAATTTCATTTACAGTATTTGAAGAAACTCTGCTTTCACATCAGAAAAGATGATTTTAAATTTCCAGCTCTGACTTTCTAGTTGCACCATCTTGGGTTATTTCTTCATTTTTACGGGTTTCAGTCTCCTGAGGGAACTAAAGTGGTTGTACCAGGTTCAATTCAGCAAATTTAAGAAACATGGATATTTCCTATTATATGTTAGGCAATGTATTTAGCATATGAATATGAATAATGAATATGAATAATGTAGATTACATTTTATTGGGAGGAGGAAACAGATACACAAGTAAATAATAATAATAATCTATATACCAGAAAATAAATACAAAGCATACACTATATTCCTTTCCTTTTCTAAATCCATGATCACATGAATTCAGATTGAAATTCTGAGGGATCTTGCAAAGAACATTGAGAAAGAGGCTTGTGAGATAGGTACCCACCAGATTGGTAAAAGCTTTACCTTGGTTCTCTGCCCAGACCTACAGCAAAAAAGTTGCATCATCACTTGTTATTTGTACATGTTCTATAAAGCTGTTCTGCTTTTAACTCTCTAAGGTACCATGGATAATAGCATGTCTCTTAGGAATCTATTACTCCACTCAATCTTAAAGAAAGGATATGTTTTATTTGTCTAACCACTTGTAATGAAAAAACCTTTGTATTGAACCAAATACTTTTCCCCTTGAGTATTTAAACCAATGACTGGCCATATGTTACAATGAAAAGAATGTTTAAGACAAAGTCTGAGGACTCAGCCTTCAATCCTAGGTCTGCCACTGGAAGCTGGTGTGATCTTGGGTTAATTATTTAACATATCTGGGCTTTGGTTCCCCATTTGCAAAAGTAGGGGGGTGCAGTTTGGATCAATTTTGTGACCAAATCGAATTGCAGTGACAGAATCTCAGCCCCACTAAGGCCTTGTCTAAGCCTTGCCAGATTCAAGCAATAATTCTGTACTTTTTCTTACTAATTCACATTAGAAATAATTTAGCCTAATTTCATTCCACATAAGCTATGGCTAAATTTTGGGAAATTTTTCTTTGAGAGAAGACATGAGGAAGGAAGTCAAGATTAAGCCTGCACTCTGATACTCGTAGGATCATAGTTTTAGAGCTAGGAGGGCCTTATAGTTCAACTTCCTAATTTTACAAATGAGGAAACAGGCCATAGAAAGGAAGTGACTTGCCCAGAGTCACACAACTAGTAAATATTTGAGGCTAGATTTGAACCTATCTTCCTCACTCCAAGTTTAGAACTTTTGCCCCCTGCTCACATTTCTTACATTTAGAGTTCCTGTCAGTACTCTAGCATAGCCTCCAAGATCTTAAGATTATCTTCCCATTGTGATGAGGCAGTGAAATGGATAGGATTTTACGTAAGAATATAAGCTTCTTGAGGGTGGGGACTATATTTTTGTTTTCCTTTCTATTTCTGATACTTAGTATAGGACCTAACACATTGCAACCACTTGACAAATGTTTGTTGATTTGACTTGATTAAACATAGTTATATGAAAATATGTGAGGCACAATTATAATTACAAATACCTTCAGTTAGAGCACCACGACAAAGATGGTTGCTGGCAGAGACAACGACAGTGATATTCACTATGCTCCCAATCTCTGGTGAGTCACACCATCCCGCTGATGTTTCGATTATTGTCTCCAAAATTGCTAGACACTTCTTGACCCACTCTCCCGTGTCATTTTCAGTGCACACTAAAATCTGCTTTATCATTTCATGCTCTCTATTTGATCAGAATAGTTGGTGCAGTTGCCAACTTGTAATTCTCTAGTTTGGGTCTGCTTACAATGTCTTATAGAATGATCTAAATCAAATGCAGGCTAGGACCTGCCTCCACCTCCGTGAAGTTAGTCTTTTTTGTAATGCCCAGTTCATTCAGGGATGTTAATGAAGTGCTATCCCAACTCTCCTCTGATCAAATAAAGTGTTGTAGACCAACACATTTTTCCTTTGTCTATGGGATTCCAATTATGAGACAAATTGCAGAGCTGTCCTAGATTTTTGCACGGACTTTTCTCCAAATTCATAGAAAAATCTTCCAGAGGTATCTCTTAGGAATACAATTTGCCTCACCTCAGATGATACTCTACTTCCACTGACAATGTCAAGGAATGATCCTCTACTTCCTCGGAGAGAAGTTCAATGGTTACAATTCAGGTCCAATGGAAAAGAAGGACATGAAGTCACCAAATAATGCTTTAAGGGTTAAATCTTTTAGTTCCTACCTGAGTAACCTTAAGCAAATCAATTGACCTCTATGAGACTTAGCTTTCTCCTCTATAAAAAACTGAGATTACTCTGAGGGTCTTTACAGCTTAAAATCTATCATCTGATTCCAGTAAAAACTACAAAAGAAGAGAATAGCAAATTTTGTAATCAGGGCAGGAAACACGAAATAATTGCTTGATTCAGTTTTTGTGTAGGGTGGGCATGCTAGATGCAGACACATAATGGGAATAGAAGGGGAAGCCAGGTGAGGCAAGTCCAAAGAGGATGTCACCTTGGGTCTGGATATTTCCAGTAGGTTCTTTCCAAATTCTTATTCTTGACAGTTATATGCTAAGCTCAGTTATGTTTATGATGCTGAAGGACCAAAAAATGCCGTCGACAATGGCCCCAGTCTGCTCCTTCAACTTGTTGACACCCTCGGACAAAGCTCACAGACTCATAGAACTGTTCAAATTTGAAGAAATTTCATTGAAAATCTAGTCCAATTCATACCCCAGAAAGAATCTAATCTCAGTACCAAGTCCTCCAAGAGGAGGGAATCTACTTTTTTCAAGGTGGGTCAATCCACTTTGGGATAGCTCTAACTATTGGAAGGTTTTGTATTCATTTGTTTGTTTTCTTGCATCAAGTCTAAGTTTGTTCTTTGTTTTGCCCTCTGGAAACAAGTAGAAGTCTGATCTCTCTTCCATAGGTGCAGTTGATGGCATAATGCATAGACCTGGGGGTCTGGAGTCAAGAAGTCTTGAGTTCAAATCCAACCATAGGCACTTACTAGCTGTGTGACCCCACACAACTCACTTAGCCCCATCTGCCTCACTTTCTCAACTGTTAAAAAGGTTGGGGATAATAATAGCTTTAATCTCCCAGGATTATTGTGAGGATCAAATGGAATGTTTGAATATAGTAAGTGTTTAATAAATGCCTGCTCCTTTCTCTTATTCTTTCCAAAGGAAAGCCCTTCAAATACTTGAAGGCAGATATCTCATCCCCTCAGTCTTCTCTTCTCCAGACTAAACTTCCTCATTTACTTCTACTTATCTCTTTATGATGTGCATTCAAGGTCTTTCAACCTGATTACCTTCTTTGGATGTTACATAGTCTTCTCAAATGTGAATATCCTAGCTTTGGAAGCCCTGCGTGCTCCCTGAGTTCCTTTCCAGTGACAGCTCCATCAGAGATTTATCCAGAGATGCCCTTGATCACCCTAGCAATTTTCCTTTTTGTATATACAATTTTTTTGGAGAATTTCTTCCCCAAATGGCAGCATATTTTTCTTTGCCTTGTTGAAAGCAATTTGATATCAAGCTAAGCAAAAATGGCTCTCTTGAAATCCCCATGCCGGGCTACTTCAAAGTTTACTCAGTGACTGGGTACTCTAGCACAGGACTGTCTCATCAGCATAAAGATGAATGCTGCATTCAATACACCGACCTGTCAGCTCATTTATAAAGATCATAAATAACAATGGTCCAAGGATTGATCCCCAAGGAACCCCATAATGACATCCATTAAGTCTGACATGACACCGTTTAATAACACAAGTTGTGTGTGCCCTCTTAAGTAGCTAGCACACCGATTAATTAAGGATGATGCCATACCTCGTCCATTCCACTTATCCTGCAAAGTACAAGCATGAGCCACCAATTAGAAAATAAAAACGTATTTAAAGGCACACTGTGCATTTCCTCTTGGAAGATCGCTTTCCTTGAATTGCAATGGGGAATGAACTAAAGGGACCTGGGATAATGCACACTCACAGACATACGTCTTCAATCTCAGGGATCTAAGATTATCAATTTGACATTAAATTGACTCATTCTTCTTTGTAACAACAACTGGAAAGAGGGAGGAAAGAGAAGGCAAACCGCTTATACAGAAATATCACTTAAACATTATTTCTGGAAACTTCTGTGATTTTCAAGATAAATACACTCAGGGATGTTTCTGTTGGACTGAACTTTGAATTTTTCCATTTTTTTTATCATCACTTAATAGGACAATCTAGTCCAGGGTGTACTTTGCAGCATTTCTCGACACCATCGCTACCTCTGAGTGAAATCTATGTATCTCTCCAATACAGACTACCATTATCACTTTATCTCTGGTCCAGTAGCTAGGTAGGAATAAAGAGAATAGAGTGAAGGAGAGAGAGAGAAAGACACACACACACACACACACACACACACACACACAGAGATTGAATTAGAAATACCCTTTACAGGAAGGAATGTAAGGAGATGTAAAAAAAGAATGAATGAAGAAATAGTAGAAAGGAATAACTTTCCTTCATCTTAAAAGCTGTGGGAATAAAACACAGAGAAGGGAGGAACCTCTCTTTGGCATTTCAGGCAGACTGAGATAATGATGATGATGCTACATTATTGTACTTAATTATGTTGAATCAATTTGTGATGATGTGGATGATGATGATGTTGATGAGTTTTAACTTGAATCATCTAATGTTCTTTCATTAGTGTAAAGAGAGAGGAGTTGGGAGTGGGAGAGTAGGAGAAACAGAGAGGAGATCAGAGGGTCATAGATTTAGAGCCTCAAGGGATGCCGAAGGTCAACTATTCTAATGTTTTCATTTTATAGATCAAGACACTGAGCCTCAAACATGTTAATGACCTAGATTGCTGATGTAGTAAGGAGAGTAGTCAGGATTTGAACCCAGACCTCTGTATAAATCCAGTAGAGATAGGAGAGAAGAAGAAAAGCTATTTGTGAATCCAAGGCCAGCCCTTTTGTCACTATGGAGAAATTGTTTAATCCTGCCATGCACATACAAGAGGAGGTATGAGCAATGGATATAAGGTTGAACTCAGAGTCAAAAAGATTTAGGGTGAAGTTATGATCCTGACTTATATATGCCATGTAATTGGAAAAATTAAACTCTCAGTACTCAAGGATGCCGCATGAGGTCTTTGCAAATCTGCATTAGTAGAGGGAGTTTCAGATAAAGAGTTCCTCATACTCATGAAACCTTCTTTTCCTGTCTCTACACCCACATCCCCCAAATACAAAGCTGTCCATGAATACCCTCTATTCTAGGGGACAATTTTCAGCAAAAATGACTTGTAGCTGACCTGATTAACTTAGTCCTGGAACAAAAAGGGTAACTTCTGTTGTCCTTCCACCTGTTCCCTTTCTCCTATCACCAGGTCAGTGGTCAGAGGCAAGGCCACAACTGTAGCCAATGAAGTCGTCCCTCCCACAGAAAAGGCCAAAGAACAAATCTCTCCCTGCCCCATAGGTCAATCCTGCTGTGGTCTAAGTAAATCACTTTCTGATATCAGAAACTCCTATCTCAGTCACAGCTGCTGGAGCCTCTCCAGTTGAGGAGCTGGCCCTGCTGAGCGCTTGACATTTGGAAGGTGAATATTTCCTCAAAAACCCTCAGTTTTTATAAACAGAAAAGTCTTAAGTTTTCTGTAATGATTAACTAGGGAAAGTGTGAATTGGCTGTCAATTGTGGAACAGCTTTTGATGAATCGGGTGGCTGTTACAGGTTTGTTTTATTTTATTTTAACTTTTAAAAAAATAATAGCACTCATGATTAGGTGAAACCTGTCTTCATGAGAATATTTCAAAAGGGTTTACAAACTTAATTGCATAATTAGATCTCACCCACAATTAAGGATACAACTCATGATATCAAACAGCATTAAAAACAAAAGATAAGGATAGCTATCTTCCCCATTTCATATCTGGGGAAACCAAGGATTAGACAGATTCTACCAGGACCTGAGGTCTTGAAACAAACCAGTGAAATCAGGATTTGTGATTATTGCTTATCTGCTGCCTATCTTCCTTTTCATTAGATGAAGCTGAGATGTCCAGTATGCTTTTACGTATTCATCCATCAACACTCATTACTTGGCTTCCTGAGGCATTATCAGTTTTGCTAGCACAGCATGCCATTACTCAGATTGGTTAAGGGAAAACAGCTGAGGGCCAACAAATCTCCAGAGCACCTAGTTAACATTTGGGATCTACATGCTGTAAGCTCCTTGAGCACAGGACTTTATCCTACCCACTTTAAAAAGAATAGCCCTTTTGAATGACACCTAGTCATATGTTGGATGAATATTGGCATATTAGAAGCACACTCTTTGATTTCAAGGAGTTTGTCTTCATGACAGTACATCACTTAATCAAAAACATTAGTTAAGCCCTTACTATATGACAGACATTGTCAATCCAGCAACAAACATTTATTAAACATCCAAGGGGGCAGTTTAGTATTGTGGAAAGAGCATGGATTATGGATTCAGAGTACTTGGGCGTAAATCTCCCCTTGTTCTTCATGGGTCTCTGTTTCCTTAATTCTAAAATGAAGTGATTGGACAGGATGACATCTTGGGTCCCTTTTAGCTTGTGAACTATGATCCTAGAATGCTAAGCATTTAATTAGGACCAATTATTTTGCAAGCATTGTGGCAGGTACTAGATAAAAATGAAAAAAAAAATGCTGACCTTCATGAATTTCCAGTCCACTGGAGGAGAAGGAGGATGGGGACTAGGTAACTGCTTTACTCCTTCCATTAGTGCAATCATTTCAAAGAACTGATATCTATTAAGCCCTTACTATGTTCCAGGCACTATGCTAAGCACTGGGGATACAAATAGAGGATGCCCTCCAGGAGGGTACAATATAATAGAAGAGACAATGTGCAAACAAATACATACAAAATAAATTTCATAGAGGATAAATGTGAAATAACTAACAGAGGGGAGGTGCTAGGATTAAGAGAAGTTGGGGAAGGTTTCCTGTAGAAGGTAGTATTTCAGTTAGAAATTAAAGGAAACCACGGAGGTCAGTCATCAGAGCTGAGAGGGGGAGAGAGTTCTAAGCTGTCCTGGGGACAGTCAGAGAGCATGCCAGAGCTGAGAGATGGATTGTCTTATTTATGGGAACACAAGAGGCCAGTGTCACTGTATTGAAGAGTGTGTCACATATGTATATCTACTTTTCCTCTTATTTCCCATCTGACCAAAAGAGAGTCAAGTATAAAACCACTATCCTGTCACTTCTTAGCAGCAGTTAGATGGAACTTGACCTCAGACAATTAGTATTTGTGTGACCCTGTTGACAACGAACATGCTATGTTTTAGAAAGAAACAAATTGCAAGGACTTATCAGAACATTAAATCATTTAACCTCTGCCTTAGTTTCCTCAGTTGTAAAACATGAATGTAACAACACCTCCCAGGTTTGTTATGAAGGTCAAATTAGATAGTATTTATAAAACCCTTAGTAGGTGCTTAATCAATGCTTATTCCATTATACTTAAGAGCTAATATACCCTTTACAAAACCCTACCAGTATGTTTGCCACAGTTTCCTTTGCCCTTCTCAAAGTGCTGGCACCTTCATAATAATTAATCGTTCTACTTACTGACATAGCAGAAGATCTCATATGTCTTTGGTGACTGATGTAGCATTGAAAAGATCACTGGTGGTGGTCACTGGGATGCCAGTGACCTTTCTTTGCTATTGTTGCAGTAACTATGAAGTAGTATGTCTTTTGGAGATTTTCTTTAGCAGTTTTTAAAGACTTGTTCACCAGTGTGAAATTTCCCTGCTCAATAGAGATTGATTTTGAACACTGATTCCTGGGGATAACATAGGAGAGAGACCCCTTGCTGAGGCCTTGTTGGGGGCAGGATGTGTTGCCTTCTATGATAACTGATCTTATTGCTTTCAGTATTTGATTTCACAGAAGCAAATTTATAGAATTGGAAGGTGGTGAGTGTCCCTCTGCTCCCCTTTCTTCAACCATCAGACCTTTATTGTGTGCTTTGGACTTATCCGTGATATTTGTTTGATAGCTTGCCTTTTCTGTATACCTGTCCTTATGCTTTTCCTGTGTCTTCATCTTTCTTCTTTATTTGATGCATCTCTCAACATTTCAGAGGAGAATAATGTCATTATAAGAGAAAAGTATATGCATGTAAATATAAAAGAGCAGAGAACACTTTTTTCCCTTTCATTTATTTATACTATAACCTTTCCTCACTTTCCTTTTCAGGTATTGCCCATGCAATCAGGTAGCACAAGATAGGGATGAGATTTGGGTGAAGAAATCAGTTGCAAAATTCTTACTTACATATTACTACCTTCCCAAGAAGAAGGACTGAGAGATCTACAGATCTTGTGCAATCTAGACATGGTGCCAACACAAGTATTTTGACATTAATGTTGTGCAAGATTGACCAAGATAGTGCCTCATTTAGGGCCATGGGCAAATAGGCGTACCATGAATATCTCTTGATAACATGCATAGAAATTTGCATCCTTTTGATATGTTTGAATATTGCTATAAATCAAATGACATTGGAATGCAGTAGTGCAACGAAAATGCTGTGTTTTAGAAAAATGATAAGCTAGAAGGACATACAGAGCCATAAAGTACAACTGAGATCCTTCCTAGTCAGTTTCCTCCATTGTGACATTGCTATATATGCAGTCTTATTTCTAGGAGCAGCTTTTGTAAATAAGTTCTATTTTTCAAAAGGCAGATTTTTAATATTTTATATGAATGTATCTATAGATTATGGATACAATTAAACAATTTAGTTTGGCAGATATATGAATTTTTTTTTTTCCGTTTTGTTTTGTTCTGACATCATCCTTTAACTCGTCCTACCAACTAAAACCTTTCTTGTAATCCCACACATAAAAGAATTATAATGATGAGGATCATAAATCAACCAATAGAGAAATATGTTTGATAATCTACCATGTTACTCGTAGCTGTGGCCCCTATTTCTCTGCTGAGAGGAAGAAGGCATGTTTATTTCTTCAGGCTGTTATGTCTCAAAGCATCTCCTTTCTCCAGGACTACAATTAGTCATGGAAATCCTTCACATCTCAATTTTTTTATAGTATTGTTCTCAACAACATCAACAACAAAAAGTAGCAATTATCCACAATGACCAAAGCACTGTGGATATAAGTAAGAAAGCTACAGTCAGAATTCTCGATGGGACCTGAAAGGGAATGTAAATGCCTTTTCATTTCACAAATGAAGAAAATGAGCCTAAGAGGTTATGTAACATGTCCAGGGTGGCATAGCTCGAACTATGTCAGTCACAGTCTGGGATAGGATTTGGACTTAGGTTTGCCTGAATGACAGTCCAATATATTACAAACTAAGCCTCACATTGCTACCTCTAGAAAGTCTTTTTTTTTTCCCAAGGGACTAAAATTGCTTGGAGAGGTTGAAATTTGCCAAGTCGACTGTTTTCTTAATTGCTCTTTAGTTAAAGATTGAAATGGAAATATAAATGATTTTCTTTTGATCTATGTTTTGACTTCATTATCTTCTGAGTTTTTGTCTTGATCTTCCCTGTGATCATAGTAGTTTTGTTATGACTAGGTTATTTTGTTTGTTTGTTTTCTCGTTTTTTTCACCCTATTTCTTGATTTGGAACTTTATGTTCATATAGGGCTCTGTTCACATCTTGGTGGGGCATTAACTATTTCAACCTTTAAATTTTTCTGTACTACTATTTTCAGAGTTTGTTTTGCGGGTTTGGATGCTTTTGGTGTTTCCAAAGTAGTGTGATCTGGGTAGAAATGTGTGCACAGCTCTCCTGCTCTGCACTCTGGCCTTTACCAAGGAAGGATCTCTTATCCCTTGAGATTGCAATTAACACATGGACACATATTAGGTTACTTTAAATAATGCAAACCAAATCACACTCATTTAGGCTAGAAACTTAATTTAAAATGTTCTTCCTAGAACTTCCATAAAGTTCAAAATCAAGAAATAGGATGTAAAAATGATAAAATGACAAAAAAGGACCTAAACATAAAATGCAACTGTGGTGACAGCAAAGATTAAGACGAAAACTCAGAAGAGAATGAAGTTAAAACATCTACAGGCAAGACCTCAAAAAAAACTGAATTGTATAAAAATCAAACAAGAATTCAGAGATCTAAAAAATGATTTTCAAAATCAAAGTGGTAGAAGAAAAATTAGTTAAAGAAATGAAAGAAGAAAATTATGAAAATACAATTAATAGCTTCATAAAAGAGGCACAAAAATACAGAATTGGCTAATTGGAAAAAGAGGTACAAATGCTCACTGAAGAAAACAATTCCTTAAAAATTAGAATTCAGCAAGTGGAAGCTAATAATACCTCCATGAGACTTCAAGAAATAATAAAAGAGTCAAAAGAATACAAGATAGGAGAAAATGTGAACTACCTTAAAGGAAAAACAATTGATTTAGAAAACAGATCAGAGAGATAATTTAAGAATTACTAGATTATCTGAAAGACATGATTGTATTTCTAGAAATTATCAAGGAAAACTGCCCCAATATCCTGGAATGAGAGGATGAGTAAAATAAAAATTGAAAAAATCTACTGATACTCACCTCAAACAGATCCCAAAATGAAAGCTTTTAAAAATATTATAGCCAAGTTCTAAGTTCACAGGTGAAAGGTAAAATACTTTAAACAGCCAGGAAAGAACATATATATATATATATATAATATATATATATATATATATATAATATATATATTATATATATATATTAAAATATCAAAGACTCTGTAGTGGTAATTTAAGTGGGAAGATCTTTTCCATTCATTAATAGGCCCATGTGACCTGCTTAAATCACATGGAAAACTAAGTCACATATGGTGGGAAGAGTTTGCTGAATAGGTGGAATAAGAAGGGGTGGAGCAGAGCTAAGAGGAAGTTGGTTAGGCTAGTCAGAGCTAGGAAGGACACAGGCAAACAGGCACAGCTAGGCTAGTTTGTTTGTGGGAAGACCCCGGAGGTGTGGAGGGGAAGGGCAGAAAGTTTGAAAATGCCTTTGTCCCCTGCAGTCTTAGTGTGTATTGACTTCTTGGTTACTATGACAGATTTAGCTTTCTGGTGTTGGGATTTGGCTTTCTAGTATCTGAATAAATGTTTTTCTTCTGCCTTCTATATGAAAAGTCTGTTATACTTTGTGATTCAGAATTATGCTGGCATATTCATAATTGCCTTTGGTGCTGTGAATATTGCCTGAGTAATACAGAGTCACAATCAGAATCACACAAGATTTAGCTGCTACCACACTTAAGGAGGGGAGGGCTTGGATTATGATATTCTGGAAGACAAAAGAATGACCTACCCAGTAAAACGGTATGATTCTTCAAGAGAAAATGGATATTAAAAAATTTAATGAAATGTAGAACTTTCAGTCATTCCTAATGAAAAGACCAGAATTGAACAGAAAATTTGACTTTCAAATATAAGACTTGAGAAACATGAAAAGGTAAATATGAAACACAAATCATAAGAAAGTCTATAAGATTAAACTGTTTCTCTTTCCATATGGGAAGATGATGTATGTATTTTCTAAAAACTGTATCATTATTAAAACAGGTAGAAGAATTCTAGATAGAAAGAGGTGTGGGAGTGAATCAATTTTGTTGGGATGATATAAAAAATGGATAGTCAAGAAGGAGCTAAATTCTGAGAGGAGAAGGGATGAGAAGAATGGAGAAAATTATCACATAAAAAAAGTGGGGAAGACAGAGATTTTAGAGTGGAGGGGAAATTGATGAGACAGAATGGGCAATCCTTGAACATCACTCACATCTAAATTAGCTTGAAGAGGGAAATTTTATGTATATGTGTGTGTACATATATACATGCACATATATACACAATACATATTCATACATATATACATATACATGCACACACACATATATATATATATAATATTAAATGTGTATTTGTGGATACACATCTACTGCATTGACAATCAAAATATTCCTTAACCAATAGGGAAATAGGAGGGAAAGTGGAGTGACAAAAGGGAAGGCAGATAAAAGAAGACAGTGGTTACAAGAAAAGCAGACTTTAGAGGAGAGGCAGGATGAAAATAGAGAAACAAAGAATAAACAGAAGAGAAAAAGGAAATGGAAATCAATAGTTAGCCATCATAATTGTGAAGGTGAATGGGATGAACTCACTCATGAAACAGAAGTAGACAGCAGAATAGATGAAAAACCAGAACCTAACAACTGGAAAGACACTTGAAACAGACACACCCACACATGGAGTTAAAACAAGGGGTTGGAACAGAATCTGTTATACTTTAATTGAAGTGAAAAAGGCAATCATGGCAATCATAATCTCAGACAAATCAAAAGCAAAAATAGCCCTAATTTAAAAAGGATAAGCAGGGAAACTATATTTTCCTGAAAGGAAACAATTGCAATGAAGTAATACCAATGTTAAACATATATGCACCAAAATGTATAGCATCCAAAATATTAAAGGAAAGTTAAATGAATTGCAGGAGGAAATAGTAAATAGATAGTAAAACTATACTAGCGGGGTAACCTCAATCTTCCTCTCTCAGAACTATATATCTAACCATAAAATAAGAAATAATTGAAAGATATGAACAGAATAATGGAAAAGTTAAATATGATAGACCTCTGAAGAAAACTGAATGGGAATAAAAAAAATTGTCCCTTTTCCTCAGATATATATGGTATCTTCATAAAAGTTGACCATGTATTAGATAATAGAAGCCTCATAAATGCTGAAATGCAGAAAAATATTAACTGTGTTCTTTTCAGACTTCTGTGCAATAAAATTACATTTAATAAAGAGCACTGCAAGAATAGATTAAAAGTTAACTGGAAACTACATAATCTAATCCTAAAGAATGAGTGGGTCAAAAATCAAATCATAGAAACAGTAATTTCTTCAAAGAGAATGGCATTGAGACAACATTCCAAAAATTGTGGGATGTAGTCAAACAAGTTCTAACGATGGACTTTGTATCTCCAAATGCACACATCAATAAAAGAAAGAAAGAGCAAATTAATGAATGGGGCATAAAAATCGAAACCAAAAGAACTAGAAAAGATTAAATTTTAAAGTCCAAATTCAATATTAAAATGGGAATCCTAAAAACAAAAGAAGTATTAATAAAATTGAAAGTAAAATCAAACTTTGAACTAATGAATAAAATTAGGGGTTTATTATTATCTAAAAAACAAGCAATAAAATAGAGGTATTATTGATTAACTTGATTTTAAAAAGAAAGAAGAAAACCAAATTGATAGTATCAAAAATGAAAAGGGCAAAGTCACCGAACAATAAAGGTGAATTTAGAATATTTATTAGGAATCATGTTACCCAATTATATGCCAATAAAACTGACAATCGAAGTAAAATGAATGAATATTTATAAAAATATAAACAGATCAACAGAAAATAGAAAACTTAACTAGTCCTTTCTCAGAAAAAAAGAAATTGCACAAGCCATCAATACACTTCCTAAAAAAACCCCTAGGAGCAGAGATTTACAAGAATTTCTACCAAACATTTAAGAAACACATATAATAATATATAAACTATTTGAAAGAATAGGTAAAGGAGTTCTACCAAACATTTTTATGACACCTATATAGTGCTGTTACCTAAACCATAAAGAACAGAGAAATAAAACAACAGACCAATTTCCCTAATGAACATTGATGCCAACATTTTCAATAAAATATTGTCAAAGAGATTATAGCAATATGTCATAAAGAGCATTCACTGTGATTAGGTGAGATTGATACCAGGAATGCAGGACTGGTTCAATATTAGGAAAACTATCAAAATAATTGACCATATAAATATCAAAAACAACTAAAATCATATGATTATATCAATAAATGCAGAAATGCCTTTGTCAAAATATAACACATTTCTATGAAGAACCACAGAAAACAGGAATCAATGGAGCCTTTCTTAAAATGATAAATACTATCAATCTGAAACCAAAAGCAAGCATCCTTTCTAATGGTGATAAATTTGAAGCATTCCTAATAAGACCAAGGATGAAGCAAGGATGTCAATCATTATTATAATTATTCAATATTATACTGAAATGCTATCTACAACAATAAAACAAGATAAAGTAATTGAAGAAATAAAAATAGACATTGAAGAAACAAAACTATAACTTCGGAGATGACGGGATGCTACACTTAGAGAGTTCTAGAGAATCAACCTAAAAAGCTAGAGAGAATGAACAATTTTAGCAAAGTTACAAGGTAAAAAATAAATTCACATAAATCATCAATATTTCTATATATACTACCAAAAAAACCCAGTAGCAAGAGATAATATGGTATAGAAACGAGTCTATCTGCCAAGAGAAACCCAGAAATTATATGAACACAAATATAAGACGCTTTTCCTAGAAATACAGACTGAAACAAATGGAGAAATATTACTTGCTCGTAAGTAGGGCAAACCAAAATAACGAAAATGACATTTCTACCTAAGCTAATTTGCTTATTTAGTGCTATCCCAACCAAACTACTAAGCAATCATTTTACAGAGTTTGCAAAAATAGCGACAAAATTCTTCTGGAAAAACAAAAGGTCAAGATCTATCAAGGAAGCCCTAGCATTTCCAGATTTTAAACTATATTACAAAGCAATAATCATCAAAAGCATCTGGTACTGAGAAATAGAATGGTGGATCAGTGGAAACGATTAGGTACGCAATACACAGTAGTAAATGATCATAGTAATCTAATATTTATTTGATCGACTCAAAGATCTAAACTTTGGGAGTAATAATACAACATTTGACAAAAATTGCTGGGAAAACTGGAAAGCAGTTTGGCAGAAACTAGGCATAGACCAACATCTCAACGCTGTATAACAAGCTAAGGTCAAAATGAGTACATGGTTTAGATATGAAGTGTGACATATAAGCAAATGAGAGGTGCATGGAAAATTTTACTTATCAGAGATATGAATAAGGGAAGAATTTATGATCAAATAAGAGAGGATGCAACCTTTTGAATGAGCCCAAGTTTTCCAGGAAAAATCTTTTTATCAAGGAGATTTGTTCTGTGAGGTATGGATTCAGTCAAAGGGCAACACTTGAGGACCTAGAGGGCCACATGTGGCCTCAAGGTCAATGATTTCCCACTCCTGTATTTGAAATGGTTTAGGTCTCAAAAATACCCTGCATTGAAACAAAGACAACACCATGTTGTGAATTGCTGGGATGTATAAAAGTAGGTCTTTTGATGCCTCTAAAGTGGTGTCATCTACACTAAACATCTGTATCTTTCTCCCAGGTTAAAATCTCACTGATGTTCTGGTTCTGACATGAGCTCACTAAAAGACCCTGTTGAAGTTATTTAACCTCTCAGTGTTTGTTTCTTCATCTGTAAAATGAGGATCATTATCTTTACCTACCTCATAGGGCTGTTGTGCAGATTAGCTAATTAATGATTAGCAAGTGCTACATAAATGCTAAGTATTATTAAGGAAAAGCTAAGTATTTTCAGTGCCTTTGGGTAAGAAATGTTACTTAGCTGGGAAATGACTGCAAGCAGGCTCTGAGTCAGTGATCATCTATCTGATAGCCTAGATGGAGACTGCTAGCTTCATCCCTGGAGAGAACTGACTGACTTTGGGTCCAACCCTGTCCTCCCCCACAACCCTTTTCACTGGAAATATCCAGGCTTCCTCTGAATAGGTGACTTGTAAAAACAAGGCTGTGTGTTTATTTTGTGATGTATTAAAAAAAAAACAAAAACAAACCACAACCAACTGAGAGGGAATGGTAAGATATGGTCATTCCATCTAAAGGAAGTAAATTTATACTACTTATAATAGAATATCTTCTTCCCCCAGGTATTTAGGCTTATTATGATAACTGTGAAAGATAGCCATGCAAGTTTTACTTACATTAGTGTTAACATGCAGATTCTCCCTTCTGTGAGTTGGTCTTTTATTTTTTTAAAAACTTCTTATTAAACATACTTGTCATTCATAGAACAGCCCCCCCAATTAGTTACATGATAAAAAGATATGAAATGTTTAGAAGAATTAAAAACCATACAACCAAATTTTTAAAAAATGTTTCAGACCGTTAACATTAAAAAGAAATGAAAATTAAAAGAACTCTGAGATTTTATATTGTACCTTGCTGATTGGAAAAACTATTAGCAACTGAAAATGCTCTGTTTTGGAAAGGTTGTGAAAAGACAGGAACAATGATGTGCTGTTGGTGAAGATACAATGTGGTCTAACAGTTTTGGATTTCAGTTTGGAATTATGAAAGAATGTGAATAAATCCTAACACTCTTTGATGCAGTCATCTCCCCAATGGGCAAAATTAATAGTAAAGGTCCAAAGTATATATATATATTTTTTTTTTTTGGCATTCTTTGTGATAGCAAAGAACTGGAAACAAGATAGATAATCATTGATCAGTCAATGAGTGAGAGACGTATGGTGTATAAATATATTAAAGAATTATTATTTAACAACTTTTGGGAATTCAGAGAAACATGGGAAGACTGGCATGGATTGATGCAGAAGAAAATAAGTAGAATCAAATTGTACCATGTATAATCACTACATAGTATAAATGAATGAAGAACTAAAAGGAAATTCAATGGAGTTATGAAAAAACAATGAAGGTCCTGGAGAAGGGATAACATGACATACTTCCTCCCTCAAAGAAATTAAGTTAAAAAATGACTGAGAGAGAATATAATATATATTATCAGTCACAGTCACTGATTACATCTTTTTTCCTTAAATATTTCCCTATGTCACAAGGAAGGGTTCAGTGCACAGGAGGATAGGACTTTGATGTAAAGAAAAAAGACATAAAAAGGTTGAGAAATATAAAACAAAATAAAAAATAAAATGTTTTACTTATATACCTAAAAAGATCAAGGATAGGAAGAAAGCATGATCAGGAGGGTTATATTGTGTGCACAGGTCTGTGTTGACATGGTCACACATAGATGAATGTGTACTTATATAAACCTATGCATATATATATGTGTGTGTGTGTGTGTGTGTGTGTGTGTGTGTGTGTACATGGACCTTCATCATAGCGCTTTATGGTCACAGATTAATAGAAATAAAACTTGAGCATGATGACTGAGAAATCACTGAACAAATTGAATTATAGTAAAAGGACATAAACATATGTTATTGGACTGCAAGGAACAGCAAATATGAAGTATTCAGAGAGGAAAAAAATAGAATATACAGAGTGAAGTAAATAGAATCAAAAAAAGAATGCACATATGGGAATAATTGTGTCAATTATGAGATCAGTAAAACAAAGCAGAATATGACCAATCTGTATCACAAAAAAGACAAAAAATATGTCCTCCAGTTTATAAGAAAAGCAGGAGACTATGAGTATATGTTACCATGTTAACTGATTTTGTTTAAAAGCTTTATTTCTTTCCTTATATGAGAAAGCTTAGCAGCTGTTGATAGTGAGGTATGTCTAAAGAAGTCTATGAAATAAAAACAATAAAGTGATAAAACTTAAAAAAAAAATCTGTTTCCTTTGCTAGCTTTGGTATAGTCAACATAGTGGGGAAAGATTTGAGTGTGATTTCCCTTTCTTATTTCTGTTCAGGAATTCAAGATCTTCTGGACAATGAAAAAATAGTACTCTTGATAATATAAAGATTCTCCTCCTAACCCTCTTCCTCCTCTATTTTATGGAGTGGTCTAGGCTGAGTTTTCATTCCTTTCCTCGCCATCTCTCTAGCTTCAGTCATTCTGACCCTTTGACTGAATCCATACTTCATAGAACAAATCACCTCAATAAAAGGATTTGTTCTGAAAAACTTAGACTCAGTTGAAAGGTTGCACCCAAGGACCTAGAAGACCACATGTGGCCTCAAGGCCTCAGGTTCCCCACCTCTGTACCATTCTGCCTCATTCTGGAACTCCCCTCAAAGCCTGAGGCTTCCTAAACTTGGAACATCCAACCATTTCTGTGGTCTTCCCAACATGGAGTGTCTTGCTGAAAAGTCTCCTGCCTTTTGTCATTGGTCCTTCTGCAGGTGCCTCCATTTTACTGAGTAGTGTAGACAGGTCTTCCTTCATTCCCCTCCTGGTCTTTTGACTTTTCTACTTCAAAATCATGCCCTTAAGTTTTGTCATCCCCAATTACACTGTAAGCTACTTGAGGGTAGAGATTGACTTCCTTTTTTCTATTTGTATCTTTCAGCACTTAGCACATTGTGTGACATATAGTAAGCACTTAATAATATTTATTACCTCCTTCCTTCCTTCCTTCCTTCCTTCCTTCCTTCCTTCCTTCCTTCCTTCCTTCCTTCCTTCCTTCCTTCCTTCCTTCCTTCCTTCTTTCCTTCCTTCCTTCCTTCCTTCCTTCCTTCCTTCCTTCCTTCCTTCCTTCCTTCCTTCCTTCCTTTCTTCCTTCCTTCCTTCCTTCCTTCCTTCCTTCCTTCCTTCCTTCCTTCCTTCCTTCCTTCCTTCCTTCCTTCCTTCCTTCCTTCCTTCCTTCTTCCATAAGCTGGATCCCATTGAATAAGCAGACTGCTTTATATAAAAGGAGATAGAAACAGGAAGACAGGGAAAGGGAGAGAGACATAGAAAAAGAGCAAGAGATTTAATAATGACTTACAAGGAAATGGCCTTTTGGGGAAGGTTCTAACTCATTTAAAAAAAGAAAAAGAAAGAAAACCCACTAAAAAAAATGGGCTTTGCAAAATTGAGGGGAAAATTCTCACCAGTAATTTTGAAGAGGAAAAAAGTACAAATTATTCTGAAAAAGTGATGGATTTACATCAAATTAACAGTTCAAATAGACCTGTTCTTCACCCACCCAAGACTTATCTAGAAGGCCACCAGAGACGCACCTAGGGGAAAATGGAAGAACACAGCCTTTTACCTTTCTTATCTTTTTACCAGTAGGAAAGAGGAAATAGAATGCAAAGTGACTCTCAGAGATCTAAGTGTCTTCTCAAAATCCCTCACATTATTGCTGATGGAGCTAATTCACTTGCAATTACCTTCCTTCTTGTTCCCCTCATGGTTGGAGATAACACTATACTTTTTGAATTTAGACTTGTATGCCGGATTTAGAGGCTCACACAAGAGTTTTGAATGAATGAGATCTGAACCAATCAGCAAGAGAAAGCTGCTGCCTCAACCTGACCTATGACTCACTGCCTCCCACTTTCTTAAGAAATAATGTTCTATCAGGATCCAAGTAGGGGAGAATGAATTGTTACCACTGCCACCATCACCACCTCCCCCATTGCTAATAACTAGAAGGTAATGAAGTGCTAGTGAATAACTGGATTACCAAGGGATAGCTATGCTGTCTCACATTGAGGTTATGGCTATTTGACAGCCTAATGGAGGGATTTAATATGATACTTTCTATTGAATTTTATTTTTTAATATTTTGAGTAATATACTTGTTTCCCTTTATAATTGCATTATTTTGTTTCATGTATTTAAAAACCTTTTTCTGAGAAGGGAGTTGTAAGATTCACCAGACTGTCAAGGGTGAGGGGAGTGTTCATAATATATATATACATATATATGTATATATATATGTGCATATGTGTATATATATGTGTATATAATACATACACACTCATGTACATAAACACACACATATATGTAGATATTGAATATCCTCTTATTGATTAGCTAATTTTATAGATATAATAACAAAATAGGCTTGATTTTGCCTAACAAAACATTTTGAGAATAGAATGGCAAAATTGTTGAAAGGTTGCATGAGCACCCTAGATTCTGGGATTAGATGACAGAAACTTGAACCCTACTTCTGCCCCTTGATACTTGTGTGATCTTTGCCAAATTACTTAGCTTCTCCATGCCCCCATTTCCTCATTTTTAAAATGAGCTGGTAGAATTAGGTGAACTTCAAGGTCCCTTCTAGTTCTAGGTCTATGATTTTATGGTCCTATCTATACAACCTTGGGCAAGGCACTTAAACTTCCTCAAACATTTGTTTTCTCATTTGTAAAACATGGAGACTGGGATAGATTGCCTATAGTCCCTTCTGCCTTGAAATTTATGATCTTTATATAAATATATTCTAAAGTGAGAGGAAAGGGTTTCTCCCTACCTCACAGCAACCTACAAGCTTCCAGAGCAAGGGCTTTGTAACTCTTCCAAGTGAGAGATCATAAATGGCCACTTATCCAATTTGAGGAATGCCTAATCTTGACCAGAAGCACAGAATGTTGACTTTTATATTGAATGCCTCTAGGGCATGTAGATGATCAGCTATTTGTTTGGCTGTTTTATTTTTGGGATAAAAATTATCTGTAAGAAAATAGTTGATCAGGAAGCTTCCAATATATGTAGAGAGCCAAAAAACAAAACAAAACAAAAAAAACATTGTTCGTTAGAAATAATGATCTCTACAAGTCTTAACAACACCATGGCTAATAAAAAAATTTGTTTGATCCTTATGAGAATTGTTGATCTAAGATCAGTTTCTAGTGGGCATATAAACAAACACACACATGCAAACACATACACACAAACACACATAACTAACATAACCAAAGAGAGAATGTAGAAAATGAACTTTCAGATTTTTTTCTAATGAGCAAATATACAAACCTGTAGTCCAACATAGGGCAGATCAACAGTCTGGGGGAGCATATATACAATGCAGGAGAACAGGTTCAGGCAGTTGTTGCTTTATAGCCTTTCAAGTTTCAGGCTTCTTTTACCTGGATGAAACAAAGAGCCAAGTAGCATTATAACTTTGTTAAATGTCAATGAAAGCAATTTCTAAATTAAAATATATTTATTTATATGTCATAGCTCAGAAAGTCCCTTAGAAACTGGACTCTTCTTCACTTACCTCAGTGTCGGTTTGTAGTTAAAGAGAAATCAGGGCATGAATGGAATTCACATCTTCGGATAGACATGAGATGGGAGGAAAGCATGTGTTCGTTGTAGTTTGCTTAAACCAACCTGCAACTTAGATCATCATTTGTAGGGCTACTGACATAGCATTTTTTAAATGAAAGAGTAAGTTAAAATTTTCATTAAAATCCTTTTCAGTCTCAGCTGAATAAAGACAGCTGTTCTTTTCACTTCCTCTGCTTCAACAGAGACGCCCCATCAATACTGAGACCAAAGGGCTCCAGAGGACATCAGAACTACTTATGCACAACCGTGCTCTTCCCAGAAGTTTGGTGCTGAAGAGTTGGATGGAAAAAGTAAGAAGAAAAGCTATCTTCATCAGAAACTTGTCAACTCCTTGATAGAGAAGAATTATTCACCATTTGTGAATAAAAAGGCAATGGTTTTATTTAACAGTGTATATGGGGGTATGGGTAACTCCTGTTATGGAACATTGTGTTGCTATTTTGGGGATCTTTAGAGAAATTTGTCCTTTTCTTTATGGATTCTGTGAGTACTCTAAGCCAAAACTCAAATATCCCCAAGAAAATGGCATACTTCCCCTTGGTCCTGAAAATTTATTTTATTTCATTGAAAAAAATCTTTATTGAAAATAATCTTTATTGGACCCACATGCACAAAAATACTTATAGTAGCTCTTTGTGTGGTGGACAAGAATTAGAAATTGAAGGGATACCCATTCATTGGGGAATGATAATGATGGAACAAGTTGTGGTATATGAATATAATGAAATACTATTGTGCCATAAGAAATGATGAGCAAGAGGACTTCAGAAAAACCTGTGAAGACTTACATAAAATGGTACTAAGTAAAGTGAGCAGAACTAGGAGAACATTGTACATAGCAACTGCTAACACTGTGTGATGACTGATTTTGATAGACTTAGCTCTTCTCAACAGAAAAGAATAGGAGGGATATTAAAAAAAAGTCATCAAAATGTAGTAGAATTTTGCAAGAGAGTGGGATTGGAGAATGAGAGAGAGTAAAGAGGATATGAAGATGCCCTGGTTTACAGTGTTGATGATTAGGGGATGGCAATATCTTCATCAATAATAAGAAACTTAGAAAAAGGGGAGGGCTAATGAGTAGGCGAATATAACGAATCCAATTCCAGACATAAGTTTAAGATGTCTCAAAGATATACAGTTTGAGATATTCAAAAGGAGGTTGGAAACACAAACCTAGAGTTTTGGAACTAGGTTAGGGTTGGATAATTAAATTTGAAAATCATAAGCATAGAAATAATAATTGAATCCTTCGCATCTGAAGAGATGACTATATAAAATAGTAAATAGAGAGAAGAGAAGAAGGCCCAAGACAGAGTCTTGGATGATATGCAAGGTTATTTTGTATGACTAAGATGAAAGTTTGGCAAATGAGAATGAATATGAGTCTCCTTTGAGTCTGATCATCCAAAAAGTTTTTATCCTATCTATTATCATTTATTCAATATCTCTCGACTCTCTTTACTAGAGTAATATGAGATAACTTATTTAAAGCTTTCATTAAATATGGGTAAATATATATCCATAATATTTCATTATCTACTAGTTAATGATCTTGTCAAAAACAGAAATAAGATTAGCTTGGCATGCCATCCTGCTTTGCAGTGCCTTTAAATTATATTTCTTTGTAAATAATTTTTTCAATTATAAAAACAATTTTAACATTAGTGCTTAAATTTTTGAGTTCTAAATTCCCTCCCCGATTTTCCTCCACCCTCATTAAGAAATCAAGCAATTTTATGTAAGTTATCTATGTGCAGTCATGCAAAGCGCAATTCCATATTAGTTGTGTTGTGAAAGAAAACAGAACAAAACCAAACAAGAACAATAAAGTGAAAAAAATGGTTTCAATTGACATTTGGGCTCCTTCAGTTATTACTCTCCAGGTGGATAGAATTTTTCATCCTTCAGAATTGTCTTGGATTACTGAGAATGGCTAAGTCATTCACATTTGATTATCACACAATGTTGCTCTGTGTACACTGTTCTCCTGGTTATGTACATTTCACTTTGAATCAATACATTTAAGTTTTTCCAGATATTTTTCTGAAAGCATGCTGCTCATCATTTCTTATGGCAAATAGTATTCCATCACAATCATACACCACAACTTATTTAGCCATCTCCCAGGTTGTTAGCTTCTATTTGACCAATTCTAATTTTCAAGGAGCTATTTTCTTTTGTGAGCTTTTGTACCTCCTTTTCTATTTTCCAATTCCACTTTTTGAGGAGCTCTTCTCTTCAGTGGATTTTTGTGCAACTTTTGCCATTTAGTCTATTCTGGTTGTTAAAGTACTAGTTTCTTCAGTGTTTTTTTGCGTTACTTTTACCAAGCTGTTGACTCTTTTTTTTCATGATTTTCTTGTATCACTGTCATTTCTTTTTTCCAATTTTCCTCTACTTCCCTTATTTGGTTTTTAAAATCCTTTTTGAGTTTTTCCAGGAATTTTTTTGGCCTGAGACCAAACTTTATATTTATATAAATATATAATTTATATATATTTATAATATAATTATATAAAAATTTATATATATATATAAATATAAAAATTCACATTCTATTTGCAGTTTTGACTTTGTTTTCTTTGTTTTCATCTTCCCTGTAACCATAATAACTTTCTATTAGTCATGTCCTTTGTGGTTGTTCTTGTATGCCTATTTTTTCAGTTTATTTCTTGACTTTTTGTTGAAGTTGGGCTCTGCTCCTGTAGTAGAGGGAGCACTATCTCAAACATCAGGTTTTTCATGCTGCTGTTTTCAGAAATAATTGTGGGGATGTATACATTTTCACTAATTTCATGCTAGTATGAACTAATGAGAAGTGTGGTCACTGCTCACTTGGACTGTTTTCTGGTCTCTCATGACCATAAAAGTATTCTTTTCCACCCTGGAACTGTGACAAAGATTCCAGCTCCTCTATGATTGAATGCTCTAGTGTGTAAGTGTTCCTCTGCACCCTGGAACTATAGCCTGAATCTGAGTATGGGAAATGAAACCACATCCTGTCCACAGTGCCAGCAAAGGGTCTTCTGTTATTTCCTTCTGAACAGCTATCTAACCCCCTTTTTGTCTGTGGGCTGAGAGCTCTGCAAGCCATGGCTGCTGATTCAGTCACCCCCAAGGTCTGCTGTTGACTTGTCAGAGCCGGTCCTGCACTGTTCCCCACTTTCACCAGGGAAATAGACCTTTCCTGTCAATCTTCTAAGTTCTTTTGGTCTGGGAAATTATTTTACTCCATCCTTCTGTCAGTTCTACCATTCCAGAATTTGGTTTGAGGAATTATTTTAACCTATTTCAGAGGAGAATTTGGGAGAACTCAGGTGAATCATTGCTTTTACTCCATCATCTTGGCACCACTGGACAAAGTAGTTTTAAAGAGTATTTCCTTTTTATGTGTTATTTTGTCCCATTATAATTTAAGTTCCTTGAAGGTATGTCTTTATATTTGCTTCTATTTGTATGTACAATATTTAGCACAGCATGTGGAATATAATAGGAACACAATGAATGCTTGTTGATTTGATCAGTGCCAACATGGAGGGAACTGGGAAGTTTAGTTCTGTTTCAGATACTGTCACCATTGGCAAGTCACTTAACCTGCGTCAGCCTCGGTTTCCTCATCTATGAGGATGATAGTAATACTTATTTTATAGGGTTATTGTGGAGCTCCCAATAAGATCATGTTTAAAGTCCTTTGCAAATCTCAAAACACTATAATAAATGGTAGTTGCTATTCTACATTAGACTAACTCCCTTGAGAGCAATGACCAGTTTTTGCCTTTCATTTTCTCACTAGTATTTAGCAGAGAACACGGCCTGCCGTAGTCACTTAAATGCTAGTTGACTGACTGGAAGGAATGATCTGCTAACAGATCACAGGGCTGTGTCCTTGGAATTGTCCTTTTCAATAATGCTATTGATGACTCAGAGGGAGGCACCAAAAACATGATTATTAAATCTGTGGTTTACACAAAGCTGACAGATAGAGGTAATCTATTGAAGGACATTAGAATTATGGTCCAAAGCTGTCTTAATAAATCATAAAAATGGGCCAACTCTGAGAAGATGAAATTTAATAAGGATAAATAGAAAGTCTTGCAGTTAGGTTGAACAAAAAGACTTAATTATGAATTCACAGAACTGAGGTATACTTACTTATTGTGGGGTAAAAAGGTATGTACTATGTTTTATCATTTTACCTTTAGTTCCATGGTTGGTTATTTCATCCATAAAATTTTTTAAGTTTAATTTAATAATGATAATGAAAACCACAGCAATAATAATGTTAATAGCATTTATTAAACATTTACTATGTACTAGGCACTGTGCTCAGAACTTTATAAATAAGAAACTCTTGATTTTAGTTGACTGCAATACCAATTTTAGCTAAGAAAGGAATGTATTTGTATCCCAAATGAATGCAATGTTAAGTTTCATTAATAGTTTATTCATTTGATAAAGAATCATTAAATACCTATTATGTATAATAGAGAGATGCAAATTGCAATAGGACATGGTACCTACCCTCAAGGAGTCTGCAATAGAGTTGAAGATGTACACACATTAATGACATAAAAATTAGAATAAGATAATTCCATTTGAAAAGTCCACACACAAAGGAATTCACCAAAGGTTTATTTAATTCCTGTGAGGTATAGATCAGGTACTAAGACTACCAAAATGAAAACATTTCATGGTATTCACCCTTAAAGAGCATATAGCTCATAACATATTAGGAGGATAAGATAAATATATAATTATACACACACATATATATTATATATATATCTACAGACACACATATATGTACGTGCATGCAGAGATACTTATAAGTTAATTAATTAAAAACGTTTAAAAATACCTACAAAATTCTAGGAACAATGTTAAGTATTGAGAATACAAATACAGCAAATAAAACAACCTTTACCCACAAGAAGTTTAAATTCAAATGGGGAGGTTAGCAGTGTATACTGTTTTGTACTCAACATAACTCTGCGATTTCTATATACTTTAAGTGGAATATCTCTTATTCAAAAACTCACTTAACCCACAGACCCATTTCTCTATGTATGATATATACAGAACAAGAGAAAACAAATATAGATTAGTTAAATATAAGATGATCTGGAATAGAGGGTATTAGCAATTGATAGGGAGAAGTGGGGAGGAGGTAATAAGGAAATGTGATCAGGAAAGATTTCATTTAAAAATGAAGATTTTTTCTTCTAGGGCTTGAAGAAAGAAAGGGGTTTTGTTAGGCAGAGGTGAAGAGGGATTTCATTTCAGCGATGGAGATAGGTCAGTGAAAAGAAGATGGAGACAGGAGTTGGAGTAGAATGTTTGAAGAACAGGGAAAAATACTTTGGTCAGAAAATAGAAGGAAGGAAGGTAAGCAATGTTCATTGATGCTGGAAAGATAGATTGGGGTAAGATTGAAAAGAGCTTTAAAGACTTAACTAAAAGTTTAATTTACATTTTTTTTAAAAAAATTGAATTTCACAAGTAAAAAAAATAAAAGGTGATTTACATACAAGAAATGGGAAAGAAAAAAGTCTGTACACAAAGTCAAACATTTGTATTATGAACAGCTCACTTTACTATTTGAGAATATAATAAATTCCGCATTTTATTTCTAATACTGTCTGGCTGGTATGTTTCCTACTGACCTTCATTCTGTTCTCTTCTTTGCATTTTGAAATGTTTCAATGACCTTATTTTCTTGCTTTTCTATTTCTTTCTTGATAAATCCATCAATAACCTTCTCCTTTGCTCCCTAATTCTACTTCAAAATGGAAAGACATACAAATAAAACACTTTTATCAGATATGCATAGTGAAGTATAATGTGCTTCCATTATAGGTCATGCATGGAACGTATGACTCATTCTGCATATTGAGTTCATCTCCTACTGTCAGGAGTTCAGTACCATGTTTAATAACCATCCCTTTAGAATCATGATTGGTCATTGTATCAGTAAGAGTTCAGTTTTCTTTAATAATGACAGCAATAACTTCTTAATTAAGCACTGTGATAAGTCCTTCGTAAATATTATTTTATCCTCACAATCATCCTGGAAAGTAAATTCTATTATACACATTTTATAGCTGACGTTATCTATTTTATAGTTGAGGCTAGTTTTTTTTCCTCCTACTCTTTCATGTTTCTTTCAAAATTGTTTATTTAATAGGTTCTTATGGCACAATAATATTTCATTACATTCATATACCATAGATTTATTTAGCTATTTCCCAATCAGAAAAGAATCTCCTAGTTTCCAATTTTCAGTTATTGTGGAATAGCTGTTATAAATGCTTACGTGGTATGTTGTTTTCTCTCTATGATATCTTTGGACTATAGACATATTAATGATTATCTAAGTCAAAGGGTATAGGCAGTTTAATGACTAGTGGGGTATAGTTACAAATTGCTTTCCAAAATGGTTGGATCAGATCTTCTAAGATTTGTCGTTTTTCTTTTCATCTTTTCCAGTCTGATGATTGTGAGAGGAAACCTCCAAGTTGCTTTACTTTTCATTTCTATTATAATGAATGATTTAGAGAATTTTTTTTTAATGTAGACATTGATAGTATGGAATTCTTCCTTTGAAAACTTCCTAGAAGGATAAAAATATATAAATTGTCATCATTCCAGAGAAAAACAACTTTGGAGCTCTGATAAGTACAAGGACAAATCACAAGCCTAGAGGACTGAAGATAAAATCCCCTACTCATCTCTTACTGGAGAAATGATGAACTTAAAACACAGAGATACGTTAATATTTGTGCATGGCCAACAGGGAATTTGCTTTGCTGGACAATGCATGTTAAGGATAGAGTTTAATTTTTTGTTGTGGTTTTTAATGTCCTACAGAAGATGAGGGGAGGAAATATATTATAAATTCATGTAAAATAAATAAATTTAGAAAACAAATAGACTGAGGAGTTTGTATTCTATTTAAATGAATTTTGCAGATCTGACTGAACTAGCTGGATGAACTAGTCATGGATGAACAATAAGAAGATTTCTACAATTAGTTAAAAGTACTGATTGGGGGAGGTTGATAATTAAGATGGGTAGACAGATGGTCATAATCATAGTACAAGTAATGATGACTTGAACTGGTGTGATTCAGTGGGAATTGCAAGGAGAGAACAATCTTAAAAGATATTGCAGTTAGAATGAACTGGAGTTGGCGGCAATCTCCCCTGCATTTAAATAAAGCAAATGTATTTATGTAAAGTGATTTTCCCAAAATGTAGGTCTGATCATATCATCTCCTCTCCCCAAGCCTCTCAATAAACTTGAGCGACTGTCACTGCCAAAATCACATATTAAGTCTTCTATTTGGCATTTAAAACCTATCACAACCCATCAAGTAGCCCTCAAATCTTCCTGGTATTTTATACATTACTCTTCCCCACTCTGCCCCATGTACTCTGTGATTCTAAGAAACTGGTCTCCTTGTTGCTCCTTGAACAAGACACTCCTCCCAGCTCTGGGCATTTTCGGTGACTGTTCCCCATGCCTGGCAAGTTTACTCTCCTCATATCTGCCTCTTGGCTTCCTTCAAGTCTCATTTAAAATCCCACTTTCCTGACCTGCCCAACATTATAGGGTTGTTGTGAGGATAAAATGAAATAACACTGGTAATTTGCTTAGTACAGTGTCTGGCACACAGCAGGCAATTAATAAATGCTTAATCCCAGAGCCTGACTTCCACTGGTTATTTTCAATTTCTCCTATGTGCACCTTGTTTGAGCATAGCTGTCAACCTGTTGTTTTCCTTAATCACAAATGAGCTCTTGAATCCAGGGACTGCTTCTTGCATTTTTTTGGTTCCTCCAAACTTAGTGCCTGACACATAGTTAGCATTTAACAGATGACAACTGACTTATTGACATCACAATCATATCTGTACACACCGTTTCCAGTTAGGACACAATTACGTGGCATAGCTGACAGAGTAATGGGCCTGGACTCAGGAAGATCTGAATTCAAACCCAACCTCAGGTACTTACTAGATGTGTGACACTGGGGAAGTTCCTTAAACTTTGCCTGCCTCAGTTTTCTCAACTGAGATATTTATTTCTCGAAAATGGAGATAATAATAGCAACAACCTCACAGAGTAGCTAAAAGAACCTAATGAGACCCTTGTAATGTGCTTAATTTAGGTACTTCCTTTCTTCCTCCAAGTTTAACTCTCCTTTGTAACAAAGAAAAACGTAAATGAAAACAACCAATATTTAGTGATTCTAACTTTGTGAAATACTTAGATTACCTTTTTTGATATTCATAGCAACAATGTGAAGCACTCACTGTTATCATCCTCATTTTACAAATAGGGAACCTGAGTTTGAGATAAGTTAAATGAGTTGTCCAGGATCACATACCTGGTAAGTGTCTGAGGAAGGATTTGAATTCAGGTCTTTCTGAAATCAAAGTCAATACTCTATACTACCTCTCAGAACATATCCAATATTGTAGGTTCATTGTTCCCTTTTTACCCTCCCAAATTTCTACTCGCCAAAATATAAGCCTTGTCTATATTCAGAATTCTGAAATCCCATAATTTTCCTTTGCAATTCCTCCTTCTCCCTTTCTGATTCACATAGTTTTCTTGTTCATTATCCTACAAAACCTTCTCTTAGTCACTTAATTGTAGAGGAGGGACAACTATACCTGTGAAGCATTGAATTATTAGGAACATTCCACAGAGTGATTAGTTTTCTTGAACATCTTTGAAAATCTTTTAAAGAGGATTATTTTCTAGGAATGGTATCAAATGAATGTGCTATAAAAAGAAAATATATAAATAAAATAAGATAATGTTATTTTAAGTATGGTTTGGTGTATAAGTAAGCACCCCAACATACACAGAGGAGCCTGCTATCACAGGTTCTTAGATCTGCATTCATGAAAGGAAAGAAACTTTCAAGGGGTTAACAATCACTTTAATCAAGCACAAGTACTATTCCTTTAACCAAGTACATACATACATACATATATGTGTATATATATATATATATATATATATATACCATTCAGTTAGTTCAGGGGAGTCAGTACTCTGAATATCAAAGTAAATACAGAGAAATCATAAGATCAACAGACATGACTTCCTCTGCCTGAATTCAACAGAGAGTTTTGTGTGTGTGTTTGTGTGTGTGTGTGCATGTGTGTTCATCCTTTGCTGCTGAAGAAGACATGCCATCAGAAAAATAATGACGTGACTTGCACTTGACTTTGTTTTGAGTGAGGGAGGGCTGTACAGGTCATCAGCCTCACTTCTCCTCCAGAGCCATCTGAATCCAGTGACCAGATATTCATCAGGATGACTGGAGATGACCCAGGATGAGGCAATTGGGGTTAAGTGACTTGCCCAAGGTCACAGAGCTAGTGAGTATCAAGTGTCTGAGGTGAGATTTGAACTCAGGTCCTCCTGACTCCTGCACTGGTGCTCTATCTACTGTACTGCCTAGTTGTACTACAGAAAGTTGGACCCCAACTGTCTCACCATAGTTACCAGAGAGGGAAGTACTGACATCTGTTTTTCAAAACTGAGGAACTCCTTAACAACTTCCTAGAGTTCTGGTCTGACCAAACATATACTTCCAATCAGTAAGCCTCAAAGTAATCAAAAATCAACAGACATGGCTTCCTCTGCCTGAATTCAGCAGACAGTTGAACTTCAACTGTCTGACCATAGTTACCAGAGAGTAAAGCATTGACATCTGGGTTTTCAAAACTGAGGCCTCCTTAAAGTGGCTTCCCAGATTCCTTGTCTGGCACTCAAACCCTCTCACCAAAACTAAGGCCCAAAGTAAAACCTCACCCTCAGAGTATTTATATTCTTTTTAGAGTCAGAGGGCATAACCCTCTGATCCAGCGCCTCAATAAAAAACCAAAAACAAAACAAAACAAAAAAAAAGGTATACTTGGGACCCTCCTACAAAACAACTCCCCTAATCAAGCTTCCCACAATGGACAGGGCAATCAATGTGTGGGAAAGATCTTCTTTAATCACATTATTTAATGAAAGGCCCTTGTAGTAAAACAAAAACAGCAAAAGACCCTAATTTCATTGCCATCACATTTGGGTATGGTTACCTCATGTTTCTTTTCATCTGAGGAACTTGCTATATAGAAGAGTCTGTTTTCTGGGGTTGGTAAGTACAAGTATAAGAACAAATCTGTTCTTATGCCTTGATCTAAGTTGCCTTTACTTCTTATGCTTTCATTATATACAATAAAATGAAGAACTAAATGCAAAAAATAACAATTTCTTTGATCAACAGTATTTCCAAGAAGTGGCCATCCAGCCATTACTGAATAATTACTATGAAGAGAAAATCAATATCTCTAAGTCAGTCCATTCCATTATTGAATAATTTTTTTTCTTTATATTAAGACAAATTCAGATGTAGACATGCTTGTCTTATGTTGCCAGGGGGATTTTTGAGGTGAAAAATGTCCCATAGGTAATAGTAAATGGGAGTTGGATGCTCAGAAAAAAGGTTAGGCCTGGAATAAAAGGTCTGAAAAACTGTTTGTCTAGAGGTAATAATTGAAATCAGAGGAGAAAAAGATTGGAAAGATATAGCATCCAGGGAAAGAGATCATCTCCTCTTATACTCCACATTGATTAGGGCAATTCTTTTAACCACAAAGAAGGGGCACAAACAAACTTAACCCATTTAAGAAACTGGTAATAATCTGAAGATGGTGGCCAGGATAGAAAGAGCTTTGGTTACCACTGCTGAAATAAGTATTATGTTTAGTTTGAAGAAAGGAGATGGTAATGGTGCATGGAAACTCTTCTCAATATTTGATGAAATGTACCATATGGAAAGGAATATGTTTACCCCAAGTCATTTCAGATGGCAAAACTAGAGTCTACACATAAAAGTTATAATGCAGTATCTTTGAGTTCAATATGAGGAAGGATTTTATACCAATTAGATCTTGTAAGTAGTGGGACAGGTAAACAGAAGGTAGATGACCATCAATCAGAGATATTGTCCAAGGGTTACCAGTTGGAAGGGATGATCTTAGATCTTTTAAGACATCAGAAGTCCCTTCCAAATCTAAGAGTATTTGAGTCAATAAAAAATGATTCAAAATAGAAATTTGGTCAGTATATGAAGATGTCTGTAACCGCATATATCATTTTCTTATGGAACTTTTGAATATATTCATAAATGTGGCATTAAAGAAATTAATTGAGGAGTGAATAGAGCCTCTTAGTAACTGACAGTGCTATCCAAGTTCAGATCTGATTTCTAGTCCCATTCCTTCCCCAAATATGAAATTCCTTCTGTAATAATAATGACAATCTTAGACCTTGATTTGTACTATATACTTGAAATTCTAGGACATTTTCCCTCATCCTACCATATATTTAACCTACATATTATAGGTAAAAAGTCAGTATCACAAACTCCAGGTCCCGGGGCAATCCTTGTTTTCTTTCGATCACCTATAAATGATGAGAATCTCTTTCATAATTGAATAATTATTTGATTGCCACGTTTCAAGGATGATTTAAAAGAATGGGTAAATATAAGACAACAAATAGAAATAATGCTTGAGGTAGAACACTACAGTAAAGCATATGATAAAGGTCCAAAGATATTACAAGAGGACCATACACCAGTGAATGGATGGCCTTTCCTTTTATTTTATTTTTAAATTTCACAGAGACGGGAAAGCAGATGGACACAGAGCTACAAGGCTCATACTAGTAGGGTTATTGTTTGTTACCGTAGGGCGAGGTTGTTCCTATAGCCATTTCAGCCATCAGTTTCCTCTCAACATTTGTGTTGAATAGCTGTTTGATGCCCCAGATGCTGAACTCTTTCTCTTGCATTTTACTCTTTTTCTTGAAAGAAAGATGCACTTTCAACCTGAAATGATGGTGCAGCCTCAGGGGTCATCGAAGGGATTGATTTTAGCCATCTTTTTAAAAACTAACAAAATAAAAGCTTTCAGATTTTTTTTTTTGCTTTATTTCAGAGGAAGAATGAGAGAAACAGCAATATATCTCATGCTTGTCAGTTAGTCAGTTGGAAATATTAGCATCCTATATGTGTAAGGTGTGAGAAGCAGAGGTCAGAAATTGGATGATCCATGCTTTTTATTTAATGTCGATACTTAGACTGTGTTTGAGGTCTGTGGTTACTTTAAATAAAAGAGAGATTGAAGTAGAAAGTGATTTCTTTCTGTGGCACTATTGGTTCCACTGGTAAATTTGGCAAACTTTGTTTTTGGGTCACTGTCAGTCAGTTACAGGAAGAAATCTCCAAGTGTAGCAGGAACTTTTTATAAGCTTACAGGTGCCTAGCTACAGAACAGGTAACCAAAATTTTAGACTTTGCCTCATGCTGTTTTACCAAATGAATGTTAGTGCAGCCTAATAGAATCTCTCTTTCTCTTTTTTGACTTTTTTTCAAGTTCTCAAGTTGGCCACAGAAAATTTCCTTTGGAAAAAGCATATATATAAAATGTGAGAATTCCTCAATATTCCTCAAAAATATGAAAGAATACAATTACATTGCATGTGCTTGGAAAAAAGTCCACTGATTCATTCATATTCATTATTCTTATCTGCAATGTTGAATAGTTATTTCAGTATAAATGCAAGTTTATGATATTGTTGATGTAATCTGCACACATATAATTTGAATAATTGAAACCTTACATTGCATGTAATTATGATACACATTCATAATTATATCATTTATAATAAAGACTGAATTTACTTTGAAAAAGAGAGGTAAACTTCTCTTAAGTCTCAGTGTATCCACAGAAGACCATTTGTTGCCATCTATGATCTTGAGACTTCTGTTTAGTTGTGAAGTCCATTTCTAAATTACTGTATTTCATTTTTTTGAAATAGACTTCTTTTGAAAGTTCTAATTTGCCTTTAGTAAAGAATGATATTGGGAGATTAATGAGAAATTCTAAGACAATCAATATATCACAATGGAAAGAGATATGGCTAATTGTTTACCAGTTAGTGGAGGTCTTACGTGGAACTGGCTCTAGGTGGACATAAACTTTTATTGAGTCTGAGAATGGGAATCAATGTTTCATATCTCCCTTTGAGACCACTAGTCCAAGTTGTCAAGGCTGTGTTCCATTGGGACTATCAATATTGCAACCTCTTTCTTTATGTTTCTTCGTGGCTTCAATCGTTATACACATAGGATCAGCTATAATGTTTTGTCTAGTAATTAGAAGTGTGCTTTCCTATTTACTTGTTTGCTGTGTTTCCCCAGTACTATGTAAGGTCTTTGAGGACTGGGTCTGGTTTTCATTTTGTCTTTTATCTCCTGTAGTCTAACCCAATAAATTGGTGGTTAATAAAGACTTGTTTTCCACTGTGGCCAATGTGAGGCTCTGCTTTGATTGGCTATTCTCACATGTTACAAGGATTTTGTTTTTGAAGGAGTGGAATGTGTTGGAGGAGAAGCAGACTTTTATTTTTTATTTTTGGGAAAAAAAAATCAAGAAAACATTAAAAATGCACCAAAAAAACCAGAAGGGATTTCAAAAGGAAATATAGACAAACAGAACAGCTTTGGACTTATGTGATGATGTTGATACATATTGAAAAAGTTTTATGCAATGGACATTTGCAGTTCCATATATGAATTCAATTTTTCAGTTCTTTTTTGTATGTTGTCAAGTTCAAAATAAGAAAAATAAAGAAAATGCACTAGATTCAGACTCAATTGGATCACTTTATAGTTATTTAGTATTTCTGGTTCAATAAATAATTAAGATGGTGAAAAGTAGGAGGTCTACCCTGCTGATTATTAGAGAAGGGCAAAGGGACTGTGGATTTTGATCTTGGAGGCTCATATTTTGTCTTTCTTCTATTTTTTGAACTGAAGAAGTGAATAATTATTGTATATAATATTTTCTTGGTATTGTTCATACCATTCTTTGTTATTTAATGAAAGTTTTTCCATATTTTTCTAGGATCATTGAGTTCACCATTTCTTATAGAATTATATATACAGTAATACTAATATTGTTTTAAGAATGACTTTCAGTGAATAGGCCATTTTGAATATTATAATTACCTGCATTAACATCACAGCACATGTGAAATAAAGATGGCATCTGCACTCAGATAATACTTTGCAATTATATAGTATTTATACACACACACACACACACACACACACATTTGTGTCTCAAAGTAACCATCTCTGAAGCAGGTAGGGAGGGAAGGAAAAAAAGGACAAAAAAGAAATTTACATAATTGTATATAATGGATGTGTAATTTAATGTGCAATTATCTTTTATATTTATGTTATGGAAATGCTTGTTTTATTCCAAAAATTAAAAAAAATTTTAAAAGTGGATGATTAGCTAATATCAAATAAAGTAATCGCAACCAAATTCGTTAGCACCTTATTCTTCAGAAACAGATTTTGTCCCAAAAAAATGGGTGTACAAATTCCTAGAAAATATTTGTTGTTGATGGATAATTACCACAATGCATATATGTTAAATGCATGCGAACTCTTTTGTATATGAGAAGAAAAATATATGCATATGTGATTATTTAAGTGAATTTGAATACCAGAAATTAATAGTTAACTGTATTACTATGGAGTTGGGTGCCACAATAGATAAAGAGCTTGACCAAGGTCATGAGTTCAAATGTAGTGCCAGATGCTTATAAATTGTGTGAGCTTGGGCAAGTCAATTAAAATCTACATCACTTTTCTCATCTATATAAGGAGGGGAATAATGACATCTACCTCCCAAGGTCATTATGAGAATAAAATGATATATTTCTAAAGTGCTTTAAAGCAAAATATCAATTATTACTACTACCAGTTTTAATGAAATAAAATATATTGTCAGCACATATGTATCAAAAATGCTGCCCACTTCAAAATACAAAAAAATCCAACATGATCCAACTATGAATTCATCTACAACCCAATGAGACAGAACATGATATAAGACATCATGTTGGAATCTATAGGGATCCCATATAGTAGTGAAGACTATTCTGCATTCACTTTCATAAGAACTGGGTTAGACAAGTCACCTCCCCACCCAAAGCTTGTTTCTTCAACTGAAAAGTAAGATGATCTTCTTTGATACTGTCTGCCTAATAAAGACTTTTTGAGAAAAGCAATTTGTAAACCTTAGTGCCACAGAAATTACCCCTGCATTTATTAGAAGGTTTATCTACAGGGAAGCTTAAGAGCATTTGTCTTCAATCATAGGAGTAGAGAGTGAAAATATATTTCATTTGAGGCATGACATGAGTTTCCTGGTTCCAGTATTTGTAGACTATTGTAGAAAACTAGCAGTGACCACAATGGAACTGGACAAACAGGCTGTGGTGATAATGCAGAGTTCCTGCATGCCATTTTCATGACTTGGCTACTCCTAGACTGAACTGTTCTCAAATAGTGGAAGTTGTCAAGGGAATTCACTGATCCTGAGCTTAGTTTATTTGGGTTTTCCTGCAAAATAATCTTAGAAACCTGGAGCTGTCCTTGGAAATGGAAACAAGTAACGACGAGAACTTACAGAGGCAAATTTCGGTTTGAGGTAGGAAAAAAATCCTAACCATTAGAACCGTCCAAAAGTGGAATGAGCTAGATGCTTCTGGAAGGTATGTTAGCTCTTACACAAACTCTTCAAGCAAAGTCTAAAAGATTCTAAGTGAGTACCTACATAAACCTTGGCCTAAAGGGGCCAAGGTCTCACAGTGCATCTTGGGTCATCTCCAGTCATCCTAATGAGTATCTGGTCACTGGATTCAGATGGCTTTGGAGGAGAAGTGAGGCTGGTGATCTGCACAGCCCTCCCTCACTCAAAACAAAGTCAAATACAAGTCAGGTCATCATTTCTTTGATGGAATGGTCTTCTTCAGCAATGAAAGACGAACATAACAGAAAGATTATTTGTTTGGTAGTAATGAATGAGAAAGATTCTATGTGCTAAACGCTGTGCGAAACGCTGGCAATGCAAATAAAAAATGTAAAGTGTTCCTGCTCTCCAGAAGCTCGCACTCTAACAGGGGAGATGACCTACATGGAATATTTCAGCTACAAGTCATAAGAATATCCCATGGTCTTTAAGAGAGTGGAAAAACAGGGGAAAGGAGGGGAATAAGTATTTATACAGCACCTCCTATGGGCCATGGCTGTACTAAGAGGTTTGCAACCATATCTCATAGGTATTATTGTTATCCCCATTTTACAGATGAGGAAACTGAGGCAAATTGATTTGCTCCTGGTCACACAGCTAGTGTCTGAGGCCAGATTTGAACTCATATCTTCCTGTCTTATATCTCTATCCACTATGCCACCTAGTAGCCTCAAGGCAGATGGT